>CM066336.1:3880106-4035106 GCA_033807585.1 Hydrophis major
GGGTGGCCAAAGGAGGGGAATTGATGTTGATTTGAATCAAACTGCAGTGTGCTGCCATATTGAAGCATGCCGGCTGGGGAATTCTGGGAGTCGAAGTCAGAGGTGGCATTCAGCCGGTTCTCACCGGTTCTATAGAACCGATAGTGAAAATTTTGAGCAGTTCAGAGAACCGGCAAATGCCACCTCTGACTGGCCCCGCCTCAATCTATTCTCTGCCTCCCATTGAGTCCCAGCTGATCGTCTGGGTCTCCTTTGGTTGCCCTGCACAGGAGAACAGAGCTGGAAAGCAGGTTGGTGGGGTGGGGAGGGAAGAGGGATTTTGCAGTATCCTTCCCCTGCCACGCCCACCAGGCCATGCCCACACTTCCAGTAGTAAAAAAATTGGAATCCTGCCACTGGTCCAAAACCCCATTGCCTGCCTTCCTTCCTTCCTTCCTTCCTTCCTTCCTTCCTTCCTTCCTTCCTTCCTTCCTTCCTTCCTTCCTTCCTCCCCCCTCCCTCCCTCCCTCCCTCCCTTTCTTTCTTTCTTTCTTTCTTTCTTTCTTTCTTTCTTTCTTTCTTTCTTTCTTTCATTTCTCTCCCCTTCTCCTTCCTTCCTTCCTTCCTTCCTTCCTTCCTTCCTTCCTTCCTTCCTTCCTTTCCTTTCCTTTCTCTTTCTTTCTTTCTTTCTTTCTTTCTTTCTTTCTTTCTTTCTTTCTTTCTTTCTTTCTTTCTTTCTTTCTTTCTTTCTTTCCATTTTAAGAAAGGGAGAGAAGGAAGTTTGAGGCTTGCGGACGGGGAAAACAGGTGCCCTGTTGCAACAGTGGGGGAAGAGAAGGGTGGCTGGCCTGTAAATATATCCTTCCAGAAAGAAATTTCTGAAAGGGAGAAGCCATTGAGATGGCAAGGAAGGGGAAATGATACGGCGGCTTCCTCCCTTGCACAGGCTAGGAAGTGGCATGAGTAACAGCTGGCCGGCAATGACAAAAGACTTTTGGAGTTTTCAGGAATTTGCAGGAATGGAACTAGTGGAAATAGGGAGCTGCAGGAGGGCACAGACCCTTGGGTATAATTTTCAGCCACTTTCGAAGGCTTTGGACACAGGGCTGCTGGAAGTCCCAATTCACCCCTCTCCTAAGAAAAGAAAAGGAAATTTAAAATATCAAAAGGGGAAGGAAAATTCCCCTAAAAAGAAAGGAGAGGTGAAAACACAAGAGGGGCCAGCTCCTTTGCATGGGATACACATTAGCTAAGATCCTTTCTCATGGAAATCAAATAGATGGCAAGCTATAAGAAAAGCTTGTGAAAAGCAAACCAAAAGGCATAACAGCGAAACTCAGGGTATTGCAACCTAATGCAACAAGCGGCTACAAAGTGAACAAGCGGCTACTATAAAACAATTACTCCTACCAAGATCCCAGGAAGAGACCCCAATCTCAAGAGACAGGAACTCATCACACACACACAAATCAAAAGACTTCAAGGGTTCACCCTTACAAAATCAAAGGATCGGAAAGGAGTTTCTCTACCCGCAAGATCAGATTAATCTCAGGAATGCTGTAGGATTTCTTCTTACTTGCCTTCCTATTAATAAACTGATTCTGACTTCCAATGCAGCTGACCAATCATTTTGCAGTAAAATCTCCCAGCTGGGAAATTTGAATACACAAAGGAAAGAACTTTGCCTTTTCCTTCAATGGCAATACTTCTTTTTCCTTTCCACAGGGCTTTCAAGCATGTGCAGAGTGCCCCACGCTTTGCTCTTCAGGAGATCGCCAAAAGGGATTGCAAGTGTCATAAAGAAGAGGGTTTTGTAACTTTGGTCACTAAATGAACTGTTGTAAGTCGAGGACTACCAGTATTTCCTGGCCCATCGAGGCCCTAAAGGAAACTGGGATGGGAGCCAAAAGGGACATTAAAAATAGCTCCAAGCATTTGCTGTATAAACTCGAGCAGCAAACATTCCTGCTGGCTGGCAGTTGAAGGATGTAAACAGACCCGGGAAGAATCTCCAGAAAATGGACCATTTCATGAGGACAATAAGAGGACAGAGCCACAATTTACTGGGGTCTCCATTCTTGGTACTTTTAAGACTTGTGGACTTCCATTCCCAGAATTCCTCTGGCTGAGGAATTCTGGGAGTGGAAGTCCACAAGTCTTAAAGTTGCCACGGTTGGAGACCCCGGTCTGAAGAATCTAGGATTGATTTGCAGATTCAGATCATTCTGAACGCAAATTCCCAGATCCTTATGTAGCTTTAAAGTGGTGCGTTGGTCAGTTTGCAGAATGTTTTAGCCACTTTAAGATGGGTGGACTTGAACTCCTAGAATACCACAGCCAGACTAAGCCTAACCCAAGAGAGCTGGCTGGGGAATTCTGGGAGCTGACGTCCACCCATCTTAAAGCATCCTGACAGGGGAATTCTGGGAGTTGAAGTTCACACACCTTAAAGCATCCTGACTGGGGAATTCTGGGAATTGAAGTTCACACACCTTAAAGCATCCTGACAGGGGAATTCTGGGAGTTGAAGTTTATACATCTTAAAGCATCCTGACTGGGGAATTCTGGGAGTTGAAGTTCATACACCTTAAAGCATCCTGACTGGGGAATTCTGGGAGTTGAAGTTCACACACCTTAAAGCATCCTGACTGGGGAATTCTGGGAATTGAAGTTTACACATCTTAAAGCATCCAGACAGGGGAATTCTGGGAGTTGAAGTTCACACACCTTAAAGCATGCTGGCTGGGGAATTATGTTTTTTTCACCCACATCTGTTTTTTTACATCCTAAAAAGCTCTTCCTACCCTCCTGATGCACATCAAACTCTTTCTTGGCATCTGGATGTTGGCAGCATCCTGAACCTTGCCCGGTTTCCTGCTGGTACCCATGAGCAAAACGTGGGATGCTGCTTTTCCCATCAACCAGCTTGTGACTGGCTTGTTCAGAGCCTCCTCAAACGAACGCGGGTGGGCTTGAACCCAGCTTGGCCTTCTATTCTTTTTGGGTGGCCATGACTTCTCCGCCGGATGGGATGCAGTTTCGCTTTGATGGATGGACCACCCCCGCCTGTGTTTTGAAAGTGTTTGGGCTATGAGGCTGCCCATTTCGAGTGACGTTCATGTTGGCAGAGATATACTCATGCACTAATCTGGGTGTGGATTGGCACTTGTCACGCAAGAGTCCCAGAAGGTGTGAGGGAATCAATTCTGGGCATTGATGACCCAGCCAAAGGGCCTTTTTCAGAGTTGGGTGAACGCACGATCTCTTGTCCGTCGCTTCCTAGAGAAATGATTGCTTTCCTCTCCTGGGGTTGGGGAGCGAAGGAGATGAGACCGGTGTATTTCCAAGGTGCGGGAAAGACTTGTAGTTCTCTGGGCAAATCCTCCTGGGTGCTTAAGCCACCCCGATATACCTTTTGCGTTCAGACAGCAGGAACAAGCCAGCATCTATTCCACCTCTCGGCTGAGCCGCATCACCTTTCATCTCTTGATTGAGGCAAGCGGACCCAACGCCAGGAAGAGGCTGGCCAACTCTCTTGCACGCTTCTGCTCATTGCTGGGAGCAGAATTGCTCAATCTTGTGGCTGTTTGTACATCCCCACCCCCTGCTCCAGTGTGGCTGGCCTTCCTGGCACGGCTATAAATCCTTCCCTCGGCTTAGAGCAAAGCTTGCAAACAAACATTGATGTAATTCTCGCAGGACGAGGGTGGAGAAAGCACTGGGAATTATTCACTTCAAAGTTGGACTTTCCTTTTTCTTCTTCTCTCTCTCTTTCCCTCTCCATCCCATGGTGATCTGTAGTCTAATGTTTCTCAGCCTTGACAGATTAAGACATATGGACTTCAACTCCCAGAATCACCCAGCCAGCATGCTTTAAGATGGATAGACTTCAACTCCCAGAATCCCCCAGCCAGCATGCTTTAAGACACAGGTCTCCAAACTTGGCAACTTTAAGACTTGTGGACTTCAACTCCCAGAATTCCTCAGCCAGAATTCCTCAGAAGTCTTAAAGTTGCAAGTTTGGGGACCCTTGCTTTAAGATGGATAGACTTCAACTCCCAGAATCCCCCAGCCAGTATGTAAAGTCCTACACTTAGGCAAGAAAAACCCAAAGTACACATATAGACTGGGTAAAACCAGGCTCAGTGCAGTAACTGTGAGAGGGAACTTGCAGTCTTAGTGGACAGCCAGCTAAATAGGAGCCAGCCGTGTGCAGCAGCAGCCAAAAAAGCCAATGCAATCCTAAATTGCATTAACAGAGAGATACAATCAAGATCAAGGGAGGTACTAATACCACTCTATAAAGCCTTAGTAAGACCACACCTAGAGCACTGCATCCAGTTTTGGTCACCACATTATAAAAAAAATGTTGAGACTCTGGAAAAAGTGCAGAGAAGAGCAACCAGGAGGATGAGGCGACTGGAGGCTAAAACATACAATGGACGGTTGCAGGAACTGGGCTTGGCTAGTCTGGTGAAGAGAAGGACCAGGGGAGACAGGAGAGCAGCCTTCCAATATTTGAGAGGCTGCCACAGAGAGGAGGAAGGGGGTCAAGCTATTTTCCAAAGCAACCAAAGGCCAGACAAGGAATAATGGATGGAAATTGAACAAGGAGAGATTTAACCTGGAAATAAGGAGAAAACTTTCTGACAGGGAGAACAATCCACCCATGGAACAGAAGTTGCTCTCAGAAGTTGTGGGAGCTTCACCACTTGAGGCTTTCAAGAAGAGATTGGGCTGCCATTTGTCAGAAATGGTGTGCAAGGTCTCCTGCTTGGGTGGGTGGGTTGGACTAGATGACCTACAAGGTCCCTCCCAACTCTGATTATCTGTAATCTAATCTGCATGCCGCATCAATTCTTCCAAGCGTCAGAAACAGGAGTGCAGTTTTGGCTATAACAACTTCCCAGCCGTCCCCTGTCAATCGTCGAGACAACTCAGACCCACCTGCCAAAATATAATTCCCCCAAGCTGTTTCCCTCCAGGCTGCCTCTCATGTCGGGGAGGGCTAACATGAGCCGCTTCTGAGTAGCTTTGATGTGAATCCCAGGATGGAAAGTGACTAAGAAGAGACACCCCCCCCTCGCCCCCTGCAAGCAGGTCAACTGAAAACTATGCAAACTGCTTCTCGACCCAGCCAAGAACAAGACCTCCAGATCGGCTGCCAGAGGTGTTGTGGGACCTCACCAGGGAATGTGGGGGTGTCATTGTCTGAACTGAGTCTTCTTCTTCCCACCTACCTCATTGCTGTGGCCAGAGGTGCTCTATTTGATCCAGATGTGGAATGCTCCCAGTCCTTCCTTCCTCCCCCCTCCTCCTGACCCCCAGGAGCCTGTAAAACTATCTGGATGGGCTGGCACCCAACCCCTTCCCCTTAACCCCAGGGCCTTCCCCCGTGCATCGAACGGCACATTTCGAAGTCTGGATTTGTCTGTCTCTTGGATAGGCACTGATGATTTAACGCAGGAGGAGTGATTCACAGCAGCAGCAGGAGAGATAAAAATTGGAATTTTGCGCCCGTGTGCTGGACTCGGAGGAGGGCAAGAAACGGACTGTAAATCCTTTGTGGTAATACAGGTAGTCCTTGACTTATGACCATTCCAGAGGTGGTATTCAGCAAGTTTGACCAGTTCTGGAGAACCAATAGTGTTCTGACCCAAACCTTGTTCCAAGGAAACCAACACGAAACGGAGGTAACCGCAAAACCTTTTAATGATTCTTTACGAATTCTGTTCCTTCACGGTTAAAAGGGTTTCAAACTAATTGTCTCTGATAAGAACGAGCCTTGCCAAGGTGGTGCAAGGCTGCCAAGAACACTAGATAAAGTTGCCAGGAAGTATTTCAAACACAAAGAGTCTCCAAACACCAACCAAGATAGTCCGAACGTCCGCAAGGCTTGAGTGCAAAAGCTTCTTTGCTTCCTGCAAAGAACTCCGGTCTCTCAGCTGGCTTTTATCTCTTAAGGGAGGGACCATTACCTGCAGCCTTACTCCCGAGTCACCCGTGCTGCTGCAGCTGCTCTTTCCTTCAAAGAGCCCTGCGCGCACACAGACTGGGCCCAGGCTCCTCGAGGTGCTCTTCCTCGCTGCTGCCAGCCTCCACAAACTCCGAAGGCCGCACTCCACTCCCTGATGGTTGTGGCCCCATCCCTGCATCCCACGCAGGCCCCTCATCCGAATCCTCGTTCTCCGAGACCTCAGCCGTCCGCACCGGCTGCCAGCGAACCACAAGTAGCAGAAATTTTGAGTAGTTCAGAGAGCCGGCAAATCCCACCTCTGACTGGAGATTGCACAATTTCCTTCCCCTGCTATGGCCACCAAGCCACGGCCACAGAACCGGTAGTAAAAAAAAAATTGAATCCCACCACTGGACCATTTCTTTAGTGCCCTTGGATGTTACAATATGGCACTGGGGAAAAAAAAAAAAGATTTTATAAAGAGTTTTTATAAAGTCTTTTTAGGTTTTATCCATCCTCAGTAAGGACAGGCCTGGACTATTTGCAACCGGGCTGGGTCAGCACATTGCAAAACAGATGTTGAGACTTTGGGGGGGAAAGTGCAGAGAAGAGCAACTAAGATGATTAAAGGCCTGAGGGCTAAAACATAATGAAGAATGGTGGCAGGATTTGGGTTTGGCTTGTCTGGAGAAAAGAAGGACTAGGGGGGACACGATAGCAGTATTTGAGGGGCTGCCACAAAGAAGAGGGGTTCCAATTATTCCCCAAAGCACCAGAAGGCAGGACAAAAAAACAACGGGTGGAGGTGAATCCAGGACAGAAGCAATCTGGAATTAAGGAGAAACTTCACAGAGAACAATGAATCAGTGGCAGGTTCTTCGCATTGCAGAGATTAACAAAAACTGGTTTTTTGTTTTTTTTCCTGGGCTTTAAAATAGAAAAATTTGATTTTAAAGCTGGTTTCTCTTTTTTCCCCCTTTGCAGAATTTACTCCTTTAGTCCCATGGACAGACAGATATCTGCGTGATCTCCTGAACCAGGAGGAAAAAAAACATTTGGGGGATACCTTCCTTTTCAGGGGAGGTTCAAGGGGTCTTGGCAGGGTGGGGGTTGGGGGGGGAAAGGCAGTGTACAGTAGCCTTCGGCTAGCCCTTCCAGGCCCCTCTGTGTGTGTGTGTGTGTGTTTGTGTGTCGGTGTGAGAGTTGTGTGCGGTAGCCGCTTCAGCTGACCTATCCGGAAGGCATTTCCTGCTGACACCAGCAACAAGGGGGTGAAAGTGGGAGAACTTGAAAAGAATTTGCAAACCACAACTCATCCTTTCCCAGGCCGAGAAGTGGCCGAGCCGTGGATGATTCCCTACCCCAGGCCTGGGAAGGGGGCTGTTGGCTGAGCCACCATCACCCCACCTCACTTCCCCAGTTTCCCCCCCCCTCTCCCCCAGGGAAGGTTTGGTCATAAGGTTTGGTTGGAAAAATGATCCGGAGCTGCCTCTGATTTGGTGACTTCCCCCTAAGGAGAGCATCTGAGTCCTTTCTGACCAGGGGAACGGGTGGTGATGGTTAGACAACCCCAAAATACCATAAAGGCCTGGGGGTGCAGGGTGTCAGTTAGAAGCGGGAAAAGGTCAGTTCGAATCCTCCCTTGACCACAAAGCTCAATGGGTGAGTTGGGGCTGACACCAGGGGGTTGGGAGTTCTAGTCCCTCCTTAGGCAAAAAAAGCCCATTGGGTGAGTTGGGGCTGATCACCAGGAGGTTGGGAGTTCTAGTCCCTCCTTAGGCAAAAAAAGCCCATTGGGTGAGTTGGGGCTGATCACCAGGAGGCTGGGAGTTCTAGTCCCTCCTTAGTCAAAAAAAGCCCATTGGGTGAGTTGGGGCTGATCACCAGGAGGTTGGGAGTTCTAGTCCCTCTTTAGGCAAAAAAGCCCATTGGGTGAGTTGGGGCTGATCACCAGGAGGTTGGGAGTTCTAGTCCCTCCTCAGGCAAAAAAAGCCCATTGGGTGAGTTGGGGCTGATCAGCAGGAGGCTGGGAGTTCTAGTGTCACTTTATGCAGCTGGGTGACCTGGGGCCACTCTCTCGCAGCCAAATTCACCTCACATGAGGAGGACGGATGATTAGCTATGTTTGTTTCCTGGAGTTATAGCAAAAACGGGATATAAACAGACAAACAAGCAAGCAAAAACACCATGGACAAGAAATGGTTTGATTTGCTTAAGATGGGAGCTGCTTTGGATGGTGCAGGCTGGGAGCTGTTGATCAGGGATACTGTTTGGGTTGATGGACATGGGTTGGGCTAGCTGATCTCTGAGGTGCCTTCTTATTTTCTAAGATGCAGTGGAAACAAATAAGGACTTATCAAACAATTAATTCCAGCGGAACTGAGTCATTTTCAAAGTTGCCTGTGGGTGAATCTCTGCAAATTTAATCTTTAGTTCAGTCATGGGAAACATTTTATGCATCAGTGGCTACTTGTACTTAGTCACGCACACATCCACATTAATGCACAATATGTGTGTACACATGCCCAACATTTGTGTCGTTTTCTTCTTCAGTTGCACGGCTGTTTGGGCTGTCAGGGCAGTGTTTCTCTTCTTGGCCATTTTAAGATGAAATGACTCTAATTCCCAGAATTCCCCATTCTGGCTGGGGAATTCTGGGAGTTGAAGTCCATCCATATTAAAGCATGCCGGCTGGGGAATTCTGGGAGTTGAAGTCCATCCGTATTAAAGCATGCCGGCTGGGGAATTCTGGGAGTTGAAGTCCATCCATATTAAAGCATGCCGGCTGGGGAATTCTGGGAGTTGAAGTCCATCCATATTAAAGCATGCCGGCTGGGGAATTCTGGGAGTTGAAGTCCATCCATATTAAAGCATGCCTGCTGGGGAATTCTGGGAGTTGAAGTCCATCCATATTAAAGCATGCCGGCTGGGGAATTCTGGGAGTTGAAGTCCATCCGTATTAAAGCATGCCGGCTGGGGAATTCTGGGAGTTGAAGTCCATCCATATTAAAGCATGCCTGCTGGAAAATTCTGGGAGTTGAAGTCCATCCGTATTAAAGCATGCCGGCTGGGAAATTCTGGGAGTTGAAGTCCATCCATATTAAAGCATGCCGGCTGGGGAATTCTGGGAGTTGAAGTCCATCCATATTAAAGCATGCCAGCTGGGGAATTCTGGGAGTTGAAGTCCATCCATATTAAAGCATGCCTGCTGGGGAATTCTGGGAGTTGAAGTCCATCCATATTAAAGCATGCCGGCTGGGGAATTCTGGGAGTTGAAGTCCATCCGTATTAAAGCATGCCAGCTGGGAAATTCTGGGAGTTGAAGTCCATCCATTTTAAAGCATACCGGCTGGAGAATTCTGGGAGTTGAAGTCCACTCATCTAAAAGTAGTTGAGGTTAAGAAACACAAGCCTAAACCATCTTTTTTTTTCTTCTTATAGACTCAATCCCTACATCCAAACCTTGTTGAAATGCACACATGGAATTCATCTCCCCTGCTTGGCATTTCTCATCCCACCACTTTGCCTCGTGACTCTAACCGTCATTTGTTTCCATCTCATTAAGATTTAATCCTGGCTGTTGACCGAAATAAAAGGCCTTTACATTGTGGGGGAAATCATGGCAAGGATGGGAGGCAGGAGGAGTTTTGGCTCTTTGTCGCTTCCGGATGGATTTCAATCAAACAACCAAGATCAGAAGGGGGTGGAACTCAAGCTCAAATCAGCTAGAAACCCAGGTCTGAGGACGATGTGGGGAGGGTCTCCAGCACCTATGATTTTGCCCACTTCATTCCAAGCCTTGATGGCAGAGCTGGAGCTGCTGGGGGTTCGCGAGAGCCCCCAGCTAAGATTCTGTGCAGTTTGGAGAGCCTCCAACAAGGGTGGGATTCCAATTTCTTAACAACCGGTTCTATGGGCGTGACCTAATTTGTGGGTGTGGCTTGGTGGTCATGTGACTGCCTGGGCATGGCTTGAATATAAATTTTATAAATATTTATGCAAATATTGAATTTCGTATTTTAAAAAAAGAGCAACTTTTCCCCAAAATCAGGCAAAGCAGGTAGGAAGATTGAGTTGCTTGCACAATCACAGATTCATTCACAGATCTACCTTTCTGCAATCTGCTGCCTGAGTCTGCACTGAAAAATAGAAGCTTAGGTCCTAAGGAAGGTTCAGCTCGGCTTTTAGATTAGCTGGAAAGCAAGAAATCCAAGAATTTCCTGCTTTCTAGCTAATCTAAATCTCCCGGCATAGCAGAACAGCTGATGGTTGTGGGAGGGAAACAAAAGAAAAACAGAAACTTAACAAACGCAGGCAAGTTTAATGGTGCACATGCCAGGTAAGGAGTGAGTGGGTGGGAAGAGGGGAGGCTAGCCAGTGGCACAATTTGTCGGTTCTCCGAACTGCGCAGGATCATAACCACCGGTTCTGTAGAACCAGTCTGACCAGGTAGAATCCCACCTCGGGCCTCCAAATTCCCCCTTGGCTGGCCCCGCCCATCTTGCCCCTCCCAGGAGTCCCCACGTGGCCCATTTTGGATGCGGGTAAGTGCAGGACAGGCATGGACTCTCAGGGAGGCCGAAAAAACGGGCCTCCTGGTAGCTCGGGAAGGCCAGAAACAGGTCTGTTTCCGGCTTCCAAAGAGCCTCAGGAGCCCGGGGAAGCAGTGTTCACCCTCCCGGTAGCCTCCAGAGTCTGGGGAGGGCAAAAATGCCACCATGGTGCAGGAGGCTGGATAGGCCACGCCCACCATGGCCACGCCCACCCAGCAACTGGGCGGAGAACTCCTTGCTAGCATTTCTGAAGCTCAGCCCTGCTTGGTGGCCCTCCTGCTGAGAACCAGTTGGCCTTTGAAGGTTCCTTCTCAAAAGGATAGATCCGTTTGTCTTCGAAAGTCCCAAAATGTAAGCCCTGCCTGGGGGGCTCCAGCAAGACCTCTACCCCTTTGTCTCTC
Source organism: Hydrophis major (assembly GCA_033807585.1). Lineage (NCBI taxonomy): Eukaryota > Metazoa > Chordata > Lepidosauria > Squamata > Elapidae > Hydrophis > Hydrophis major. Next base: position 3,890,996 of record CM066336.1, read on the forward strand.
TGCTACATGTCTAATCTCAAGAGGGAGAGGGTGTTTTTGGAGTCTGGCTCCTAAGACGCCACCACCCAAGACGCTGGAGAATGGGGTCAGGAACGGGCTCCTGGCTGTTCTCCAAGGAGCTGTCAGAAGAGCAACGGAGTCCCAGAAGCTACAATCCAGGCCCAGCCACATCGATGATGCATCCAGCCCAACCTAGGAACAGATCTCCCCACACATCGCTTGCCATCCCATGCCGGATTTTCCCCCCGGGGTCAGAGCTGGTGATAGAGGCCAACTGAGGAGGCTGGAGGGAATGCGGCTGAGTAGAATGAGGTCATGAAGAAGACATTTCATTCGACGCACCATGTGGCCACCAAAAGAAATGCATATGGAGGAGGATGGAGGATGGTGAGGAGAAGAGATCTGGGTCTTTGCGGAAGGGCTGGGTAGGACAACGCAGGAGTTTTGGGGAGGACCAAGAAGAAGAAGAGTTACTAACATATCCATCTCCTGGTGCTCACCATTGATGGAACCATGAAGGTGCCTTGATACTTTGATGCCTCCTTCAAGGTTGGCCATTGTGGGGAGCCAAAGTAAGGAGAGAAATTTGAACCAGGATAGATCTGAACCAGACCTGAATGGATCTGAACCAGAACAACCCTCCTTTCTCAACAGGGCTCCATCCTAGGACCGATTGACTCTCAAGAGGCAAGATCCAGAAGTGGGATTCAGCTGGTTCGGACTGGTTTGAGTGAACTGGTTGTTAAATTATTTGAATCCCACCACCGGCTAGATCTGACCAAGGAAGGTTCCTCCTGTCCCTGTAGGGGGAAGAAAGTTTGGGAGCTTCTCAAAATGAGTCGGAGTAGACATCATGCCTGTCCTGGCCTTGAGAACCAGAGTCAACCCTCTGCTGATTTGTTGGGCCAGCTCCACCTCACAGGATACGAGTAACTCCGAGTGGCTGGTGACTCAAAGAGGAAGACACGTGCTCACGTCCACCGAGGGAGAATGGGTGGGAGGGTATCTCGAGGGTGAGTGTTCCCAACACCCCTCCTGGTGGATCATCCTTTCTGGATTAAGGATGTGTTTGCTCAGCACATTCACCCTCTAAAACTGCCATTTTTCTTGGAAACTTCTAACAGGGGAAGACGTCAACCCCCAGAATTCCCCAGCCAGCTAAGCAACAGGTTGTAATTCGAGGAGTACCAAATTACAGCTTGTCCTCAAACTTACAACCACACACAAGCCCAACATTTCCATTGTTTGAGACCTTGGTGAAGTGAGTTTTGCCCCATTTTACGACCTTTCTTGCCTCAGTCATTAATGGAACCATTTCAGGTGATAAGATTTTGCTTGTCGGAAGGTTGCAAAGGGGATCGTGCGGATGCTGCGACCGTCGTAAATGTGAACCAATCACCAAACATCTGAATTCTGATCGCGTGATCTTGGGGAGTCACAACTCGTGGTAACTGAAAAAATGCTCATAAGTCACTTTTTCCTGTGCTGTTGTAATGGTCATTAAACGAGCAGTCAAGGACTATCTGTATTTATTACAGCTACACAAGAGACCTACAGCCCAATTCTAACAGCCCCTCCACCTTTCCACAGTGATATGACGGCATGTTGGGCAACTGTCTCACATTTACGACCATTTGTAGTGTCTTGTGGTGCCATGGCAAAACCTTATGACGGTTTTGTCTAAAAAGTGGCCCTTCTTTTCAGCAGAACCAGCCCAAAGGTAGCCAACCGCTGTTTCGCTTAATGACCGTGGCTGTACAGACACGGTACTCAATGAATGACGCCATCCAGTTAAAATAAAATTCAAGGGGAAAGCACAGGGGAAACATCTCAAATTCATCTTCTTCAGCTTCTCCAAGAAGGACCTGGAAAAGCTTCCAAGATCTCCTTCGCAACCCACCAGTGGTGGGGGTTTCAAAATATTTTACTTACTGGTTCTGTGGGTGTGGCTTAGTGGGTGTGGCAGGGGAAGGTGACTGCAAAATGCCCATTCCTTCCCCACCCCACTAGCCTGCTTTCCAGCTCCATTCTCCTATGCAGGGCAACCAAAGGAGACCCAGGCGATCAGCTGGGACTCGGGAGACGGAGAATAGATGGCGGCGGGACCAGTCAGAGGTTGCATTGGCCGGTTCTCCCAACGACTCAAAATTTCCACTACCAGTTCTCCAGAACTGGTCCAAACCGGCTGAATCCCACCTCTGCAACCCACCCACCTCCCACAAGCCAAGCTCTGAAGACCAACCATCCCTAACCCCCAGATCAAAGAAAGGTTTTCGCATGTTCACAATATAAGGTTGCCAATTTGGAAGTAAAATTAAGAAATCCATCCCGTTCCCTTCTCCTGGACCGAATTTGGCCTCCGTGAAGAGCTGAAGGCCAGGAGATCATTTAGAAAAGGTCAGCTAAAAACGTGACGGTGAGAAACAGCCCAACCGGCTCTTGCATAATCCCTAAATTCATGGGTGTTTCGTCAAGCCCAGATTTATACCCCCCCCTCCCAAAAAATACATTTTTTTAAAAAGGAGATGGAGGAGGAGGAGGAGTGCGATCCCGAGGGAAACTTGTAAGAGCAGAGCAAATGAATCAGGCCAAAAAATATGATTTTTCAAAGACTTTGTTCCTAAATCAGGGTCTGTTTAGTCTGCCGGAGGGGCAGGCTGAGCAGAGGTGTGGGTGGGAGGCGTTTCCGGAAAATCCTCACACCAACCTCCGTCCAAAATTATAATGATCCGAGCCCCTCCCTCTCCCAACTGGGCAGCTGGACTCAGCTCAGCAACAGATGCCTCTGTTTGGGGTCCGAAGCTGCAGCCTTGGAGGAGGCTGCCTGTTGTCCCTCTGAGTGAGGACAGTTAGCGCTGGGGAGCTGCCAGGGAGGGGGGGCCTCGGTTCAAATATGCTGGGCAGCTAATCCAGGTTTTGTTTTTGTTTTTTCCCAGCACCTCCTTCAACTCCAGAATGGAGGGCGTGGATGCCTCCATGGTTAGAAGAAAGAGAGGGGGCAAATGGAAGGGATTGTGTGGTGTCTCTGTATGAAGAGTTTATCACAACATGTAATGTTGCAGTGGAACTGAAAAAGGGGCTTACTCCCTCATACTTAAAGTCATCCCAGCAAAAAAAAATTGTTTTCTTTCTTTTCATCTTTCATCTCCCTTCCTTCCTTTCCTTCCTTCCATCCTTCCCATCTTTCTCTTTCCTTTTTTCTTTCCTATCCCTTCCTTCCTTCCCATCTCTCTCTCTCTCTTTCTTTCCTTCCTTTCTTTCTCCTTCTCCATTTCCCTTCTCTTTTCCTTCTCCTTCCTCCTCTTTCCTCTTCCTCCTCTCTCCTCCCTTTTCTCCTCCCTCTTCTCCTTTCCCCCTTCTCCTTCCTTTTCTTCTCCTTTCTGCCTCTGCTCCCCTCTCCTTCCTTCCTTCCTCCCTCCCTTTGTGAACTGTCCAAGAAGCGCCTCCAAGGTAGTAGGTACCAACCTCACCTGAGAAATGGTAGGTGTGGCTTCAGGAAGGCTGCCCCAAGGGGCTGAGCTTCATTTCTCCCTCTTTCTCTGCCCTCTTGCCAATCTGGGTTCCTTGTGGATCTCTTTTGCCACCTCATCCAGCTCTCCCACCCCTTCCGCAGACCTTCAACGCATCAGGATTTGCACCAAAGAGATAGGGCTGGAACGGACAGAGGAGGGCCGGGCCCCACCACAACATATCTTGGCTTGACCGAGCCCTCCAGGAACCAAGACATTGGTCTCCCTTCTCAAAGGCCCCCATCAACACCTCCAACCTCTTCTCCTTTGGCTTTGGTGTTCCTTGTCCTTGGTCCTCCAGGAGACAGTCAACGAACCGGGGTGGAAGATAAGGGAGGAGGGAGCCCAGACCAATTCTACCTGGGCGCCCAAATTGGCATTATTTCCCCCCCCCCTAAACTCCCCCTTTCTCTTTTGGATGGGATCCAGCTTTGTAGAATCCCCTCCAGGCCTCGTGTGGGTGGGACTTGCCATCGGCTGGAACAAGAGTAGCCGGGAACTGTTTTCAAACAGCCGCCGTCAAATCCAGGCTGTTTCTACTGGCAAAGTCAGGTTCTCTTTTTGCAAACCGAATCCGCAGCCGGTCCGAAGAGGCAGGCACCTGCTTCCCCACACCCCCGGTCTTCCCCGGGTGGAGTGTCTCTGTTGTGCCAGGGTGTTTCCCCCTTCCCTCCTCCCCACATGTTTACCAAAAGTGGCTGAGACCAGACTCCGTGGGATGAATAGATCCTCCTCTGGGTCAGACAGTGATGGATTACACCGCAAGGTGGAGCCGAGTGTGAGGGAGGGCTTGAGTCGTTGAGGGGCAGGAAATTTTAACCCAGTTTTGGGTTGGCCAGGTGCTCCAAGAGGGCAGGCCGTGGTGAGAATTGTTTTCTTTTGGGCATTCCCTTCTGGAATTGAAATCGGAGCGCCTGATTCCATCAACGTTTCTCTCTTCATCCAGATGGATATCACAGTCCTGGCACTTGGGTCTAATTTAGCACCGTCATCATGCCATCCTGTCCTACCCAAGTGGAAAAAAACAAACCGAATGAAGGACACCTTCATTGTTTGGGACTGGGGTTACCTAAAGGACCCTCTTCTCCCTGACGTTTCTACCATTCCAGTTGATTGGGCCAATCCCCAGGAGACGGTGAGTTCTAGTTCCACCTTAGCCATGAAAGCTGGCTGGGTGACTTTGGACAATCACCAGGAGATGGTGAGTTCTAGTTCTACCTTAGCCATGAAAGCTGACTGGGTGACTTTGGACAATCACCAGGAGATGGTGAGTTCTAGTTCCACCTTAGCTATGAAAGCTGACTGGGTGACTTTGGACAATCACCAGGAGATGGTGAGTTCTAGTTCCACCTTAGCCATGAAAGCTGGCTGGGTGACTTTGGACAATCACCAGGAGATGGTGAGTTCTAGTTCTACCTTAGCCATGAAAGCTGACTGGGTGACTTTGGACAATCACCAGGAGATGGTGAGTTCTAGTTCCACCTTAGCCATGAAAGCTGACTGGGTGACTGGGCCAATCACCAAGAGACGGTGAGTTCTAGTTCCACCTTAGCCATGAAAGCTGACTGGGTGACTGGGCCAATCACCAGGAGACGGTGAGTTCTAGTTCCACCTTAGCCATGAAAGCTGACTGGGTGACTGGGCTAATCACCAGGAGACGGTGAGTTCTAGTTTCACCTTAGCCATGAAAGCTGACTGGGTGACTGGGCCAATCACCAGGAGACGGTGAGTTCTAGTTCCACCTTAGCCATGAAAGCTGACTGGGTGACTGGGCCAATCACCAAGAGACTGTGAGTTCTAGTTCCACTTTAGCCATGAAAGCTGACTGGGTGACTGGGCCAATCACCAGGAGACGGTGAGTTCTAGTTCCACTTTAGCCATGAAAGCTGACTGGGTGACTGGGCCAATCACCAGGAGACGGTGAGTTCTAGTTCCACCTTAGCCATGAAAGCTGACTGGGTGACTGGGCCAGTCACCAGGAGACGGTGAGTTCTAGTTCCACCTTAGCCATGAAAGCTGACTGGGTGACTGGGCCAATCACCAGGAGACGGTGAGTTCTAGTTCCACCTTAGCCATGAAAGCTGACTGGGTGACTGGGCCAATCACCAGGAGACGGTGAGTTCTAGTTCCACCTTAGCCATGAAAGCTGACTGGGTGACTGGGCCAATCACCAGGAGACGGTGAGTTCTAGTTCCACCTTAGCCATGAATGCTGACTGGGTGACTGGGCCAATCACCAGGAGACGGTGAGTTCTAGTTCCACCTTAGCCATGAAAGCTGACTGGGTGACTGGGCCAATCACCAGGAGACGGTGAGTTCTAGTTCCACCTTAGCCATGAAAGCTGACTGGGTGACTGGGCCAATCACCAGGAGACGGTGAGTTCTAGTTCCACTTTAGCCATGAAAGCTGACTGGGTGACTGGGCCAATCACCAGGAGACGGTGAGTTCTAGTTCCACCTTAGCCATGAAAGCTGACTGGGTGACTGGGCCAATCACCAGGAGACGGTGAGTTCTAGTTCCACTTTAGCCATGAAAGCTGACTGGGTGACTGGGCCAATCACCAGGAGACGGTGAGTTCTAGTTCCACCTTAGCCATGAAAGCTGACTGGGTGACTGGGCCAGTCACCAGGAGACGGTGAGTTCTAGTTCCACCTTAGCCATGAAAGCTGACTGGGTGACTGGGCCAGTCACCAGGAGACGGTGAGTTCTAGTTCCACCTTAGCCATGAAAGCTGACTGGGTGACTGGGCCAATCACCAGGAGACGGTGAGTTCTAGTTCCACCTTAGCCATGAAAGCTGACTGGGTGACTGGGCCAGTCACCAGGAGACGGTGAGTTCTAGTTCCACCTTAGCCATGAAAGCTGACTGGGTGACTGGGCCAATCACCAGGAGACGGTGAGTTCTAGTTCCATCTTAGCCATGAAAGCTGACTGGGTGACTGGGCCAGTCACCAAGAGGCGGTGAGTTCCACCTTAGCCATGAAACCCAACCAAGTGACTTTGCATAAGTCTCTCTCTCTCTCTCTCAGTTCAACCCACCTTACAAGATTGTCGTTATGGGAAATAGGCGGAGGGGATGGTACATTAGATACGGCTGTCGCTTTGAGCTGCTCATCAAACGAATAAAAGATGGGCTCCTCAACCAACCCACCGTTCAAAAACCGAGGCAGCCGCCCTGCCCACGAAAGGATGCAGCTGGTACACTCCAGATGGCTTTGCGGGCACACGCTGGGGTGCCCTCCCGTGGGAGGAGGGGATGACGGAGAACATCCGAAGAAACGGAGGCAAGAAATTTCTTCCTCGTGATCCGAGAGGAACCGAGTGCCTTCCCCTGGGAAGGGCTGTGCGTGTTCGGCTTTTTACCTCGTCCCCGAGGATTGTTTGAAGGGGTTGAAAAACAAAACAACAGGTCTTCTCGTGGCTGAATCAGCCCCTCCAGGGAACTCTGCCACGTTGGGCAGAGATGCCTGCGTGGGTGGAGGGCCGCCCCCCCCACATACACACACACACCCACACACACACACACGCCCCTCTTATCGGTAGTGTTTACTCAGCTGCCTCCCTGCCTCCTGTGGTCCGGCTGCAGCACCTCTCCAAGGTGTGAGTCACTGGTGGGGCCTGGCAGGGGCTGAGAACCAGGCAGGTGACTCAAGAGGCCATGGTGTAATTTCGGGCCGTAAAGAGGTATCATTACCACTGCCCACGGGTGATGGAAATAGATCCAGGGTCCTCTCCAACACGCAGCCGGGCCTAAACAAAAGCAAGCCAAGGGATGGGAAGGAAAACAAGCTCTGGGGTCAACCCTACATCTACGTTTCCAACGGGCTACCGTGCCTTCCTTGTTCCCAGCTGGCCTTGGGTTGGCTGCTTCCTTTGTCTGCATCCTGCCACGGAGGCCTCGCTCCAGGAGGCTTATAATCCCATTCCTAAATTCCAAGAATTCCCCCAGTCAGCATGCACTAAAGATCGGAATCGAGCTGGAAGGGACCTTAAGAGATCTTCTAGTCCAGCCTCTTGCTCAAGCAGGAGATCCAAGATCTAGACCATTTCAGACAAGTGACTGCCCAGTCTCTTCTTAAAAACCTCCAGTGATGGAGAACCCACAATTTCTGGTGGCAAGCTGTTCCATTGGTGAATTGTCCTCCCTGTTAAGAAGTTTCTCTTTAATTCCAGGTTGCTTCTCTGCTTGGTTATTTCTCACTCATTCTTTCTCGTCCTGCCTTCTGTGCTTTGGAAAATAAATCGACTCCCTCCTCTTTGTGGCAGCCCCTCAAATATTGGAATTCTGCTATCATGTGCCCTCCACCCCAGCCCTTCTCTTCTCTAGATTAGACAAACCCAAATCCTGCAGCCATCCTTCCTCTGTTTGAGCCTCTGGGCCTTTCATCGCCTTAGTTTGCTGGGTGGACTTCAACTCCCAGAATTCCCCAGCCAACCTGCTTTAAAATGGATGGCAGAGAAAAACCCCTTTCTCTTCTAACCCTGCTGATGTTACCTAGCTGGGTTATGAAACGTCTGCAAGAAAGAAACCAAGGGTCCCCCGCAAAGGTATCTTCTTTAAACCAAGCTGTGGGAAAGCAACCAAGGTTATGGATTAAAAAAAATGACCAAGAGCAGGGAGCAGTTTTGGTTTTTTATTTTTATTTTACTTTATAGTCATTGCACCTCGTACAATGAAATCAAACAGCATCTTCAGTGCACATCATGACCATGGCCATGAAAATGAACACAAACACACATCCTTCACACCCCACACATTGAACCGAAAACCCCCGACACCACACCAACAACTGCACCATACAGTAGAATTCAACAGCGCTCCTGCCCTGGGACAGAATCTGTTTTTCAGCCTATTTGTCCTTGTTTTTATTATCCTGTACTGTCTCTTCCAAATGGTAATAGTTCAAAAAAAAAAAAAAAAGGCTTCCCAGCATGAGATTTAAGGATGTTTTGAACTTTCTTAAGGCAGCAGAAACTATAAAGCTCTTCTAAAGAGGGGAGAGGGCAACCCAGGATCCTCTGGGCAATGACATTCACCCTCTGGAGTGCTTTCCTATCTGCCACGGTGCAATTGGCAAACCAGACAGGTTGCGGTGAGTTAAAATGCTCTCTATGGTGCAATGGTAGAAGGTCACCAGTAGTTTTTCATTCTGTTGTTGTTTTCTGAGAAGCCTCAGGTCGTTGAATCTCTGCTGGGCCCTTTTTGACCAGGGATGCAATGTGAGTTTCCTGAAAGGATTCTGAGAAGAATGCTCTCGAATGTTCAGAGCTGGCTGAACTTCCACCATGATTTAAGCATCAAGTAGTCCAGCCTTGTGGGGGTGGGGTGGAGGGGAGGAAACTCGGACTCCGAAAGTTGTAGCCCAGCCAAACCTGACTCCCACATACTCCTGGGAAAGGCAAACGAACGGTTGTATCAAACCACAAGCGCCTTCCAGCCCAAGGGTACCCTGCAATCTTCAAAGCCGGTGACCTCAGCTTCTTAGAAATTTCTCTCCTTCGCTCCCTGGAAATTCAGAAACGCGGATCCAGGCTGCTGGATGACGCAAGCCACCCGTCCAGGGTTTTACAAGGAGCCCAGGGTGGACTTTATGGTTGAAGAGGTTTGGGAGGAGGGAGGAGAGCCAGGTTCAAATCCTCCTTGGGTTGTCACCGAATGCCCTCGGCGACTCCGGATCCGCCATCTTTCTAAACTTCAGCTTTATAGAGTCGTACAGGGAGTCCTGGGCTTCCCGCCGTTTGTTAAGGGACCGTTCGAAGCTAGGATAGCACTGGGGGGGGGGGGGGAATGACTCGTTTTGGGACTTAGCATCTCGAAGGGTGAACTTGTACACAAACTTGTACGACTGTAGGTTGTACAGGTGTGAACCTGTACACAAGAAGCTACCGAAACTAGCTCTCTTTAAGCAATTATGGTAGCCCTTGATTTACAACCGTTTGTTTAGCAAGCGTTCAATATTACAGTGGAACTGAAAAAGGGGGCTTATTTCCTTATACTTAAAACCATCACAGCAAAATCTTTTCTGTTTTTCTTTCTTTTCTTTCTCTTTCTATTCTTTTTTTGTCTCCCTTCCTTTCCTTCCTTCACGCTTTCCCATCTTCTTTCCTTCCTTTTTTTCTTTCATATTCCTTCTTTCCTTCTTTCCCTCCTTCCCATCTTTTCTTTCTTTCTTTTCTTTTTCACTTTCCTTTTTTTCTTTCATATTTTCCTTCCCTCCTTCCCATCTTTTTCTTTCTTTTTTCTTCCTTCCTTTTTTTCCTTTCCTTCCCTTCCTTTCCCCCTTCCCATCTTCTTTCTTTGCTTTTTTCTTTCATATTCCTTCTTTCCTTCCTTCCATCCTTGCCATCTTTCTTTCTTTCTTTCTTTCTCTTTCCTTTTTTCCCTTTCATATCCCTTCCTTCCCTCCTTCCCATCTTTTTCTTTCTTTTCTTTTTTTCCTTCCTTCTTTTTCCTCTTTCCTTTCCTTCCTTCCCTCCTTCCCATCTCCTTTTTCTTTCTTTCCTTTTTTCTTTCATATTCCTTCTTTCCTTCTTTCCCTCCTTCCCATCTTTTCTTTCTTTCTTTTCTTTTTCACTTTCCTTTTTTTCTTTCATATTCCTTCCTTCCCTCCTTCCCATCTTTTTCTTTTTTTCTTCCTTCCTTTTTTTCCTTCCCTTCCCTTCCTTTCCCCCTTCCCATCTTCTTTCTTTGCTTTTTTCTTTCATATTCCTTCTTTCTTTCCTTCCTTCCATCCTTGCCATCTTTCTTTCTTTCTTTCTTTTCTTTCTTTTTCTCTTTCCTTTTTTCCCTTTCATATCCCTTCCTTCCTTCCCTCCTTCCCATCTTTTTCTTTCTTTTCTTTTTTTCCTTCCTTCTTTTTCCTCTTTCCTTTCCTTCCTTCCCTCCTTCCCATCTCCTTTTTCTTTCTTTCCTTTTTTCTTTCATATCCCTTCCTTCCCTTTCCCATCTTTTTTCTTTCATTCATTCATTCATTAATTTTTCCTTCCTTCCTTCTCTTTCTCTTTTCATCTCTCTCTTTCTTTTACTTCCTCCACCCCCCCCTTCTATCTTTATTTCTTTCCCACATCTGCACATTTCTTCACTTCTGCCACTGCAGAATTCAGCCTCTGCAATACATCGGTATTTGCTCCCTATACAGGTAGTCCTCGACTTACAATAGTTCATTTAGTGACTGTTCCAAGTTACAACAGAACTGAAAAATGTGACTTATGACTGTTTCACACTTATAACTGTTCCAGCCACCCCGTGGTCACATGATCAAAATGTCATTTCTCCCCCTTCCCTTTCTGTTGGCAACTATAAAATGGCCATGAAAAATGGTTGATGAGTTAACAGAAAATTTGGATGCTTGGCAGCTGACTATTTATGACAATTGCAGTGTCCCTTCTGACAAACCAAGTCAACGCAGACGCCAGATTCACTGAACAATGCGCCCCTCACTTAAAAGCTGCGGTGATTTACTTAACAACGGGTAGCAAGGAAGGTCGCAACACGAGAGCAAAATTCGCTAAACAAACGTCTCTCCCTTAGCGGCACAAATTGGGGGCTCGGTTGTGGTCATTAAGTGGAGGACGGTCTGTATTAAAAAGAGGATTTTAAGAGGCATGAGCCACAGGTTGATTTCAGGAGCTTCCGGAAAAACAAAAAAAAAAATGCACCAGGGAACCTTGGCGCTCTCTTTGCCCAAAATACCTGCTGCCGAGACATGCCTGATTTTGCACAATTTGTGGGATTGCAACATCCTGCTCAAAAGCAGGTTTCTTTTTGGGAAGCACAAACGATCTATCCTCCCGTCCAGGACCTCTCAGCCTTTTCATCTGCTGGGATCCTCATTTATTTGCTTCTTTTGATCAGCACAGCTGGCTGGGGAATTCTGGGAGTTTGAAGTCCACAAGTCTTAAAGGCCCCACGGTTGGACCCCCCTGATTTTGAGCTCACCTTAATGATTTTGGAGCTGAGAGGGAGGGACAGCCCTCCCCAAAAAAGGGCAGAGAAGAGCAATGGAGATGATTAGGGGCCTGGAGGCTAAAACATATGAAGAACGGTTGCAGGAACTGGGTATGTCTAAGTTTAATGAAAAGAAGAACTAGGGGAGACATGATAGCAGTCTTCCACTATCTCAGGGGCTGCCCCAAAGAAGAGGGGAGTCAAGCTATTCAATTGAGGATCAAGGGAGGTCCTAATACCAATCTATAAAGCCTTAGTAAGACCACACCTAGAGCACTGCATCCAGTTTTGGTCACCACACTATAAAAAATATGTTTGAAACTCTAGAAAAAGTGCACAGAAGAGCAACCAGGAGGATGAGGGGACTGGAGGCTTAAAACATATAAAGAACGGTTGCAGGAACTGCACTTGGCTGGTCTAGTGAAGAGAAGGACCAGGGGAGACAGGAGAGCAGTCTTCCAATATTTGAGGGGCTGCCCCAGAGAGGAGGAAGGGGGTCAAGCTATTCTCCAAGGTACCTGAAGGCCAGATAAGGAATAATGGATGGAAACTGAACAAGGAGAGATTTAACTTGAGCAATCGGGGCTGGACTAGAAGACCTCCAGGGTCCTTTCCAACTCTGCTGTCCTGTTACCTCACTGGCATGGGGATAAACGAATGGAGCTCCCAGTCTTTCATTCTGCACTTGCACAGTGACAGAGAGCTTCTATTTGTTTTTGTTTTTTTAAATTGTACTCCAACCGGAATGTGGAGAGAGATGGGTTGCCAAGAAGAGACTGGTTGGTTCATAATCGTACGGGATCTCCTGCCAATGGGACGGGGGGGGGGGAGGTTGGGCTAGAAGACCTCCGAGGTTCCCTTCCAACTCTTGTTATTCTGCTTTGTACCGTGCTCCGTTCGGTTCTGCCAAAATCTGTGACTCAGGGAAAAAACGCTCCCGGCCCGCGGGACAGGGGGAGGGAGGGAAGGAGGGATGGCGGGAATACCCTCCGCCGGGCCCAGACAGCATCCTGTTTGCAAAGTAATCCACACCAGCCCCAGAAGGAGAAGACAAGCAGCCAGGGAGAAGTCGGCCTCCGTACCAGCCCAACAGCAGGCTGAGGCCTGAGGGTTGCCAAGGGAAGGATTAATCATTGGGGGGTTCCCCCACGGATCTCGCCACCTCAAGGGAAAGTGGCGTGAGATCCAGCCCTGAGTTAGCAAGAGATCCCTGGGTGTTCCATGCCCCCCCCCTCCTTGTCCCGTCCCCGGGATGGCAGGATAGGGCTGGGTTGGAGCACCCACGGGGCTCCGTTGCAGCTTGCCCGAGAGCCTCAACCCGCTGCTCGGCCTCCATGGCATTCCGGAGAGCGATTCGAAGCTGGCAGGCCGCCACGCTGGCAGGCAGGAACCTCCTTGTGGAACGGCGGTCCAAAGGCCCGGCTCCCAGCTGTTGGCCGAGGATTTATTTATTTATTTATTTCGCAGAAATTAAAAACTGCTTGGGGTTGAGTCTCGGGGGGGGAGGAGGGGGATACACAATGGGTCTTTGGGGTGGCAGATACACAAACCTCCTCCTCTTTGGGGTGTTTTAAAGAGGTTGCTGTTGGGCAACGGAGTGCCTGGCCATACTTCTTCCCTCAAAACAACGCTACAGAGCATTGCACACCAAAACAACAAGACACCAGGGGAGTTTTTCCCCCAAATGCCATCACTCCACCAAACAAATAATTCCCATAACACTGTCCAACTATTTACAAAGTCTGCACTACTATTACTGTTAATCTACTCATCACTCCCTATCACCCGTCCCCTCCCACTTGTGACTGTATGACTGTAACTTTGTCGCTTGCATCCTTACGATCTATATTGACTTGATTGTTTCCTAGTATGACTTGATTGCTCATTGTACCCAGTGACTATCATTAAGTGTTGTAACTGATGTATATTATGTAGAAAGTATATTATCTTCCTTTTTGGCATCAGTTATATAACCATCGAAATACAGCATTAACTAGTCAGTTTTTCTTTCCCATGTAGTCCACATTTGCACATAAATCCACTCACCTCACCTCTGTATCCATCTACTAACCTTGTGATGGCAAACCTATGCGGGCACGCAAGCCCCAGCCAAACTGACCTGCACTGCGCATGCGTGCGTCTCTCAGCAGATTGTCAGCCAGTTTGAGGCCGTTTTCGCCCTCCCGGAGCCTTGAGGGAAGCCTCTGCAGCCTCAGGAGGCCGAAAAACGGGACTTCCAGAAATATCGGAAGTGCCTAAATGGGCCCGTTTTCAGCCTCCCGAGGCTCCCCTTGAGCCTCCAGAAAGGTGAAAACCTCCCCCGGGGGGCTCCAGAGGCCTTCCTGAGGCTGGACACTTCTGATATTTCCGGAAGGCCCGTTTTTTGGCCTCCTGAAGCTGAAAGGGCTTCTGTCGAGTGCAGGTAAGGGAGTGAGGCAGGGGTGTTGCGTGCGCATGTCCAGGGGTGGCAGGGCGTATTGCATTGTGTGCTTTCGGCACACCACAACAAAAAGGTTTGGCATCACTGCACTAACCATTTATAGAAAAGTTCCCATGTTATAAAATAGTCCGAATCTTCTTTTTCTTTAATTTTTAGAGTTAACCTACCCAGTTCTGCACATTCCAGAATTTTTTTGATTATTTTATTATATTATCTCTTCATTTTTCCTGTATTGTGCCTATACAATCCTGGCTGCTGTTAAGAATATGTAAAATTCAATACGTATTATGGCTTTCTGGTAGTCTTCCCAACAGGGGTGGTCTCAGGTTTCAAGTCTATGTATTGTTTTGTTAATAGTTTCCAGCCATATGTGAATTTTAAAAGAGTAAGACTTCTGCTACCAAACTTCCCTGAATTCCCAAGGCTTCAGCCTTATATAATGTATGTTTCCCAGGGGGGGGAAAAAAAAAAAGGGATTCCATTTGACAGCCGAATTTTCTCTCCTCTCCCTTCTGGGAAACAAAACCCTAAGAAAGAAATTCAGCTCAGCTTGGAAGAAGCTGTGTAAAAGCTCTTTTAAAAGAACAACAGCAACCCCACGTTCCCATCAGACTTGTAACGCTTCCGGTGAAGCGGATTCCGACGTGCAGGTGATACTGGTGGAGGATTGAGTTCACGAGTTAACACCCAGAGGCGGCTCTTTCAGAGCCATTCGGAAACGCTGCCTCTTGGCGGGCTGGGAACAACAGCTGGAGGACATCTGGATGTTGTTATGGGTTTTGGTGGTCCTTCCGGGCCAGAAAGCATTGTAGTGAGCGGCTGCCGCAGGCACCAGCCATGCTTGGGTTGAGACGGTGAAGCCACAGGGTCCCCGATTTAGTCCCGACTTGTTCCGTTGGTAAGAGGAGAAGGTAGTTCGGGGCATTTTTTTCTCTCTCCCCCCCCCACCCCCGTAGTGCAGGAAGCTTCAAGACACCAAAGAAGGAAAACAGAAAAGGGGGGGGGGGAATAAAGTCAAGGATGGGATAGAATGAGACAAGGTAGAATGGGATAGATTGGGGAGGGTAGATTGGATAGGATCTGGCAGGATAGGATAGACTGGATAGGGTAGGGTAGGATATATTGGACAGGATATATTGAATAGGATACGGCAGGATAGGATTGGATAAAATAGATTGGATAGGATACGGCAGGATAGGATAGATTGGATTGGATAGGATGGGATAGATTGGATAGGATAGGGCAGGATAGGATAGATCGGATAGGATACAGCAGGATAGGATTGGATAGAATAGATTGGATAGGATATGGCAGGATAGGATAGATTGGATAGGATGGGATAGATTGGATAGGATACGGCAGGATAGGATAGATCGGATAGGATACAGCAGGATAGGATTGGATAGAATAGATTGGATAGGATACGGCAGGATAGGATAGATTGGATAGGATGGGATAGATTGGATAGGATACAGCAGGATAGATCGGATAGGATACGGCAGGATCAGATAGGATAGGAGTAGGAGATATTGGTTAGGATAGGATTAAGGTAGGATAAGATTGGGAAAGAATATGGCAGCACAGAACAGGACAGGATAGCAGAGCAGAGCCAAACCACACGGCTAGAAGCATTTCAACCCGGAGCTGCCAACTCTCTTTTATTGGCGAGGCTTTCACGAGGCCACGGGTGCTACATGGCTGGGCCTTTGCACCTTCTTGGAGGCCCGGGAAAGCAGTTCCCGTAAACGCCACCAGTTAGCATTAACTGTAACATCAATCATGGCGCCGAGTGTGGGATTCCTCCATCGTGAGAAAAAGGGGAAGCTGTGGCGTGAGCAAAACATATTCAGGATGACTGGTTGCCCAAGATGAAGTCGGTGGCAACTGGGAGGCAGGACCTGCACTTTTTTTTTGGAACCTTTTTCCACGCAGGGCTCGGCCAGGCACTCCCTCCTCCTAACCCTTCCAGTTACCCTTCCAGACAAAGGGTCATCCAATCTCTTCTTCAAAGCCTCCAGTGATGGAAGCACCCGCAACTTCTAGAGGCAAGCAGTTCCGCTGGTTAATGGTCCTCATGGTCAGGAAGTTTCTCCTGGGATCTCAGTTGCTTCTCTTTTTTGATTAGTTGGTTAGAAACGCGTTTGGGGTCAAGTCGTAAAATCGCTGCCATCACCGAAGGAACTCCAGAAATCAGTTAGCTGGTCAGGAGGGAAATGGGTAACAGGCAATCAAACGACGAAGAAAAGGAAGGGAAGAGAGACACCTTGTGGTCGACCCAGCATCCCAGAGAACATCTGACCTCTCAAGCCAAATTTGAAGGCGGTTTTCTCCCTGCCGTCTTTTTCCCAAACCGAATCCAAGCCAGATGTTTCTTGGAGATTTGCTGCCTCCTCTTGGCCGTAGCCATCCAAAGCAGCTGGCGAGGATGGGCTTTAAGGAATCAAACACAGTCTAGCCTAGATTTAGGGCTTTGTTCTCAGCAAATAGACAAGATGGGTGGTTTTGATTTCGCCAGCCCTCTTGGGACTCTGAAGTGTGTGAGTTGTCCTAAGTGGACAGCTAATTGGCAGCAGCTGAAAACTCCACTTGCTCCCCCCCTGACACACACCTGGCTTCCAAACCAGATTAAAACTGGGAAGCGGTTCTTTATAAGCCACTTGAGTTCATGAGAAAAAGTGGCACAGTTTGTATCCTGGTCAAGTCTTTTCAGCTGTAAGGGCAAATTCCTTGCTCTCTTAAAAGGACATCAGCTCCCCTCCGTTTATTTATTAAACTTTTATCCCTTCCTTTATTTCTTTGTAAGTAACTCAAGGCAGCAAACATCAGCAAATAAATAAATAAATCAGCAAATAAAACTCAGCTTCCTCCTTTTTGTTTTTTCCAACAACCTTGTGAGCTGTGAGAAAGGGACTGCCCCAAAGACACCCAGCCAGCTTTCATTCCTAAGGCAGGACTAGAACTCACCGTCTCCTGGTGATTGGCCCAAAGTCACCCAATCAGCTTTCATGCCTAAGGCAGGACTAGAACTCACCGTCTCCTGGTGATTGGCCCAGAGCCACCCACCCAGCTTTCATTCCTAAGGCAGGAATAGAACTCACCATCTCTTGCTGATTGGCCCAAAGTCACCCAGTCAGCTTTCATGCCTAATGCAGAACTAGAACTCACCGTCTCCTGGTGATTGGCCCAAAGTCACCCAATCAGCTTTCATGCCTAAGGCAGGAATAGAACTCACCATCTCTTGCTGATTGGCCCAAAGTCACCCAGTCAGCTTTCATGCCTAAGGCAGGACTAGAACTCACCGTCTCCTGGTGATTGGCCCAAAGTCACCCAATCAGCTTTCATGCCTAAGGCAGGACTAGAACTCACCGTCTCCTGGTGATTGGCCCAGAGCCACCCAGCCAGCTTTCATTCCTAAGGCAGGATTAGAACTCACCGCCTCCTGCTGATTGGCCCAAAGTCACCCAGTCAGCTTTCATTCCTAATGCAGAACTAGAACTCACCGCCTCCTGGTGATTGACCCAAAGTCACCCAGTCAGCTTTCATGCCTAAGGCAGGACTAGCACTCACCGTCTCCTGGTGATTGGCCCAGAGCCACCCAATCAGCTTTCATTCCTAAGGCAGGACTAGAACTCACCATCTCCTGGTGACTGGCCCCAAATCACCCAGCCAGCTCTCGTCACTGTCTCTTGCTTTCTAGACCGGCGCCTTAACCAAACCGACCCTTCTAATTGCAGAATTAATTAGCGCAAATCCTAAAAACGACTTCCATTTGGGTTTCCCCACTCCTATTTTCTCAACCATGACCCTTTCAAGGCAGAGGGGTATCGAATTTTGACTTCGCAGTGGCGAGCTTCCTGGCGCGTTCTGAAGAAATTGCTAAGTGACACCAACCTTTATTTAACGGCTTTATTGTTCACCTCCGAATGCTGGGAAATGTACCACAATTCGCCAATGGAATAACAGAACACCGGCGGGGACGGAGGGATGTTTGATTTGGGGTGATAGCCAGCTCTGTCTCTAATGGAGACTAATTAAATAAAATAGTGGGGGTTTTTTTTTCAACCTTGGCCGCTTTAAGAGGGGTGGACTTCAACTCCCAGAATTCCCCAGCCAGCCGGCTGGGGAATTCTGGGAGTTGAAGTCCACCCCTCTTAAAGCGGCCAAGGTTGAAAAAAAAAAACACTGATTTACAAATCAAGGGAGAAAGGCAGACACACAAAAAAACCCAACATGCTGGCATCTCCCACAACGGATGTATCCCAATCACGGGATGAGGAAAATTCTCAGATCTTTCCGTCCTCTGCCATCTTTTCCTCCTTGGGGGCCCAGAAGAATTCAGGAAGCATAGCAGTTTATTTCCCCAAACCGGCTACGAAATGGGCGTGGGCCTTCCCAACTTCCCTTGCCAGCTGGTTCCGATTTCAACACTTCCTTCGCTGTGAAGGTAAAAAGCTGATTCTTCCACCCGATTCAGGCCAGGTGAAGAAAACAAGAATGGGGGTGGTCGTACCGCCCACGTGCGCATCCTTGGTTTTGTTGCCCCTTTCGCCTCACCTCCGTCCCAGGGAAACTTAAACGCTGCGTTCCGTCTCCTCCATTTCCATGCTGTCGGCGGCTTCGGGTTCCTCCCCGTCAAAGTAACGTTCTTCCTCATCTCTCGAGACGATGTCGAGGTTATCGAACTCTGGGTTCTCGTCGACTTCACTGAGGGAGGAGTGGGAAGCGAAGGGGGTCAAGGAGAGGAGCGGAAAAGGGGTTTCGGGTTTCAACGCAGGGCGTCCTTGTCTTGCGACAATTCAGCCCGAAATTATGGGCTCTCGGCCGCCGGCCCCTCCAGCAGCTGAATCAGAAGAGGAGGCCGTGTGGGAGTCAGGGTCAGCCTCAAGGCAACCTGGGAGCTCCAAGGGGGAAGAGGGAGTGGAGCTGGCAGAGAGGGAGACAGAGGCGGAGCCTGGGCCGCCCGTCAACAGCCCTCAGGTCTGGAGGTGGCTGATGAGGAAGTGGAGGAACAGCTGGGCCCAGTGCCTGAAGCACAGATGCACAGAAGGCAGAGGAGAGGAGAGCAGTGGAAATCTATGGGCGGGTCCTTGGGATGGAAGAGCCAGGTCTGGAGGTGGCTGATAAGGAAGAGGAGGAACAGCTGGGCCTAGTGCTTGATGCACAGATGCACAGAAGGCAGAGGAGAGGAGAGCAATGGAAATCTATGGGCGGGTCCTTGGGATGGAAGAGCCAGGTCTGGAGGTGGCTGATAAGGAAGAGGAGGAACAGCTGGGCCTAGTGCTTGATGCACAGATGCACAGAAGGCAGAGGAGAGGAGAGCAGTGGAAATCTATGGGCGGGTCCTTGGGATGGAAGAGCCAGGTCTGGAGGTGGCTGATAAGGAAGAGGAGGAACAGCTGGGCCCAGTGCCTGAAGCACAGATGCACAGAAGGCAGAGGAGAGGAGAGCAGTGGAAATCTATGGGCGGGTCCTTGGGATGGAAGAGCCAGGTCTGGAGGTGGCTGATAAGGAAGAGGAGGAACAGCTGGGCCTAGTGCTTGATGCACAGATACACAGAAGGCAGAGGAGAGGAGAGCAGTGGAAATCTATGGGCGGGTCCTTGGGATGGAAGAGCCAGGTCTGGAGGTGGCTGATAAGGAAGAGGAGGAACAGCTGGGCCCAGTGCCTGAAGCACAGATGCACAGAAGGCAGAGGAGAGGAGAGCAGTGGAAATCTATGGGCGGGTCCTTGGGATGGAAGAGCCAGGTCTGGAGGTGGCTGATAAGGAAGAGGAGGAACAGCTGGGCCCAATGCCTGACGCACAAATGTGCAGAAGGGAGAGGAGAGGAGAGCAGTGGAAATCTATGGGCTGGTCCTTGGGAGGGAAGAGTCACCGCTGCTAATGAGGCCTCACCCGAGCTCTGAGGATAAAAGGCAGGGGGTGGAGATGAATAGGCGTGGCAGACAACTATTCATCTCCCGGCCGGCTGGACTTGTTAGCCTGCGGTGAGAGAGAAAGACTTTTTGTCGGGGCTGCTGGCGCTCCCAATAAAGGAATCATGGATTTAACTACAGAGGGTTTGTTGTGTTTGGGGAGCAGCCGGAACAGTTACGATCTTGTGCATTTTTCCTCTTCCTGCCAGTCTACTCTTCTTTTCACTGAATCACTTGCTAGTAATTCAGAAGTGAGGAAATGTATGAGCTTGGTTACCTGGGCTTGGCTTCCACAATACGTAAATCCACCTTGGTGTTGTTAGGGGTGCGTGCAATTCTTGCAGGGATCTGTCCTGCCCTTACCTGTAGTTGAAGTCCAGATCCTTGCCCTCCAGGAAGTGCTGGTACATACGGCTCGTGAACTCTTCCCGCAGAAAGGCCTTCTCCTCCTCATCGGGGACCCATTCGTCTGCATCAGGGTTAAAATCTTGGTCTAAAGAGGGGAGAAGAGGAGGAAGGAGGTTCAGCGTCTCTTCCAGGGCTGGAGACAAGCCGCCTGCTCTGTTTTCATATGACTTCCTTACTTTCATTTGCATTCCCACTTTATTAGGCGGGATGTGAGGCAACGAACCTATCTAACACACCTTCATTATCATCATCTTCATTTAATGACCTGATAATCCCTTGCAGGGTGGAGTCTGGGCAACTGAGTGGAGCTGAGAGTTTACTGGCCGGATGCCCTTCCTGTCACCAATGCGGAGTTTTGTTCAGCAGATATATTCTCAGTGTGACCAGAGAGAAATACCTGCCTTTACCTAGGATCGAACTCACAGCCTCCTGATTGTGAGGCGAGAGCTCCACCTGTAGATCATTGCAGCACTCCAGATCTAATACTCCTTCCTCCTATTTTCCCCACAACAATCCTGCGAGGTGGGTTGGGCTGAGAGACTGACTGTCATACCCCTGTTGGAATCTGATTCTGAGGGGGAGGTCAAGCAGCTGACAGGGAGTGGGAGTGTGGCTCCGTTGGCTGTGGAAGAAACTGGGGAAGGGCACAGTCTGGCTGGGCCTTCAGAGGAAGACCCAGGGCCACCCCGTCTTCATCCTAGGGCATGCAGGGAGGAATGGAGAAGGGAGCAACGTGAGTTACGTGGCTTAAGGGGGAGGAAAGGGCCCTGATCCCCTTCATTAGCTGCAGCTGGAAAAACTGTTTAAAAAGGCAAACTGTTGCTGGAAGCAAAGCGTGCATTATCTTTGTTTGTCGAGGTTTATCTGAGTTCTGGCATCCTACCAACTGTGTGTGTTTTTTGGAAGTCTGCAATTGCTTATCCTGCCGTTAATTGCTGCAGCGTGATTTGTGTTGGTTTTTATTTATAATTTATATGCGCTTTGGGTTTGGACTGAATTTCTTCCCTTTAAAAACTGTTCTTGGGAGAGTTTTTTTCTCCAGCCGATGATAACTGGACATTGGAGGCCAAGTTGGAGGAATTAAAGGGACTTTATCTACTTTTTGTGACTTTATTGCTTTTGTGCCATGCCCCTTTGGGTCATCACACTCACTGACAAAATCACCCAGCTGGCTTCCATGCCTAAGGCGGGACTAGAATTCATCATCTTCTGGGGATTGGGTCAAAGTCACCCAACCGGCTTTCGTGCTTTAGGAAGGCAGGATTAGAACTCACTGTCCTCTGATTTTTAGCCTGGTGCCTTAACCGCTAGACCAAACTGGCTCTCCTACTACTCCTCAGGATAATAGAGGCAGCTTCCCCTAATCTTTAGGGAGACAGAAATCCTCCCTGGCAGTTTATGAGACAATAAGAAATGGATTGAAATCTATTTAATTTAGAATTTAATTTAATGGTGATTTAAATCCTATCCATTATTTCCCATTTCCCAGCAAAGCCGCAGGTTCTCTGTTATTCCCTTCAAAGCAACTCAGCTGCTCTCAGGGCCTGGATCCCTTGAGATCCAACCACTCGATCTCACTTCCTTGTTTCACCTACCTTTGCTGTCCTGGTCACTGTCTTCCTCCTCCTCCTCTTGGCAGGCCTCTTCCTGCTCTTGCTGGATCAGCAACCGTTGCTGGATGACCTTCTCTTGGTAGGAATCTAGGAGGATGCCCGAGAGGGAGCAGGAAGCCTCCAGTTTACAGTGGCCCAGCTCCTGCAGCTCCTCATCACTCAGGTATTGCCCGATGTACTGTTCATAAAGGAGGGGGTCCCGGCCCCTCATTTGTTCATCGCTGAAATATTCGCCACCTGCAAGGAATGGAGAGAGGGGTGTCTGTGAGCTGGCACATTGGTCGGTGCAACAGACAAATTGGATTAGACAAATGGCAATTCTCTCTCTCCCTCTGGTATCTATATCTATCTATGATCTATCTATCTGTCTGTCTGTCTGTCTATCTATCATCTACCTACCTACCTCCTATTTATTGTGTCTGTCTGTCTGTATCATCCATCCATCCATCCATCATCTGTCTATCTATGGTATCTATCATCCATCTACCCACTCACCTACTTATCACTGTATCCACCCATCCAACATCCATGCATTTCTCCCCCTCCCTCCCATCTGGCTTAGTTACAGAACAAACTCAAATTTCTGCCTTTGCACCACGGAACTATTAACTAGCAAAATAAGATGAAGCACAAAAAAGCTAGACGAGTAACTAGTGTAGCCTATTGTGGGCATTTGATCTCTCACTAAGCTGGAGAACTATGCTATGAATGATCTTAGTCCTATCACTGCAGTCAGCCACTAATATATATCAGAAATTTTTGCATATTAACACCTGCAACTTATGCTGCTAAAATGGCGCCTGTTCCTAACCCTTAGTCCATAAATCCACCAATCCAGAGGTTTACTTTTAAACAAACTGCAAACTCCCCACCCCCAGAAGTCAGGCCCCAGTACCTCTGATGAGTTGTTGCAAAGCTGCATAGCGCTTGTTCCTCACCCTAGTGTGTAGGGTTTTGCCCAGGTTTGCTTTGCGGACTTCAGCGCAGTAAAAATCTGCCTCATAATTGCCAGAGAGATGGTGGAAACAGGGCAAGTCTTCTTCGCGCAATACCGTTCGGAAGCGCTCCAGGAAGATCAGAGGCTTGGTGTGGTATAAATTCCGTAAAATGTCCAATTTCTGGACTGCTGTAAAATCTGGCTCATCCTTCTGTTGGCTCTGGACTGCCAAGTGGCTGTTGGCCACAGCGTGGAACATGGCAAGCACAGCAGAGTCTTCCTCCTCCATGGGACTATTGGTCACTATGTTTGAACAAGATGATTTATAATTTCCATTTTTGTAATGGGACTGTCGGTCATTGGAGGACTCCTCTCTGTTGGGGGTGCCATTTTCAGCATCCAAGTCCCCCAGTTTTTCAGTGCCTTGGTTAAAATCTTGGGTAACCTTGCTCCCCTTTTTTGTGGCTGGGCTTTCTGTCTTTAATTCACCCCAGCAGCAGGTGAGAGGGCCCCCCACATTAGATCTGTGTCTACCCAACAAAGCATTTTGGCCTGGATGCCAAGATTCCTCCTCCCTACGAGAAGGTGATTGAAATGTTCCTTTCCTGCTCAGGGAATAGTTGTGTGAATTTGGGACTCCTGACATTTGTTCTCCCCAATACGTGTGACCCCTAGGGGAGCTGCCAACTGTCCCAAAGTTGCACATATCTGAGGCTGCAAAGTTCTGATCATCCCCAGGAGATGCTCGGTGATCAGAATCTCTGTTGCTCTGCGAAGGGCAACCTTTGTTTGCCGGAATTTCCATACTGTGATTTCTTGCTTCGATTTTGTCTGGAAAATTTTCTCTCTGCCTTCTTGGGGGCAAACTGCTTGCTTTTTCCTTTTTTTTTTTTTCCTTAGGGAATCAACACCTGGAGAGAGAAAATAATTTTTATAACATTGAATCAAACAGATATCAAATGCCCCCAAGAGAGGGAATAACATCTACTCTACTAGGACAACCACAGACCTGTGGCTCAGAAATAATACAAATAAGCTTGAAGGACACCATGGCCTGAAGCCCAAGAGGTGTTCTGTGAAGCAAAGTTAAACTGTAGAGAAGACAAATTCAAAATAATTTCAATGATTTATTTCAATGGCTATACATTTTGGGAGGAAGACCCAAGAGGATGCTGATAATATCTTAAAATAGACCTTAATTGCATGAAAAAGACAGAATGATAGGGAGGGAGGAAGCCATGGCTCCCCCTTCCACAGTGTTACTGATAGAGGTCCAGAGGACAACCCCACCATCCCTTAAGTAGTTCTGAATCCCCTCCAAGCACATGTCCAGATATTCAGATTTAAGGGTCTCAGCTGGACAAAATCTCTAAGTGGTTCTACATTGACCAGATGGGACTGGAGGCTAAACATATAAAGAATGTTCGCTGGAACTGGGTATGTCTAGTTTAATGAAAAGAAGACTAAGGGAGACAGGATAGCAGTCTTCCAATATCTCAGGGGCTGCCCCAAAGAAGAGGGGAGTCAAGCTATTCTCCAAAACTCCTGAAGGCAGGACAAGAAGCAACGAATGGAAACGAATCCAGAAGAGAAGCAACTTAGAACTAAGGAAAAATTTCTTGATAGTTAGAACAATGAACCAGTGGAACGACTTGCCACTAGAAGTTGTGGGTACTCCAACACTGGAGGCTTTTAAGAAGAGATCGGACAGCCATGGTAGAGGGTTACTTCATGGTAGAGGGTTCGACTAGAAGACCTCCAAGGTCCCTTCCAACTCTGTTATTCTGACTGCCCGGTCTTCTCCCCCACCCCCCACCCCCAAGCGCTCTGGAGAGGGAGGACCCGAAGGGGACCAGATGGGGGGCCGTTGCCAAAGGAAGGGGCGCCTTTCTAAGGCAACCACCCCCGCCACCAAAACAGCGGGGGAAGCCCAGGACGGAAGCTCACCGTTGGAAACGGCTCCCGAGGCTCGTACCGCTCCTTCTTCGATCTTGCGCCGCCCACCGTCTTCGCGGGGGAAGGTAAATCGAGACGGACCGGCTCTCTCCGATCGACTTCCGGTTCCTGGGCGGGTCCCCAGGGACGGCGCTCCGGGCAGGAATCGTAGCTGCGGAAACTTTGGTTCCGGGAGAATTCTAATTGGTGAAATCTAGGGAGATTCTGTCATAGATGGTTGCCCCGAAGGTGCTTTTTCCAAAAGGAAACTGGAGTTCTGAAAATGTTTCGCTTCTCATCCAGGAAGCTTCCTCAGTTCTCTCACAGTCTCAGAACTGAAGATGTTTCTTGGATGCCCCAAAGGTGGTTTTTCAAGAGGCCACTGGACTTTCTTCTTCTTTTTTTTTTTGAAGATGTTTCGCTTCTCACCCAAGAAGCTTCTTCAGCTCTGACAGAATGGTGGGGAATGGAAGGATTGATATTCCTTGCAGAGAAAGCTGGTCAGAGTTGAAGAAGCTTCTTGGGTGAGAAGCAAAACGTCTTCAAACATTGGTGGGATTCAATTTTTTTTTACCGGTTTTGTGGGCGTGGCTTGGTGGGCATGGCAGGGGAAGGATGCTGTAAAATCTCCAGTCAGAGGTGGGATTTGTCGGTTCTCCAAACTGCTCAAAATTTCCGCTACCGGTTCTTCAGATCTTCAGAACTGGTCAGAAGCTGCCGAATACCACCTCTGTCTCCAAAAGAAAAAAACCAGAAAGTCCAGTTGCCTCCTGAAAAAGCATCTTTGGGACAATCATGACCTGGAAGACTGAGAATCTCTACAGACTTTTAGCTATGCAATTTGGGACAAACATCCTTGGAATGGTGTGGGGGTAGGAAGGATTTCCAGAAGGAAAAATTGCAGAATACAGGAACCATTTGCACCTCTCAGGTGACCCTGAGGACATAGAGAAACCTCCAAGTGCTTCAATGACCAACTAAAAGGATGCAAATGACCAGCTGTCTGCGAGTAAGATTCCTCACTATTCCTGTCAGAGATGAAGATGCTTCTTGGATGAGAAGCAAAATGTCTTCACAAGAAAAAGCAAGAAGAATGAAAAGTGGGGAGAAGCTATATAGAGGATGTAGAATAGTAAATAAGATAGGTAATGGTATATAAGATGAGCATGAATTTAATTGAAGTCCATATAAAGAGAGGTAGTAATCTGGGGCCAAGCTACTTTCTAGAAAGAAGTTTTGTACTTTTATGTTTTGTGTGTTTATGTTTCTTTGAGAATTAATAAAACCTTGAAGGAATGTTGGATGAGAATAATGGTAAACAAGTCAGAGAGAAATGAAGATGATGACTGTAAAATGGATAAATATAGGGGAAAAAATAATGAAATTGAATAAGAGTAAAGAGAAATAATGAGAAATTTGCTAAAAGATACTTATATGTCCATATGGAAATGGGGTAAAATAGAATTATGTTGTATAAAATAATGTTTTATTTGACTTGTAAAAATTTATAATGGAAAGAGATTTTATGTACTCAATGGTTAATGATGGCTTGTTTGTCTTTAAAAATTAAAAAATTTGTTTCAAAAAAAAAAAAAAAAAGCAAGGAAGTCCAATTATCACCTGAAAAAAACACTTTTGGGACAACCATGATCCAGATGACTTGAGAATATCTATAGACTAAGCTTCTTGGATGAGAAGCGAAAGGTCTTCAAGGAAAAACAAAGTCCAATTGCCTTTGGAAAAAAGCATCTTTGAACTGGACAATTAAACAGGCAGTAATAGAGAATGTGGAAGAAAGGAACAGTGGGACAAAGGAAGAGAGACCAATATTTTTTTAAAGGGGGAAAAAAAAGTCACAATCGTAGGACATTACAAGAAGAGTATTTCATGGTCTTTTTTCTCTTTTGACAACCTGGGTAAAAATAGGGAATCAATTCCCTGGATCCTGCCCGATGTAACACACCTCACAGGGTTGGTGTTATGAGGAAAACTGGAGGCAAGGAGTATTAAGATAATCTGTTCACCCCTTCCCAAAAATTCTCTAAATCTACCAGTTGGGAAAAACAAGCTGAGGAAAAGCAGAGAGGAAGAATGAATCGCGGTGATGATGATGATTCAAGGCCAGAATGATATCCAACTGCTGATGTGTGCAGAGGCCAAAAGTGAAGTTTGAACTTGTAAAGTGATCTATAGCAGGAGTGTTCAACCTTGTCAACTTTAAGATCCGTGTCCCAAGGTGCTCTTCCAAAAGGCAACTGGACACTTGATTTTTTTCCCTTGAACTTTTCGCCTCTCATCCAAGGAGCTTCTTCAGTTCTGAGACTGACACAGAACTGAAAAAGCTTCTCGGATAAGAAGCGAAACCTTTTCAAAGAGGAAAAAAACCCAAGGAGGAAGAGCTGCCTTTTGGAAAAAGCAACTTCGGGACAACCATGACCTGGATGATTAAGAATCTCCATAGACTGTAGAGATTCTCAGTCATCCAAATCATGGTTGTCCCCAAAGGTGCTTTTTTTTCAGGAATCAACTGAATTTTCTGGGGATTTTTTTCTTTTCTTTTGAAGACGTTTCACTTCTCATCCTTCTCTTTCTTCATGGATGAGAAGCGAAACCTCTTCAAAAGAAAAAAAAAAACAAAGTCCAGTTGCCTCCCTAAAAAAGTACCTTTGGGACAATCTCCATAGAGACATTTAAGACCTGGGGACTTTCACCTCCCAGAATTCCCCAGCCAGCCAAGCTGCTTTTTTTAATTCTTCCTTTGGAAGGACAGGCAGTGAAGCTGAAATACTTTGGCTGCCAGGACTCACTGGAACAGATCCTGATGTTGGAAAAGGCAGCAGGCAAGAGGAGAAGGGGACAGCAGAGGACGAGGTGTTTACATAGTGTCATCAATGCAATTCAAGGAGCGTGAATTTGGAAAACTTTGGGAGACAGGGGGGCCGGAGGGGGGGCTGGTCCACAGTGTGGCAAAGAGTTAGAGACAACTTAGCGACTGAAGAACAGCATCAACCATTTTTAAATGCTGCAGGGCAGAGACAGAAACACGCAGACAGTTTAAAGTTCAATATTCATTCTTTTTCTCCAAATACAAAAAGCTGTTACAATTCAACTCAACACAAAGCAGGTTCAGAGTTACAGAAACTGAAACGTTGTATAAAAAGTTACACATTTAAGATGATTCTCTCCCCCCCCCTTTTTTTTAAAATCCTCTCCTGTACTGAACTAACAGAATTGTTATCTTGATGAAAATATTAACGGCTATTGACCCACAGTAAAAAGTTACAGAAAAAAAATATATTTTTTTTTTTAAAAAATCATAATTACTGTTAAGATAGCCATTTCTCCTCCCCTCCGGTTTTAATGGTTATTTGCAAAAAAAAAAGAAGAAAAGATAGATAGATAGATAAAAACACCTCAAAGACAGGTGACACCAAACTGCAGGAAGTTTCCAAAAGGTGTGGAATTTATGGTCACTAGCAGATTGGGTGGAGGCGGGGTGGAGAGAATTTGGGGGGGGGGGTGTCTGCAGAGTGGCCACATGACCCAAATCCTAATGTGCACTGTGACCACTCTCTTCTCTTTACTGGACCATCCCCTGCGGACACCCCTGGAGAGAATGGCGGTAAATCCTACGGGAGCCCCTTCTGATGCTGCCTCCCCCCCCAGCAGGAAGTTTATATATCTGGATGGGTCCCGGCCTAAAAAAAAAAAAAAAAAAAAAGAGTACAATTTTATGACGTTGAAGACCCTAGCTTCTTACAGAATAAAACACATCTTAAAAGAAGAGGAAAAAAGGGGGGGGGGGAGTTTGAGGGGAAGCTAAAATGATCTTCAACAAGGAGAGACAAGGAACCATGTAACTTTCCCTCATGAAGGATGGCAGAAAGGACATAACATGCCTAGCTGTACAAGTAAAAACGCAACCATTCTCAAGAACTCTAGAGAGGGAAACTGGGTGGAGACATCCAACTTCCCCTTTTCTGGCTCCTCTCTCAAGATTCAGGAATGCCCGTCACTGTTAAGAACGTGCTGTTCCTTTTCCCTGGGGGTGTGTGTGTGTGTGTGTGTGTGTGTGAGGGGTAATGACACCTTCCCCGAGCTATCACTGTGTGCTTGAGCTGCCCTGCGAGGTGCCTGTGTAGCTCCCGTAGTCGTAGTTGCCGTAGTATGGAGGCCACTGACTCTGGTTCTGATAGTATTGATTCCATTGTTGGGTGTACTGTGAGGAAAAAGGAGAAAATGGATCAGTGGACAGGTAATATTCTCTCCCATCCCCCCAAAAAACCTTTCCATTTCCATCTGCTGGCTTAGCTCATATTATGTCAGGTTTGTTTCCTAACCCTCTAAAGTCCCTCTTCACAAAAACTTAGAATAACTTTATTGTCACTTTGAATGGACACTAATCGGCGCACATTAAAATGAAATTTTGTTTCACGCAGGTCTCAAAGCATCTCCAATAGACACTACATAAACCATGACAAAACGAAGAAATACAAAATGATGCATGTACCCACATATATATTAGCTGTCCGTGTTAAAGGCGAAGGACCGTCAGGAACTGTGCTGGTGTGCAATGTATTAAACCAGGGCTGTTCAACCTTGGCAACCTTTAAGGCTTGTAGAACTTCAACTCCCAGAATTCCCGTGCACAGCTGGCTGGGGCAATCCTGGGAGTTGAAGTCCACAAGCGTTAAAAGTTGCCAAGGTTGGATATCACTGCATTAAACTATCGATTCGGAGGAGGACGGGATCCTCCTTGAGTTTTGTAACCCATTGCAAGTAGTCCTTGACTTACAGCCAAAATTGGGATTAAGAATTTCCGTGGCTAAGTGAGTCACAGCCCTTTCGGGGCATGGCTACTAAGCAAATCACTGCGGTTGTTAACTGGATTGTTCTGTGAAGTCGGCTTCCCCCGCTGACATTGCTTCTCGGTAGCCAGCTAAGATCACACATGGCGACCACATGACTCCGGGGTCCTGGTCCTGTAATACTTGGGTGTGTGTGTGTGTCCGTCCGTCCGTCCCAATGTCCTTTTAATGCACAAGGGCAGCCTTGCTTTTCCATACTTACCTGTTGGTACTGGTTGTAGTTGGGCTGACTGTAGGCTGGTGGAGTTGGGGCTGGCGGAGGAGGCGGCTGGGTGTAACTTTGGCTGTAACTGCCGTAACTCCCGTAGTTGTAGCTGGGAGCAGTGTAGCCCCCTTGGCTGTAGCTGGAAGGGGGGCTGTAGGGCTGGCTGTAACTTTGCTGTGGACGACAAAGTCAGAGATGGTTCTCTAAGCTGAGACACAGGCTCTCTAAATCCTACTTAGTCGGTCTCTGAAATGCTGCAAGCTGAAGCATATCTGGCTTGTAGGGTTGACATCCCTTTTTTTGCCCCAAGGGAACATTAAAAAAGCTGCATTTTGGTCTAGTGGTTAAGGCACCAGGCTGGAAAGCGA
The DNA here is from genome assembly GCA_033807585.1 of Hydrophis major. Classification (NCBI taxonomy): domain Eukaryota; kingdom Metazoa; phylum Chordata; class Lepidosauria; order Squamata; family Elapidae; genus Hydrophis; species Hydrophis major. Next base: position 3,921,139 of record CM066336.1, read on the forward strand.
GAGACGGCAAGTTCTAGTCCTGCCTTAGACATGAAAGCCAGCTGGGTGACTTTGGGCCAATCACCAGGAGACAGGGAGTTCTAGTTCTGCCTTAGAAATGAAAGCCGGCTGGGTGACTTTGGGCCAATCGCCAGGAGACAGGGAGTTCTAGTTCTGCCTTAGGCATGAAAGCCAGATAGTGACTTAGGGTCAGCTACTCTGCCTCAGCCCACCTCAACAGGGTGGCTGTTGTGGGAAAAATAGGAGGAAGGCATGCTGGATACCTTCCCAGCCTTGAGTAGTTTGTAAAAATAATAAAGGCAGGGTATAAATGAATTTGTAAGCTATCAACATGGCAAGGGCCAGGCCTTTAAATAGGTATCAAGGATGTCAAATTTTATGCCCATCTGTCTGGCTATTCCTCAACTTTCTGTACAACCACCAAGCCATGCCACTGGATGCTTTCTCAACTGCCCCGATTTATCCCTCAATTACCCCGTTTGAAAGGGTTTCAGCATTTCTCCAAAGAGAATCTCAAACCTCCCCCCCCCCCCAATTTACCTGTGGTCCTTGATTGTATGACCCCGGAGGGGGATTGGTGGCAGGGCCCAGGGCTGGAGGAGGGGCAGGAGCCATGCTACTGCTCTTGTAAGGATTCTGGTCACGTGCCGGGCTGTAGCTGCTTTGCTGTTGGTTGTTCTGATTGTAGCTGCCTCGGGTGTTGTTATTGTTGTCTCGGTTTCCGCTCCCCCAACGGTTTTGGTTGTAGCTGCCTCGGCTGAAGCCTGAATGGGAAAGTCAGAGTTATGAGCTTCCGCTAAAGAGCCAGTTTGGTCAAGTGGCGAAGAGGCAGGGCTAGAAAGCAGGACATGGTGAGTTGTAGCCTCACCTTTGCCATGGAAGCCACTGGGTGACTTTGGGCCAATCACCAGGAGACAGTGAGTTCTAGTCCCGCCTTAGGCATGAAAGACGTCTGGGTGATTCTGGCCAATCACCAGGAGACGTTGAGTTCTAGCCCCGCCTTAGGCATGAAAGCCAATTGTGTGATTTTGGCCAATCACCAAGAGGCGGTGAGTTCTAGTGCTCCCTTAGCATGAAAGCCACTGGGTCCCTTTGGGTCAATCACCAGGAGATGGTGAGTTCTAGTCAAGCTTAATTGAAATATAGGGATGGGGAGGCCATCAGAACTTTGAAACACAACATATGGAACGTCCAATGGTTGTCAAATGACCAGTCGTAAGTCAAGGATGTAGAATTGAGGCAACCAAACTTCTCATCTCACTGAGGCCATTAGGGCAGCCTTACCTCCACTTCCACCACCGCTGCCAACTCCGATTCCACCGCCACTTCCACCACTGCCTCTGTAGCCGCCTCCTCCTCCTCCTCCTCCTCCTCCTCCTCCGCCACCTCCTCCTCCTCGGTTCTGGAAGCCGCCCCGACTGCCTATTGGCGGGCCTCGATTGTCAAAGCGCTGAAACCCTCCGCCGCCACCTCGGCCACGGAAACTGCTGCCACCGCCGCCGCCACCCCAGCTGTCAAACCGCTTTTCGGGGGGCGGGCCAGCTTTCTTGCCTTCATCGTTGTACTGCCTCACCAGCTTCTCGGCCTCGTCCCGCTGCAACTCAATGTAAACCACCGAGTCAAGGAAATCGCCTGCTTCTGGCAGGGCAAAGTTGGCTGCCGGGAAAGGAAACCCAAGGTGCACGTCAGTCCGTGTGAACCGAGGTGGAATGGGGGACAGGCTAAGTCACAGGGGGCGGGACTAAGTGGGGTGGAGCTCCAGGGATTTGGGAACAGCAGAAAAGAGAATGGGGGGGGGGGAGAGAGAGAACAGAAGGACATGGATTAAAAGCACAAGCAGGGAGGAGAGAAAGAGTTCCCTTCCTTTTTGCCCATCGACAAGTAGGGAAATTTATCCTGGCTTCAAGCAGAAGGCTTTATAAACAGTTCTCGACTTATGTCCATCCATTTAGCCTCTATCCAAAGTCACAACGACGTTCAAAACAGTGACTTAAAGTGACTTTGATGTCCAGCTCAACAGCATCCCGACTGTCACATCAATCAACATCCAGATGCTTAGCAACTGGCAGGTACTTAGGACTTTATGAATTGCTGGTTGTGACCTTCCAAGCTGGCTTACAAAAAAAAAAAACTGAAGCCAACGGAGAAGGCTGGACTCACTTAATGTCCACGTGATTTGTTTAAGCTGACCACATTTTTCCTGTTCTGGGGTTTCTTCCCCCTAGAGAAGGCTGCTGCTGCTACAGCTTCCCAGCAATCAGTTGTGAGGGTGAGGCTTTCAAACTTTTAAAAGAGGTTAAGGCAGGGGTGTCCAACCCTGGCAACTTTAAGACTTGTGGACTTCAACTCCCAGAATTCCTGGCTGAGGAATTCTGGGAGTTGAAGTCCACAAGTCTTAAAATTGCCAAGATTGGACACCCCTGGGTTAAGGCATCAGGGTAGAAAACCAGATGGGTGGCTTTAGGCCAATCACCAGGAGACACTGAGTTGTAGTCCCGCCTTAGCTGAGTAGGTCTGGGCCAATCACCAAAAGGTGGTGAGTTCTAGACCTGCCTTAGCCATGAAAGTTGGCTGGGTCACTCTGGGCCAATCACCAGGAGATGCTGAGTTCTAGTCCCACCTTAGTGGCTGGGTGAACTTTGGGCCAGTCCCTCTCTCTCAGCCCAACTCACTTCACAGGGTGGTTGTTATGGGGAAAACAAGAGGAGGAAGGTGCATTGGATATGTTTGTTGCCTTGTTTATAAAAATAACAAAAAGGCGGGATTCAAAGAAAGAAATAAAATAAACATAAACCAAGACAACTGCAGATGTAAAGCATCACAGGTATGGGAGTGGGTGGAAGCTTAAGAAATTGCAGAGGGAAGAGGGGGAAAACAGATCTAAAAACATCCTTTTAAAGTCCTTGAACTACACACCAGCGCAGTCAGGTTGGATTTTCTCCTTTTCATACCTGCCATGAACTTGGCTTTCCTCTTTCAACAACCTACCTTTCATTTCTTTCTTTTTTAATATTTTTGTATTGTTTTTTATATACAACAAATCATCCCATTTCAATCATGTGTCAACTTGGATACATATTTCAATTATTTAAACATTATTATTTAAATAATTTAAAGGATATTCTTATCAAATCTAACAATACATCAATGTTCCCATATATATAATAATACCGCCCATTATATACCTTTGCTTAAATTTCTCTAATTGCGGTATAAACAGATCAAATATTTTTTAAGTTGTTCTGTTCTCTATCCATTGATAAAACATACTCCATACCATGTAATATTCTTTTTCTTTAATTTCTAGTGTCATCTATTCATTTCTGCACATTCAAATATTTTTTTCAATAATTTTTTCCTACCTTTCATTTCTAACACTGCGTGATCCGGCACGTCCTTCCCCTCTTCATCCGTGCGCTTTATTGTCCGGTCTTTTAAATCGTCGTCCGTGGGACAAATTACGATAGCTTTGCGTTGAAAACCTTCAAAAGGACGCATTTTTCGCCTCTGGGCTGATCCATAAACATTTGTCTAGCAATGATAATAAAGAAGAAGGTTTTTAAAAATAAGTAAGTAAGTAAATAAAAGACCTGGTTATTTAGCTTTTTAAGGCTCCCAATGCTCCACAATGGAACAAGGACTTCAAAGAGAGAATCTCTGGTTTCCTGCCCCCATTCCTCCCTCCCCATGGATAGAGAAATGGATGAGAGTCCTCTCTGACAAGGAAGCAACCTTGAAGAGATCCTCTCGTTTTTTTTAAAAGATGAAAAACAGCAAGACATGACATTAATGTGCACCTGATTGCAATTCAAATGAAATCCCCCCCCACCCCCCAGAAGGCTAGGTTAAGAGGGCAGCAATGGCTTTGGCTCAGAGAAAAGTACATTTTGCCTTAGGAGCGGGGAAATGAAGCAACAGGACGCATTCAGAACGCATTCATTTAAATGCACCGTTTGCGTATTAGAGCCATCCAAGCACTACAGTTAACCAGGAGGTTTAAAAAGAGGCTGCTGTCTTAAAAGACCACCTCTAGACTTTTGAGTGGAGGAAAGAGGCAGGGAGGCTGCAATGCTGAATTGCATGGGGGAGGGGAGAGCCAAACTTGACAACTTCTAAAACTTGTGGACTTGAAGTCCCAGAATTCCCTGGAGGCAGCATGTGTCTATGGGTCTTAAAAATTGCCACGGTTGGACAATCCTGCTCTTAAGGCATTGTGTTTGAAAGGCATTCGCCTTCAGAAAGATTTATTAGGCTCAAGAAGCCAAAAAAAAAGCTGGCCTGATTAGGCCTTATCTAGAATTTGAAAAGCCAGGATTACTGGTTTGCTCTGATTCTAGAATTAAAGGTTGCACAACGGGAGTCACCTATGGGTGGGTTGAGCGGCTATATAAATTTAACAAATAAAATAATAATAATAATAATAATGAAAAATAATAATTAAATAAAAATGAGGTGGGCAGAGCACATTTCCACCTACTCTGGCTGGCACAGCTTACTACACATCTGGCCACAGACCCCTCCCAGCTGTCCCCCTAAAGTCAGAGGAGGGGTCTCATACCTGATCCAGGATGTAATTCCGCTTTTTCCGGGCTGCAATCTGGATTAGGCGGTTCAGGCACTGTGTCGCTTGCTGGATGAGAACGTCCCAGCGGCCGGCGTAATTGCGCTGCCGTCGGAGTCCCATTACCTGAGAAAAGGCAGGGCGGTGAGGGCAGCTGAGGGGGGGGGGGAGGAGAAGGAGAAGATGCCATAGCAAGGGCGCCCCCTATAGCTGTCCTGAAGAAGGTCTTGCTTCTGGCATCGGGTCTGAAAGGGGGTGTGGGGTCCAAGGACGATTCACATAGGAGTTATGAAAGGAGACAATCAGAATAATATAAGGTAGTCCTTGACTTAAGGCTGTAATTGACCCTGGAATTACAGCTGTAACTCACTGTGGTCGTAAATTCAGGCGCCAGGTTCCCCAAGACCTGATTTTTCAACTTTTTTTTTTTGCAGATTGTTATTTAGCAACATTGATTTATGCGGATAAATGAGTTTGACAGCACCTTTTCCAATTAGCAAATTAAGAGGCCTCCACTAAAGCTCGTGGAGGCTGATGCCTTTTAATAAAACATGTTAATTGGAAAAGATGCTTTCAAATATTTGACTACCAGAGAATAATATGACTTTTCTAGAAGTATATGGTCCAACCCTGGCAGCTTTAAAACATGACTGGCTGGGGAATTCTGGGAGTTGAAGTCCGCAGGTCTTAAAAGTTTCCAAGGTTGGACACCCCTCGTATAGGGACTCCTGCCTGAGCAGGTGGCTGGACTAGAAGACCTCCAAGATCCTTTCCCACTCTGTTATTTTGTATCCTCCAATAAAGTTTGAAAGTGGGAGCTTCTTGTATCAGAATCCCTGCAAGGCAGCGACTTGACAGTAAGTTCTCAAGTAGGACACTGCAGTCTTCTCCAATCTGCCACTTGGCAGATATTTTGGGATTGTGGCCTCCTGGGGTCCCAATTAATTAAGGGCTGGCTAGAAATTCTGGGAACTGCAATCCACCCACTTGGAGGGTGGCAACTTGAAAAGCTAGTCGTGACCCAGTCTTTGAGCACTGTTGTATAAACAGGCCTGGTGATTAAAAAGAGGGGGAAAAAAGCTAATCTATAATTCTCTCTCTCTCACACACACACACACACACAGAGGAATGTAAATGGAACAATCTGGAGAACTGGGAATTTTCCATTATTCTAGAAAGATAATTTGGGATGGCACCAACCTGAGCACCACACAGCAAGCTCCCGCCCTCGCCTCGGCTCCTGCCAATCAAGCAGGTTGAAAACATGCAAATGTGAGTAGATTAATAGGTACCACTTTGGTGGGAAGGTAACAATGCTCTGGCCACGTTGACTGCAGAAATGTCTTCAGAATTAGCTCAATGGTCTTGAAACGGAATTGAGTACCGACCCCCTAAAGTTGGCAATGACTAGTGGAATAAAACCCACAAATACCTTTATAAGAAAATCCACCGGCTACAAAAGAAAGTCTTTTCTGCAAGGGACCGGTCAGTAAAATCATTTTGAAAAAGACAGTGAGCTGTTCTAAGTTTGACAGGCATGGAAGTGGCAGGACCCACCACAAATGAGGAAGCCGACAGGAGAAACCAGCCTCCAAAGCTTACCCTCATTTTGTCCATAATGGCGTTTGTTCCCAAAATATTATACTTCTTGGCTGGATTGGCTGCGGCATGCTTAATGGCCCACGTAGTCTTCCCAGCGGCAGGCAACCCCACCATCATCAAGATCTGAAACACAGGGTGTGGCTTTAACATCGGCTGCAAACCAGTAGCGCAACCCCCAACCCAGTTTCCCAAAACAAATTTCTCTTTTACAAATCCAGTGAGGAAAAATAATAGCAGTTTTCCTCTATTGACTGTCTGAGGACAATCCATTCCAGACACAGAAATGTGAGATTATAGGCATCTCCCAGCCTCGGAGGCATTAAAAAAAACCCAACATTTTAACCTTTATATTTTCTTTTAACAGATACAGGGAGTCCTCAACTTACAATAGTTTGCTTAGTGACTGTTCAAAGTTACAAATGGCTGTTTTTCACACTTACGACCATTGTGGCATCCCTACGGTCACGTGATTCAAAAATTCAGACTCTCTGACAATGGACACCTGTTTATGACGGGGTCACGCGATCCCCTTTCGTACTTTTTGACCAGCAAAACCAATGGGGAAGCCGGATTTGCTTAACGGCTGGGTGATTGACATAATGACCTCAGGGATTCACTTCATAACCGCAGCAAGAAAAGTCGTAATACCGAGCAAATTAACAGCTGTTTAGCAGCAGAAATTTCTGGGCTCAAAATTGTGGTCCAAAGTCAAGGACGACCTGAGTAGCTTTATCAGTCTAACATCCAATCAGCGATCACCATCTTAGTGGCTGCGTTTGAGTCTGTGAACCTCTGATTGACCCTTTTCACTGCTGACAAATTGGGAGACTGAGTGTTCACTTCTGAATGTAAGCAGTTTAAGACAGTGGTCACCATCCAGTGGGCCGGGGACTACTGGTGGTCCGTGAGAAAATTTTGGTGGTCCTCAGAGAAATGTCACCCCCAAAGCAATTAATCCAGGCTGCGCAAGAACACAAGGCTTGCATCGCTTGCGTTGCGAACAATACGAGGTAGTGAGGGGAGGGGGGAAAGGGCAGAAGGGGAGGACTTGCCCCACTCGCCTGCCCTGTCCACCGGGCTGCTTCTTTCCGCTTCTTACTTCTTCTGCTTTTGGCTGCATGCAAGGAAAGCAGCCAAAGTCTTTCTTTCTCTCTCGAAACTCCACCAGAAATGAGTCTTTGGGACCGTGCAAGGCCTCCTGCTCCAAGAGGCTGTGCCGACACAACCAGCCACACAGACTCATTTCTGCTGGAGTTTGGGGGAGAGAAAGAAAGACTTCTGCGGCTTCTGCTGCTTTCCTTGCATGAATCCAAAAGTCTCTCTCTCTCCCTCCCCTCTGAGAACGGAGCTGGAGACGGTATCCTGAGATCCCAAATAAAGAACGATCGATTGATAGGAAAGTGGGGTGGGGAAATCTTCCTGCAGACTTTTGGGGGGATTTACCCAGGGTCTCTGGTCCACGGGATTTAAAATTATGAGTTTGGTGGTCCCTGAGATCCAAAAGGTTGGCGACCCCTGGTTTAAGACATAGTTTTAAACCCAGTCGATACAATACTATTTCAGGGGGGGGAGCGGGGGGGGGGGGACTGCTCTTCTCCAAGTCCTGGTCCAGTCAATCATCAATAGGCAAAGGACCTGGCAATTGAACTCCACAGTCTGCCATGGCTGGATTCACATTTTGGGGGGGAGGTGGGGGGGGGAAAGAAAGGCACCTACTTCACATTCCCTTTTGTTCTTTGGTCCAATTGTGCCCCGAACTCGCTCGGATAGCGGGAGGTGCTGTATGAAGGTGAATCCCGGTGGAATCGGAAAGAAGGTATCTTCCCTTTGGCCAAAGTTGAACTCGATGGCACAGTTCTTCGCCAGGACATGAGGGAACAGGGCCTGCCCTCCCAAATTCTCCTTCCGTAGTCGATAGGCCATCCCTAGCCACTTCCCGTTTTTCATGAAGGATATTTCAACGTCATCACCGCACTCGAAGTCCTGAGAAGGAAGGAAGGGTTAATCAATCTAAAAGCAGGAAATGGGAGGCTGGCGGAAGCTTCAGGAGTAGGGAAGGTAAAGGAAATCCCATGGGTTTTGCTCCACTAGCCCAGAGGTCAGCAACCTTAAACACTCAAAGAGCCACAACGATCCTAACTAGAAGCTCCCCATTCAATTCTGGAGCCGACGAGACTCTATGGCAGTTCCCCCACCATAGAGTCTCCTCCTAGCACGGTGTCCTTTTCCCTCTACCTGTCCTAACTGAAAGCTCTATCAATTGTGGAGCTGACCGGCAACAGGGAGCCGCAGCAGAGGGATGAAAGAGCCACATGCGGCTCCAGAGCCGCAGATGGCTGACTCCTGCACTAGCCGCAGCCAACTTTTGGAGGTTTTGCTCATCTCCCCTAAGCCCCTGAGCCGTTGGAGAGCTTTCTGCAGCCATGACATTGTGCTGCAGCACAGAGCATGCAGCGAAATTCGGAGCACTGTTACCTTCCCACTGAAATGGCACCTATTTATCTTCTCGCATTTGTGTTCTTGCGAACTGCTAGGTAGGCAGGAGCTGGGCCGAGGAGCGGGAGCTCACCCCGTCACACAGCAGCACTCAAGTCTCGAACCTGGGGCTGCCGGCTTTCCAGGGGACAAGCCCAGCGTCTTAACCACTGAGCCACCGTGGCACCTTAGAGGGGTAAGCTTCTGGAACAGCACAGGCTGCACTCACCACAAGACAAGTGATGACGTCGTTCTCGGAAAAGGTCTCACCGTAATTTTCAAACTTGCAATTGGTAGATTTCTTCGCAGTGCCTCCGTAGCCGTACGAGAAAGCCTCTTCGCCTAACGAGAGTGATAATTACACAGAGATCTGAGCAACTGTACCATAGGAGGCCAGGTGGCATTAGAGCCCTCTTAATATCTCCAGTGTGATTTTATTTAAGCAGGGAAATTGCCTAGTTCAAAAGCTCCTGCTTAAAGTAAAGATACTTAAGAGTAAAGATAGCCCAGCACAGCATGAAAGCTAGCTGGGTGACTTGGGGTAAATCACCAGGAGACAAATGAGTTCTAGTCCCACCTAAGGCATGAAAGCCAGCTAGGTGACTCTGGGACAATCACCAGGAGATTGTGAATTTTAGTCCTGGTTTAAGCAAGAAAACTGGCTGAGAAACCATGAGCCAATCATTGCCTCTCAGGCCAACTGATCTCTTAGGATTGTTGCCATACAGCAAACAGGGAGAAAAAAAAGCATATTAGATATGTTCGCCACCTTGAGTTGTTTATATAAATAATATAAGTGGAATGTAAAATAAATAAATGAAACGTACCCTGAGCTCTCCCTATATCCAGCAATTAAAACTACTCACCTAACTGAGTGCTACACGAATCCAGTGACCAGCCAATACGCACTACGTGTGGATCTGGTTCAGTGGGAGGAAGGTGTTTGACAGAGATCTCTTCATTGATCTGAAAACAAAAAGAAAGCATTGTTTATTACAAGATAGACAACATTTATTACAAGAACAAGAGCTGATTAAATAAATTATTCAAAAACAATTATTGCCTTCTTCATTAATTCCTACAGATTTAATGGTTTTATGAAGAATTCCTAAAATACTGAATATAATTTTTTTATATGGCAGAATATTGAATTCAAGCTATTCTAGATTTTTTAAAAACCTGGCTGTTAAGCCAAAATCTCAAGTGAATTCTTTTTTTAATTTAATGGGCTATGTTTTTCATTAGCAAGGATTATAATCATATCATCAGCGAATAAATGTAAGAGATAACCTTTGCTCGGCATAATGCAACTGCTAACATTACAATAATAAAATAAAAGCAACAAAGAGGAAAAGGGCTATCGCTATTTGTTGTTATGAGAAACTGAGTTACAATTGTTGGTTCTTACTTGTGTTCTTATGGCCTGAAAAATAAAGGCAGGTAGGTAGGGAATGTGGAATTACAAGCAACGAGCAAAACATTGAAACACAGGCTGAATTCCAAGTAATGGGGATTTTAACTGCCCCTGCGCAGAAGTGAAGCCTCAGGATATAACTAGTTTAGTCCTCCCAGAAAATACCAAGAATTAAGGAATAACTTATGCAACTGCCACAGCTTCCCCATAACCTTCCTCTGTCCTCAGATACCAGTGGACTCCTCAGCTCACAAATATGCCAGCTTAATATTTATATAATCTCCTCTGCACTTCTGAGCGAGGATGGATGTTCCCTCACCTTCATCTCGTAGCACACCCTTCCACGCCGCACCCCGTATGTCGCTCGTGCACCTGACCAGAGGAAAGCAAATCCTTCGATGGTCAGAGGGTATCCGCTGTATCGATCGCGGGCAACTTTGAAATGGAGATCACAATTATCTGAAGAGCAAAGCGAACATCATCGTCAATAAAAGCCAAAGGAGATGGATGGCAGAGGCACCCGTGGGGCTAAAATCCAGTATAGATCACAGCAACATAATTAAAAAAAATGAGGCTTTCTTTGAGGGAAAATAATTATCCTGATGTTAAGCTAGTTTAATGTGCAAGAAGAATTAGCCAGCTCCTCATTTCTCCTATCAAAATCACTGCAGTAAATGGCTGCATTAAAGGAGCCAGGACTGAAATGGAATGGTAATGGAGAATTCTCGCTGAAAAAAAATCACTTCTGCTTTGCAAGCTAAAAAAAAAATCCCAAATCACGCCTCTATTCAATAATTTTCTTGCCAAAATAGGCTGGCTTAGTATGAGACAAAGATGTTTCATGACTCATGACTATTAAACAAATCCACTTAGGGGGCTTGTAGGATTTTAAGAAAGAAATCAATGCCTTAAAACTCTCCCAATAGCTAAGGCATTTACTTCACCATTTAAATCCCTTTTCGACCAACCCTAAAAATCTACAACTACAAGAATGTTGTTGTTGTTGTAACCATTCAGTCGTATCTGACTCTTGGTGGCTTTATATGCAAGTGCTCTCTATGCCACCCTGTCAATCACAGCTTCTTTCAGTTGCTGGATGTTCAACTTTGCATCAGATTTGAGGTTATCAAGCCTCCTCCTCCTCCTCTCCTTCCTCCTCCTCCTTCTCCTTCCTCCTTCTTCTTCCTTCTTCCTCCTCCTCCTCCTTCTTCTATTACTACTAATCCTGCCTAGCATCGTTGCCTTCTCCAATGAATTAGCACCAGAAAGAATAAAAACATTTCAACTTCCACCTATTCGAGGGAGGGTTTGCCCACTCATGACCCAAAGTAAAATAGCTGCAAAAAGCTGAATTTAAGCCTTCCTGTTTAGTAGAGTCAGATCTTCAGTTTCTCCTCTTCCAGGAAACCAACAATCTAGGACTTTTCCACAATCCCTTTCGTGGAATTACAAATATTGTGACCCAATCATCCCTCTAAGTCAGCTGCTGTCATCTTACTGCACTTCAAGAGATGTGAGCTGATTGAGGGACACAGGAACAGAGCCAAAGGGGGAAAACTCTGGTATGTGTTGATGCTGCAAATGAGCAAGTTCAGGCGAGAGGGAATCTGTCTTGGGAGGGAGCAATGTAATTTTTATTTATTGTTCACATTTCTGAACCGACCTTCTCCCTCAAAGAGGGACGCCGGATGGCTTACAGTGAAATGTAAATATAAAATATAAAGATATATAAAAACAATGCCGCAATCTCCGTAACTCACATGTATCAATGGCCACAAGGGACTCGTCAAAATCATCTTCATCGTCTTCTGCAGGCGGCTGAGGAGATCGACCCCTGGAAGAGAGGCAGCAAATGGAGCTTCCAGATGCCCATTTGAGGCAAACTGCAAGAGACGCAGCCTGCCAGGCAGGCCGAGAGAGGAAACACAGGGCCTAATTCCAGGAAACAAATCCCACCTTCCCCGCCACTTTACCGTGTGGATTAAACTGGGAACACTTTGGGAGCTCCTATCCAAGTCAAAAATGGCCTTCCCATTACCGCTGCCCGTGATTCAGAGATAGGAAATCTTCAATTTGGACTACAACTCCTAGCATCTCTAGGAAATATGGCTAAAAGGGAGGGATGCTGGGTGTTGTAGTTTGGGAACACCATGAAGGTTTCTTTTGGTGAGATAGGTTCTTATGATGGATGGATGAACAGATACATACATGCATAGCAGACCTAAGACTTGTATACCGCTTCACAGGGCTTTTACAGCCCTCTCTAAGCGGTTTACAGTCAGCCTCTTGCCCCCAACAATCTGGGTCCTCATTTAACCCACCTCGGAAGGATGGAAGGCCGAGTTAACCTTGAGCTGGTCAGGATCAAATTCCAGGCTGTAGTCAGTTAGCCTGCAATGCTGCATTCTAACCAGAGCCACCACAGCTCCGTCATACACACACACACACACACGTAATACACATATACACAACAATATATATGTATGACTTAACAAAAAAGCTTAATCAGATGAGAATCTGCATTTACAAAGATATTATAAAACCAGTGTTCATTTCAGCCAAATATATATGTTACTTTAAAGCTTAAGGCTAAAGATCAGGTAAGAAACAGCCACTCTTCCTGCCCAATTTTTCATCCGATCATGCTTAGAATCTTTACAACTTTACTACAGTCAAGTGCCGTTTGCCAAGATGGAGAAATGGATGAAGAGAATAGAGTGCCTGTGACAAAATCCCAGATGCCTTCCCTCAAAGACACCTCTGGGCTCAGTTCCTTTCTGGAGCAGTTTTGGAAAAAATAAAACAAGCTAGATGAATGACGTAAGTGCCCCAAATCCTCGTCTGAACGTACCTTTTATCCTCGCGATATTCATAATATCCACGCCCCCTGGACTCGTCAAAGGTCCTCTTGTGGCCTTGCTGTGGCTGCTGCTGCTGCTGCTGCTGCCAGGGCTGAAAGGAGTCTGAGGTGTTATACCCAGAGGGGGGCGCATTGTAAGAGGAAGCTGAGGCATTATAGCCAGGAATGGAAGAACTGTAGTTGGAGGGGGGTGCATTGTAACCAGACGCCGATATGTTATGGCTGGGAACGGCCTCCTCTTCCTTTACTTCTGTCTTCATTTCTGCATTTTAAGCACAACATGCACATTTCAGCAGGGAAGGAAATCCGTGCGGAAAGGAAACAGCCGCTGCTGTTTATTCTGAAAAAGCCAGCAACCCTTGCCCTAACTACAAGAGAAAGCTCTCTTTCAATTTCGCTACCAAATGACTTGGCCCCAAGCCAGCCAATGGTTAAGAACCAGGGAAGAGATGATCAGCAATAAAAACTGGTGAGGAAATTATCATCGGGTTGATGTGCCAGAACCAAAGCATCTATTTAATCGCCCCTCCCTTAATTTTCTTCGCTTCTGCTCTTAAGATCCGCGGGTTCTATTATCAGAGTAAGACAGAGATACGATCAAGATAACAAGAAGAGGGATGTTCAGGCAGAGAATTCCAAGGGGAACAATGTAATATTCAATTAGGGCAGCGATCCCAAGCGGAGATGAAAAGAAAACAAGATGTGTTCCTCATCTGACTGTTTTTTTTTTTTTTTAAGGGAGAAGATAAAGGTCCACAATAAACAGAAGAAAACTCAATTACATTTCCCTTAATAGAAAATGCAGCAAAGTGAAAATGATACAATGAGCTAACAATATGATTCCCTTAGTGGGGAAAAAATATAACAGAAGTCTTATCATTGGACAATATGCAGATCTTTTACACCTAGGTAGTCCTCGACTTATGGCCGTCATGCATGAGTCAGTTGCCAAGCACCTGAATTTTGATCACAGGGCCAGGGGGGATATTGCAATGATTGCTAAGTGTGAAAAACAGTCGTTAAGTCAGTTTTCCCCAGAGCTGTCGTAATGTCAAACTGTCACTAAACAAACCGTTGTAAGTCAAGGACTACCTGTGCTACATTTTGGTACACTTCACCAGTAAAAAGCATCTATGTCCCCTACCCCTATTTTTTTTTAACGCAAAAAACAACTGAGGCACTCCAGCAGTGCTACTTCAAAACTTCCTACCCGACCACACTTCGGTCAACAAAATAATGAAGGCTTCCCTCACTCCCCCCCACTTACCTGATCGATCTTGGCTTACAGATCCCCGCTCGTAACCCAACTCATTCTCCTGTTTAATATTGAAATGCTCAAAAGACTGATATCCTTGCCGGTTGTCTTGGCGAGTGTTGTCACGGATGCCATCTTGAAAACAGGAATCAAAAGGAAGATTAGCGCCACTGTTTCGTGCTACTTTGGAAAAGAAGAAAGAAAGAAACCCATGTTCCTGTTTTTCTTTCATCGTCAGCAAGTGGTCGGGCTCAATGAAGTGAGCGGCCATCCCAGCCAGCCCAACCCAGCCTTACCTGGAACGTCTGCGGAAGAGTGTATACCTTTAGCGCAATTAAGTGGCTGGATCTTTTTCCGGAGTACTGCAATTCAAGATACAGATGGGGAAGGCAAATGGCGGGGTTTTGTGTGAGAATGCCCCATCCTGAAAACCAGCTTGTACAGTATTGTGTGGCAGACTGAAATGCCAGAGAGGAGGTTGTTCTGCCGCTGTTTTTCCTCTGAATACAACTCCCACCCCAGGGGAGGGTGAAAATAGTGCTGCTAAGGAGAGGGTTTGCTCCTTGATTACGGCAAGGCTGAATGCCAAGGCTGAACAACACAGGAAACGGGAGGGTGCAGCATGTCCTCTGCATCACACACAAAATTGTGCTTGATGTAGAAAAAAAACCCAAAACCTTGTATTTTAAGCCCAAAGTGAATCACAGGTGGAAAGCTGCCCTCTTAGATTTGGTGCATTTATCTACCTTGTTTGATATCGGCTGGAATATTGTCTTGTTGTGATATCTGTACGTTAACCAAAGAAATAACAGAGTTAGAAGGAACCTTGGAGGTTTCTAGTCTAACCCACTCCTCAAGCAGACGACCTTGGTCTACACCATTTCAGACAAGTACCTGTCCTTAACTTCTAGAGGCAATAATTGTTCTGTCAGGAAATTTCTCCTTAGATCTAGGTTGCTTCTCTCCTTGGTGACTTTCCATCCATTGCTTCTCATCCTGCCTTCAGATGCTTTGGAGAATAGGTGGACCCCCTCTTCTTTGTGGCAACCCCTCAAATATTGAACACTGTTATCATGCCGCCCATAGTCCTTTCTTTTCACTAGAGTAGCCAAACCCAATCGGCCAGTTCCTATATATATTTTATTTAGCATATGGCATAAAATACATGGACAGCAGCAATAAAGATGCATGGAAAGAATGCACGATAATATGATATACCTAAGTTGGAGATGTGTGGTCAAATTTGCAAGGTACAAGAGATTCAGTTAATAAACTGATTCAGAATAAACAGGTGATCAGTTGCTAAAATTGTTGGAATCCTAAGTAGGTATCAATTGCACTGTCTTTACACCTTCAGGGGCATGCTACATGCTGCCTAGAGATCCTCTGGGTCCCTTTCCAAGAAGCAGCTGTGCTGAAGCTTCCCTTAAGGCAAGAGGATCCCAGGCATCGCCTGGCAACAAAGGGTGGCATCAGAGAAAACAAATGCCCAGATGCCATAAAAATAAACTTGGCACTTTGGGAGTCAAGAAAAGTCCTGGTAAAGTACAACCTGGATTGCCCAAAAGCCTCCTGGGCTGAGAAACCTCCTAAGTGGGATGTCTCTATGGAGATTCTCAGTCTTCCAGGTCATGTTCTTCCAAAGGTTTCTTTTCTTTTCTTCTTTCTTCCTTCCTTCCTTTCTTTTTCTCTTTCCCTTCCTTCTTTCTTTCCCCAAATGGCAACTGGGTTTTGCTTCTCCTCCAAGAAGCTTCCTCGGTTCTTTAGTTCAACTGAAGAAGGTTCTTGGATGAGGAAAAACTAAGTCCAGTTGCCTTTTTTGGGGAAGGAGAAAAAAGCACTCTTCCGTGGAAGCATCCATAGGTTTCGCGCACGGCTGTTCACCTCCTCCATGGACCTTGCAGCCCGGATCTTCCCAGGGAAGGCCACTCCGGCCTGGCACTGATCTCTCCCCAGAGACCCATCATTCCCTGTCCAATGTTCCTCAGCGACAGGCTGCTTCGTAGGACCCATGCTTCTGGCAGACCCATCCTCCCCAGCGAGGGGTTGTGTGTCTCCTCACTGGCTTATGTTCCCCAGTGATGGGCTGCTCCCATGCTCCCCAGAAACCCATCCTCCACATCATCGCGGTGTCCATCACATCCCCCCTCTAGAGACCCGTCCTCCTCACCTAGGATTGTCTCCTCACAAGCCCATGCTGCCCGGGCGGAGCTTCCCCGGAGATCCATCCTCCCCAACAAGCGGGAGGTCACATTCCCTCGCCCCCCAACCCGGCGAAGACCCATCCTCCCCAGCTCTAACGCCCCCCGACACCCATCTTCCCCAGCAATAGACGCCTCCTCACAGGTCCATGTTCCCACAACGACGGCCCGCCTCGTATGACCCATGCTCCCCGGAGACCCATCCTCCCCGGCGAAGAAGCGTCTTTCCCCACAGACTGTAACATCCGACCCGGAGACCCATCCTCCCCGGCCAGCCGTGTCGCCTCACAGGCCCGCCCGCGGTCCCCTGCCTCGCGGGGCCCATGTTCTCCGGCCCATGTTCCTCGCCGCGACCTTCTCTCCTCCCAGGCTCGCTTACAGTGTCCGTCGGAGAGCGACTCTCCGTCCGAGCCCGAGCCCGACGCTCCTCGGGCCTGCTCGGCTTCTAGGGCCGCATGCAGCCTCCCGGCCAGCTCAGCCTTGAGCCCGCGGGTGTCGAGGCCACGGCGGCCGAGCTCCTCCTTCAGCTCGCTGACGCGCAGCCTCCGCACATCCATGGCGCGCTCAATCCCGGCCACAGGGTCGCCGTTGCCCGGCCATAGGGGCTCCGTTCCGGGCTCGGCTCAAAATGGCCGCTCTCCCTTAACCCCCGCCATGCAACGGGCTCTCCGGTTGGCCGACCCGACGGTGGGCGAATAAGAGGCGCTTTCTGATTGGAGAAAGCGCCCTCCTCCCTTTTGCCCCCCTCCTCTCTCTCCCTCCGTCTCCCGCTCATTCCCTGCCTGTAAAAGGAGCTCGCGCATTGGACAGAAATAAAGGTCAGTCTATAAAGAGCATCCCCATTGGTTGAGAAGGGCTCGTTTCCTTCCCCGCCTTCACTTTCTCTGAAACTGCTCAGGGAAAGCTGAGGGGAGGAAAAAACAACTGAACTGACGAACGATGGGGAGGGACTAAGGTTCCTGAAGGCGAATCTCCGAGGCCTCTCCCTTCCTAACTTCTCATTGGCTGAAAGCCCGACTTGTTTGTACTGTTATGTGGAGACATTTCCCACCCTCTCTTTTCTAATTGGCTGAGCCTCCCTCCCTCCGTGGGGATGATGGGAGTTGAAGTTCAACACATCTGGAAAACAACAAATTAGGAAAAAGTGACCTCAAGGCCAAAACGAGGGGTGTTTAACCCCCCCCCCGGCAAATACCTCTTTATACTTACATCCTCTATAAAGATATATAACATTTGAACGTCATATATTAAAATATATACTATACACAAACTTATGTAATATTTTATATTATATATAACCTGCATTTCTCTTAAGTGGAGGTCATTATGAATTATGCAACTGTAAAAGCAACATTGCCCCCAAATCGAGCATAACCTAGCCAAATAGCTAGTAGAGTTTATTATCCCTACTGAACAAAATGGAATTTGAACGTAGAGTAACTTTGTCTAGATAGGGCTCAGATTTAGATATTGAACTTGTTGGAAGAAATATCCACCTCTTTCAGTTCCAAGCCGGGAGAAAGACACTGGAAACATGGAGATTGATTGGAAAGGTGGTTTAATGTTGAAGCAGAACCACATGGAGTTGAGAGTGAGGGATATTTATACCTTCTCGGGCTTTGCACTTGAGCTTTCTGTTCCTGTGCAAGAACATGT
This sequence comes from Hydrophis major, assembly GCA_033807585.1. Lineage (NCBI taxonomy): Eukaryota > Metazoa > Chordata > Lepidosauria > Squamata > Elapidae > Hydrophis > Hydrophis major. The sequence continues at coordinate 3,939,163 of CM066336.1, forward strand.
ATTCTATTGGTTGTTGTAGGGGCCTCAGCTAACTTTGTAGGTTGTCTGAGCTCCCAGGTTTGGTTGAAGTTTGGACTGCAGATACAATGAAGGGGCTTGTTGGGCAATTCCTATTGTGGCTGAGGGCTCACCCTACCTTTCTTCAGACCTTGCTGCAGGGAATTTTTGCCTATAAATAGAGCTATCTAACTCTTTATAGACTGTTTCCTAGTATGATTGGATTGCTTATTGTACCCTATGACTATTATTAAGTGTTGTACCTTATGATTCTTGACTCTTGACAAATGTGTCTTTATTTTATGTACTGTGACAGCATTTGCACCAAGACAAATTCCTTGTCCAATCACACTTGTCCAATAAAGAATTCTATTCTATTTTATTCTGTTTATCTCTTAAGTGCTAGCATCTGCTGAGAGCTATTAAGAAAGATGGGGGCTCTTTCTGTCTCCAAGAGCATATTTCTCCCTTTAGGGAACTATAATATTCTGCCTTTTGAATATTTCCTAAAATATTTCATAGGAGAGGGGTGGGTGCTAACTTTCTACAAACTAAACCATGATTTAATAATAAACCACAGCTTTCTAGTTGACAATGCTTAGCACAAGATGATGATGCTAGTTGATATATCACTTTAAGCACTGGGGCTATGTTGTCTGAAAATTCTGGGAAGTGTAGTTCCAACACATCTGGTGGTGTAAATTTGGGAAGACGGAATCTTAGAGCATTGTACCTCAACCTTAAGAGCTGTGAACTTCAACTCCCACAGCATCTGGCTGGGTAATTCTGGGAGTTGAAGTCCACATCTCTTAAAATTGCCGAAGTTGAGAAATATGGAATTTGAGTATTTCTACATTGCAGAAATTTAACCACCAGAGGGTAGCATCGTAACAGCCAGAACAGCAATGAGATATTTCCAATCTGATTTTTGTCCTCTTCAGGCTAAAAACCTTTCTCAGGATAATTGGAGCTTTCCACAGCTCCTTATATTGAGCTCAGGATTCAAAGATCCAGCTCCTGAAAGAATCCTGTTATTCTGGGTAAATTGGAAAGAAACCACCAGCTGCAAGATGGATAGACTTTATTATAGCGGCAGTGAATGAACCCTGGGAGACCCTCTAAAAGACCAGGTTGAAAATATATCTTCTTACAGAAAATCTATGTCAGGGGTCTCCAACTTTGGCAGCTTTAAAACTTGTGGACTTCGACTCCCACAATTCCTCAGCCACCCATGCTAGCTAAGGAGTTCTGGGAGTCGAAGTCTACAAGTTCTGAAGTTGCCAAAGTTGGATACCTCTTTAATCTATGTGGTAACTAAATATTAACACCAACTTGATAGCACCTAACCAACCGACCGACCAAACTGGGTTAGGGCCCATTCCTTTTCCTTCAAGTGAAGGAGGATTGGAATTTGTGTCTTCATGTTGATTTTGTTATTTTTTATTTTACCATGCCCTTCGCACACCTCTGACTGAAACAGATTTATCGATTGAAAGTAAATCCTGTTTCCCTATTTCCCTATTCTGTATGTATTCACTTCCTCTCCTTTTAAAGTTTCCTACTCATCTTACTTCCCCATTGACAGTCCAAGAAACAGAAAATCCCCCTTTAAGGACTCTGGGGCTGACTGGAAAAGAGTTCAACCCCGATTAAGAGGAATGTGTTTGGGGAGACGAGAGTTTCCCCCTTGCTAAATGGACTTCCTTGTTTCTCTGTTGACTTGCTGGGCTGGATTCAAGAATAGTTCTAGGAAGCCGTCTTGAATGTGCCTATTGATGGTGCATTTGCCTGGCAAGGAGAGGGGGGAAAACAAGGGATTATTGCTCCCACCCACCCCGCTTCCAATACACATTGCATTGGTCACTTCCAACTCTGTTATGCCTTCACTGCTCCAGCATCCTCCCCAATCATGTGATCAAAATCCACATTACATTGGTTTTTAAGAATAAGCAAGGCTTCCCAGCTCAGCTACCAATGGAGATGTTGAGACCCTAGAACAAGGGTCTCCAAACTTGGCAACTTTAAGACGGGTGGACTTCAACTCCCAGAATTCCTGAGCTAACATGACTGAAGGAGAAATTCTGGGAGTTGAAGTCCACAACTCTTAAAGCTGTCAAGTTTGAAGACCCCTGAGTGGAGAGAAGAGCCACAAAGATGATCATGGGTCTGGAGGCTCAACTGCATGCTGAACAATTGAGGGAACTGGAAGAAAGAAAAACTGGGGTGACCTAATAGCAGCATTGGAATAGCTAAGGGGTTTGCCACAAAGAAGAGGGGGTCAACCATGGCAAAAACAAAGGTTATAAAATTGGGCGTGATTCATTTAACAACTGGCTTGCTAGGAAAATTTGTGATCCTGATTGTGGGCATAAGCCAAGGACTACTCAGTGCATGTTTCAAGCCTTCTTCCCCACCCCTCCCCATAACTTCCTTGCCCCCTAAGCAATTAAAACTTCAGGACCAGATTATCGCCTCTGTTATTTATTTTTTTTAAAGAAAGTTTTTATTTATAAGCAAAAATATACCGCAGAGCATTCTCTAAAAACAGACCTGAGTGGAAAATTTTTACAAAAGTAATGAGTGGGGGAAAAAAACATTTCATATACATTTTTTTTTCTTTAAAAAGTATATACATTTATATATATATTTATTTATCTATATAATATATATAAAAAAATCATTAATAAGAATCTAAAGGAAAATAATTCACTGGGCTGTGTGCACGTCAGCTCGATAGACTGTAATCTTAATGTAATAGCAGATAATGTCAAATAACACAACAGGTACAAGGAACGTCAAAACAGTAAGGAGGTGTGTTGCATGTTTAAAAAGGGGGGCAGGATTTAAGACATGCTGGCTAAGGCATTCTGGGATTTAAAGTCTACAGGTTTTTCAATGGCCACGGTTGGACAGCCCTGCTTTTTAGACCAGCAGAAAACACCTCCTTTCTCCAATCTGGCCATTCCTTACAGATTCCCCGAAAAGGAAGGCGAGATTGCATCAATGCATACTGGCAAATAGAATGGAAAATATGATTTTTGCAGCTGGAATAAAGTCCCGGAAAATAGGATTCAACGGCAGGGAAGGAGTTTTCTCAAAGAGCTTGGCATTGCACAATTCTATCTGCTTGTCCAAAGCTGAAACTTGACATGGAACCAGGGATGCAACTCTCACTTTAAAAAAAATGAAGCTGTTGAGTGACATAAAATTGGGGAGTGGGATGCCAATCCCCCCTCCTTTTGTTCTTAGCAACCCCTCTCCCGGACTGCACCCCTTTTTATTATTTTCCAGGTAGGAAAATAATTTCTGAGACTGGAAGTGCTGTAACTAAAATCAGGCCTGGGCCCACCTAGGCCTGTTTGTGGAAACCTTAACTCGGTGCCTACGTTAACCGCTTTTTCAAACAAGAATCAGTTAGTTTCAGTTTCAAAAGGCTTGAGGGCTGCAAATCAAGGATCACCCCATCCCCAAAGAGCCAAACCAAAGTCCAAACTAACTAGATTAGCAAATGGGCCAAATGCTGCTCTCTAGGTGTGGTCTGTAACCGGTAGTCCGAAAATACGGTGGCTGCCCATACATTTGCTCATAAATGTTGTGTTTCCTCACAACGGGGATAAAGAACAGTCCCCCCTCCCATTGTGGGGCTGGGTTTCTCAACCTTGGCACCTATAAAATGTGTGGACTTCAGCTCCCAGAATTCCCCAGCCAGCATGGTAACGGTGGACTTCAACTCCCACAATTCCCCAGCCAGGATGCTAGCGGTGGACTTCAGCTCCCAGAATTCCCCAGCCAGCATGCTAGCAGTGGACTTCAACTCCCACAATTCCCCAGCCAGCATGCTAGCGAGCTTTAAGATGTGTGGCCTTCAGCTCCCAGAATTCCCCAGTCTGTCAATGCTGGCTAGGGAATTCTGGGAGCTGAAACCCACACATTTTAAAGATGCCAAGACTGAGAAATTACTGATTTGCATGACACAATCGGCTACATGCAAGCTGTCGGGTAAGATTATCACCATTTAGCAAGGATTGTGCAGGTTAGGTTTTTTTCCCAGGACAGCAAAATGGCAATGGAGAACTGATGCTGGTGGTTATTTCCATCTTCCTGCAGCTGTTGAAGGTTCGAGGCTTTTCCAGGAAGAAACTCCCCCCCCCTCCCCCGCTCAAAGTAGAGAAGAACGGAGGGGTTAGGAACGCATTTTTTTAACCATCTTGAAGTCCTCATCTGGATAGGTCCTGGAGGTCTTGAAGAAGAGATCAGAGGGCTGGACTAGAAGATCTTCCAAGATCCCTTCCAACTCTTGTTCTTCTATTCTGGCTTTTTTTCCCCCTTTATCTTTGCAGGAGGAGGATCCTTGGTCTCCCCAGAGATCAGCGTTTGCATTGTTCAGATATGGCTGAAATAAAATGCCGGCAAGTCGTCTCAAGAATCGCATAAGCTATGAAAGAAACCCTGAAGTTGCCATGAGAGTCGAGCAGTCCGAATGTTCCTCTTGGGAATTCAGTTCAAGAGCCAGATGTGTGTGTGTGGGAGGGCAGAAATATTTATTGAGAAGCACCCGGGATATAAAAGTTCATCTGATTAAAAAAAAAAAGTATTACTCTGCTCCATTCAATCTCAGGTTTGGATTGATGCCCTCTTTTCATTTGTCCTTGGTGTCAAGTCAAGGGTGATGAGCAGAGAATCGTGGCAGTGAAACAGCTGGAAATAAAACTAGGAAGGGGGTAAGGAACCAGAGGGAGCAAGCTACGGAGTACATATAGCTCTTAACTTACAATAATTTGCTTAGCGGCCGTTTGAAGTTACAACCACGCTGAAATATGTGATTTATGACCATTTTTCACACTTATATAACCGTTGGCAGCCTTCCCATGGTCAATTTGGATGCTTGGCCATGGACTCCTAGTTATGACAGTCGCCGTGTCTCCCTTTGCGACCGTCTGACCAGCAAAATCGACTGGATTCGCTTAAGAGCCAATTTAAACGACAGCAGCGGCGAGTGTGTGGCGAGAAAGGGGCTACAATGGGAAGGTGAAAAATCCGCTCAGCGACGGTTGGGGCTCAATGGCAGTCAATGGCAGTCAATTAAGTTGAGGGGCTACCTGTATTCCCATTGGGAGGAACGGAAGGAAAAGGCCAACCTGGGGCTTGCTTGCGTTCACACAACGTCCTTCATCTGGTTACTGAATTAACCTTTGGGTGGGATTCACATAGTGACAGAGATGGGATTCAGCCGGTTCGGACTGGTTCTGGAGAACCGATAGCGGAAATTTGGAGTAGTTTGGACAACTGGCAAATACCGCCTCTGACTGGCCCCACACCCATCTATTCTCCGCCTCCTGAGTCCCAGCTGATTGGCGGGGTCTTCTTTGGTTGCCCTGCACAGGAGAATGGAGCTGGAAAGCAGGTTAGTTGGATGGGGAAGGAATGGGGATTTTATAGTATCCTTCCCCTGCCACGCCCACCACGCCACACCCACAGAACCGGTAGTAAAAAAAAAAATTGAATCCCTCCACTGCTGACAGTGCCCCAGAACTGTAAACAAATTAAATGGTTTGGACCCACTAATGCAGACATCCACAAATCCCTACTCTTTAGGTTAAAACAATCTAAGCTCAGCTGGTTGTATGAATGCAACTTCTAGAGATCTTTAGTTTACTGGGTTGGGGGAATATCACTCATGGAGGACATTTAGAGAGTAAAATTTTTCCCCCAAACCTTCACAGACAGGTTTGCACCCTAATATGAACAGGATTGATCTATCAAGTTTACATCCTAACGTATCTTATTTTGACTTAAACACGCTGTACAAACGCAGCCTTTTGGTAAACCGTATTTGTGCTTTTGTAAACCATGATTTACAGTTGAGGGAAATATTTCTCCACCTTGGTGACTTGGATATGGTTGGTCTTCAACTCCCAGAATTCCCTAGCTGGCCATGCTACCTTCTGCCGCTGGGGAACTCTGGGAGTTGAAGTCCACCCACCTTTGAGTCACCATGGTTGAAAAGTGACATCAGAGCCAATTAGCCATCTGGTAAGACCAACAGCGTTAAGAGAAGAGTGGTCCAAAACAGCAGGTGAATCTAGTCCATTATTGGAAGGTTTATAAGCTTAAAATGACTTCTGGGAAAATTTAACTTATTGTGGTTTGTTCAGTTTTTTTCATTCTGATGGAGCAAACCACAGCTCAGAGCAATTTCTGCACCGGGCTGCTTGCATAATAAATAGCACAACAAAGCAGAAGATGGCAATTGTGACAATTGGGAAGGGGAGAAAGGCAGCCAAAGGGAGATCCGGTGGGTCTCTTCCCTTCAAAAGTGGGAGAGAGGACGGGAGGGGAGGGGGAGGCAACCTCTATCCTGCCACGTTAACCCCTCCCCACTGGCTCTCGAAAAGGACTCTGTCGTGTACCCCGTCTTGGCATCCGCTCCGAGTCCGTGGGTTTGCCTTGAGGGGAGCAAGAAGGGATGCTGGTCCTAGAGAGGGAGAAAGAAGAGGAGGGGGCGACGATGAGACCCACGCAAGGGGTGGCCTGCTGGAAACCCACTCTGGCCCAGATGAACGGGAACGGGTAAGGAGGACCTCAATTTGTGGGCGCAGGTCAGCGGAGTCAGGTGGGAGTGAGATCCCTCGGGTGAAGGATGGCCATGGGCCTCAAAGGTTTGTCTTTGGAAGGCCTCTCTTGGGGGCAGAGAGGTGTGGGGGGGTTTCGCCAAACAGGGTGCCTTCCAATTGGGTACATAAACACCCAATGGAGGGGTCTGCAGATCTTGCCTTTTTAGGCCCCTTCCTCAGTGGCGGCGCAGCTGAGGACCTCGTTCAAGAGCCGGCTGTTCTCCAGGGGAGTGGGGCACATCACGTAGCGGCCCATGGCCTGTGGCGGGTTCACCTCAGCTGCTGCCTTCAGCAGCTGGCTCTCCTTGGCCAGGGATTCCTCGGGCCCCAGGCCTCCCACGGCACCCAGCTCCACCTCGGCGGGGGCCACGCCATCGTCCATGTTGACATAGAGGATCTCCTCGGGGTCTTTGGGCGGTGGGAGTGACTTGAGGGTCTTCTCCAGCTCCTCAGACAGGATTTCGAAAGTGGGGCGGTCGCGGGGGTTCAGCGCCCAGCAGCTCGTCATCAGCTCATACCTGAGAGGAGAGGATGAGGGGAGCAGGGGAGAAGAACAAGAAGATGGAGAAGTTGTTTCTGGAGAAGAGATTCCCTCTGGGGATCTGCAGCAGGAGTCACCAATCTTGGCAACTTTACAACTTGTGGACTTCAACTCCCAGAGTTCCCCAGCCAGCATGCTAGAAGGAAGTGGGGCTTATAAATAGAGAGCAAACACTCCCTTCTAACACTGATTATGTTAGCTCGTCGGGGAATGAAACGTTTGCATGAAAACAACCAAGTCCTGAGAACCTGCAAGGACCTGCAATATTTCTCCTCCTCCCCTCCTTCTCCCTTCTTGCATTGATGATGTTACCTAGTTTGGTAACGAAATGTCTGCAGGAAAATAATCAAGTTCCAAGAGCACCAAGGACCCCACAAATGTTTTTCTTTCCCTTGACACCCAAATTTTGGCTATGTCCCTTCCTCTCACCCCAACTGTATTGCTTCTCCTCTGGTTTCTTTCCAAAGTTTCTGGGAGTAGGACGCCAAACCTAGCTGGTACAGATGCACACACATATACACACACTGTCATGCCCCTGGTAGAGACTGACTCTGAGGGAGAGGAGAAATAGCCGACAGGGACTGAAAATGTGGCTCCGGAGGTTGTGGAGGAGGCTGGGGAAGGGCAGAGGCTGGCTGGGCAATCAGAGGAGGACCCAGGCCCATCCCCTCTCCATCCTAGGGCACACAGGGAGGAAAGGATAAGGGAGATAAGTGGTTTATGGGAGAGGAGAGGGCCTTGATTCTCTTTGTGGGCTGCAGCTGTGACAACTGAATAAGAGGACGGACATGCGTACTGGCAAATACTAAAAACAAAGCATGGAAATATCTCTAGTTTATGGTTCCTCTCTGAGTTTGGTATCCTTCCCAGTGTGTGTTATCTGTGGACGTCCTCCAGCCCTTATCTTGCCTGGTTTGTGTTGCTTTTCCCCTTCTTATAACTGTGTGTGGGAGTTTCTTGGATTCCATCAAGGATATTTGGAGTTTGGAAGCAAAGTGAAAGAATGAAAGGGGCTTCACCTGTTTTCTGTGACTGTGTTTGTTTTGTATCCCACCCTGGGGCATCACACACACACATCTACCTCTCTCTCTCATATAGATAGATAGATAGATAGATAGATAGATAGATAGATAGATAGATAGTAGATAGATAGATAGATAGATAGATAGATAGATAGATAGATAGATAGACAGACAGACAGACAGACAGATATTTGTTTTCTTAAGTTTTTGCGGGTATTTACATGTATGGTATTCAGCTTTGTTTGGGTATTTTCCCACGTCATTATAGTTGTGCTTTTAAAGTTGTAGCAATGTTTCAGCAGAATCTCATCTGCCATCATCAAGGTTCTGTATTGTGTTCGTCTTCTAGACAGAAGCCTGATGATGGCAGATGAGATTCTGCCGAAACGTTGCTACCAACTTTAAAAGCACAACTATAATGATGTGGGAAAATACCCGAACAAAGCTGAATACCATACATATAAATACCTGTGAAAACTTAAGAAAACACACACACACAGGCACACACACACACACACACACATATATATATATATACCTACACCTACACCTATCCATCCATCCATCCATCCATCTATCTATCTACCTATCTATCTAAAAGAAGAGACAGACAATATCTGGAACTTAAACTATATTATCCACTTAACTTTCGTGAGCCTCTGCTAACATCATCAGAATGTAAAAACTACCACTGAAGAGATATTTGCCTTTATGCATCATAGATATGGCCACACATGAGGTATCTATTGTTTTAATATGGGCCTCCCACTGGGCCATACGTTTAATATATGGATCGAGGTACTTATCTCTCGGCCCCTTATATAAATAACATTTGAGTCAGATCCAGGGTAGGGAAATGGAAACGCCTATATTTCTTGACAACAGGAGAAACTGAGGCACAGATACTGTACTTACAGGCTATCCAGGCAGTCAATCGGCTGCTTGAGGCGGTTGCCTTGATGTAGGTAGTCGTAAATTTCACTGTTTTCCACCCCAGGATAAGGCGTCTGGCCTCGAGTGGCAATTTCCCACATGGTGACTCCAAAGGACCACTGCAGGGCAGAGATTGGAAGAAAGAAGATAAGGGAGGCAGAAGAAATCTGTAATCCAGGTGGAGCCCACATGCTCCCAGTGGAAAGGTTGGAAGCTGGTTTCCAGCGGGAACGAAAAATTAGCCCTATTTACTGGTGGAGACTCACCACGTCGCTCTTGGTGGTGTAAACGCGATCGGCCAGGCTCTCGATGGCAATCCACTTCACCGGCATCTTGGAGATACGACCTTGGCGGTAATAGTCACCATTGTAGATCTTCTTGGAGAGGCCAAAATCGGCCACACAGGCCGTCATGCTTTCGTTCAGCCTGCGGAGGGAATGCAAAGGGCTCTTGAAGGAAAGGCTTTCAAGGGTGAGGACAAGGGGACCGTGTGACAGGCAGAAGGAGCAAACCACCAGAGACAAGGCTCAGATAAAAGAAATCTGAGCCCAGGGCAGAAACTCAATCTAAGGAAGTGTTCCAGACAAGACTGTTGTCAGTTCTCATGAAGATAAAGGGAGGAAACGCACTTAGACTGACAAGATTCTGAGTCAGATTGGTTAAGAGGTGAAGGCACCAGGCTGGAAACCAGGAGACTGTGAGTTCTAGTCCTGCCTTAGCCATGAAAGCCAGTTGGTTGATCTTGAGCCAATCACCAGGAGACTGTGAGTTCTAGTCCTATCTTAGCCATGAAAGCCGGTTGGGTAAAATTGAGCCAATCACCATGAGACTGTGAGTTCTAGTCCTGCTTTAGGCATGAAAGCCAGTTGGGTGCAATTGAGCCAATCACCAGGAGACTGGGAGTTCTAGTCCTGCCTTAGCCATGAAAGCCGGTTGGGTGATCTTCAACCAATCACCAGGAGACTGTGAGTTGTAGTCCTGCCTTAGGCAAAATAGCAGGCTGGGTAACTTTGGAACAATACCGAATGCTGAGAGCTCTAGTCTCATCTTAGGCATGAAAGCCAATTGGGTGACCTTGGGCCAATCACTAGGAGACTGTGAGTTCTAGTCCTGCCTGAGGCATGAAAGTCAGCTAGGTGAATTTAGGCCAATCTGTTTTTGTGGGGAAAATAGGAAGAGAAAGGAGTAAACGCTGGCTACCTTGACTTATTTACAAAAATAATAAAGGTGAGTAAGCCAGATAAAAAGAAAATAAGTTACCATAAAAATAGTATTCACATGCATGGCATACAGCAACATCCCTGCTGAACTCTTACATCAGACATTAAAGGAACCCTTTCAAACAGCTTGAATGACATCACCGTGCACCCCAAGCCAAGAAGCGTCTGGACTTCAACTCCCAGAATTCTCAGCAAAGGTTGGGAAAGTTTGAGAACTGAGACCTCCAAATTTGGATGGTGCTGAACTGGATCCTGGTGGGGCCTCACTGCTGATCTCTGCTTCTAAATCCTCCTTTTTAGGGTTCTCCCCCGGTAGAAACTCACATGCAGTTGCGGGCAGCGAGATCCCGATGAATGAAGTTCTTGCTGCTGAGGTACTCCATGCCACTTGCAATGTCCACCATGAATTTGACCAACATCTGCATAGGCAGGTACTGTGAAGGAAGAAGAACCCAATCAGAGGAGATTCCCTCCAGGTCATGGTTGTCCCAAAGGGGCTTTTTTTTCAAGAGGCAACTGGTTTTCCTTTGAAGACGTTTCGTTTCTCATCCCAGAAGCTTCTTCAGTTCAGACTGAAGAGTTCCATTCTCCACCATCCAGTCAGAAGGGAAGAAGTTCAGGGATGAGAAGTGAAATGTTTTCAAAGGAAAACCAAGAAAGTCCAGTTGTCTTTTGAAAAAAGCACCTTTGGGACAATCGGAGGACACCAACAAGGACTAGGCTATCATCTGATTTAACAGAATAACAGAGCTGGAAGGGACCTTGTTAGATCATCTAGTCCAACCCGCCACCCAAGCAGGAGACCCTACACCATTTCTGACAGGTGGCCGTCCAGTCTCTTCTTGAAAGCTTCCAGGGATGAAGCTCCCACAACTTCAGAAGGCAACTTCTATTCCATCAGTTGATTGTTCTCGCTGTCAGAAAATTTTCTCCTTATTTCCAGGTTGAATCTCTCCTTGTTCAGTTTCCATCCATTGATCGTTGTCTGGTCTTCAGGTGCTTTGGAAAATAGCTTAGCCTCCTTCTGTGGCATCCCCTCAAATGTTGGAAGACTGCTATCATGTCCTTCTCTTCCCTAGATTAGACATGCCCACTTCCTGCAGCATATGTTTTAGTCTCCCGTCCCCCAATCATCCTGCTTTCTCTTCTCTACACTCTTCCTACAGTTTCAACATCATTTTTATAACGCGGTGACCAAAGCTGGATGCAGGACTCTAGGTGTGGTCTTACTAAGGCTTTATAGAGTGGTATTAGTGCCTCACTTGATCATGATTGTATCCCTCTGTTAATGCAACAGGATTGCATTGGCCTTTTTGGCTGCCACTGTACACGGTTGGCTCGTAGATAGCTGGTTGTCCACTAAGACAACTAAGACAGTCCATTGTTTTAGGGCTAAGAATCAATGGTCCTGCAAGATTGTTACTTACCACAGGGCTCTCCCCAAGCCGGGAGTACAGCAGGAAGCTGTGTAGATCTCCATGCTTCATGAATGGCAGGATGACCACAGGGGACGGGTAGCCTTCGCTTTCTGTGTTCTGCAGACAGACGCCTTCAGGAGAGGGAAAGAGGACATTTGCAAATTCTCTAAATTAAAGCAGAAGATGACATGGGGTCCTTGGTGCTCTCTGAGCTTGGCTGTTTTCTTGCAAACATTTCATTCCCCCAAACTAGGTAACATCACTGAGCACGGATGATGTTACCTAGCTGGGTCATGAAAACGTCTGCAAGAAAACAGGCAAACTCAGAGACAATCCCTCAGCACCCCTCTTCTTTTTCCTCCCCTTCTTCACCTCCGGAAACCCCCTTCCCGTCTAGCCCTGAGGATGTTACCTAGCTGGGTCATGAAACGTCTGCAAGAAAACAAGCAAGCTCAGAGGGCACCAACGACTCCTCATTTCAACCCTGAGCTACAAATATTATCTTTGATGAAAAGAAAGACAGACTGACACAGAAGAGAAAGGAAGGGGCTGGCTTCCCTCTCGTGAAACCATGATTATTATGGTTTATTCACTTGCACTTAGCATGAGGCCAGGTATTGTGGTTCACAAACACACCACGTAATTGTTCAGCACCACGAATCTCAAAAATAATAAGAATAATAATAAAACAAATCCAGATGGGTGATTTTCATGCTACACTCGATCTATTCAGCTGAGGTTCATTGCAAACCTGTTGAAAAGCGTTTAAAAGGATCAGGGGAAAGCTAAGAGCACAAGAGGCTCTCCTCCTTCCCTTCCTGATCCTAAACTGACTCTTTCATTGTTTAATTATCCTAACTGTCAGCCAATTTCTCCTTAATTCCAGGCTGCTTTCTCTCCTTGGTTAGTTTCCATCTGTTGCTTCTTATCCTGCCTTCTGGTGCTTTGGAGAATAGCTTGACTCCCTCTTCTTTGGGGCAGCCCCTGAGATATTGGAAGACTGCTATCATGTCCCTCCCCCCCAGTCCTTCTTTTCATTAAACTATTATATTCCCAATTCCTGCAATCGTTCTTCATATGTTTCAGCCTCCAGTCCCCTAATCATTGTCTTTGCTCTTCTCTGCACACTTTCTAGAGAGTCTCAACATCTTTTTGAAATTGGGCCGACCAAAATGGATGCAACCCTAACGCTATTTTGACCGTGATCCTCTTTAACAGGAACCAGAGGGCAGGAAGAAAAAAAAAAAGGGACAGGGGAAAAAAAGAGGAGGGGAGAAACTGAGTGAGAAGGTCCCACTTGTCTGCCTTCCAAACCCCAAAACAAGCCTGAGTTGCATTAGCTGAGCTTCCCGCCCACCCGTCTGTCAGCTCCGTCCCACAATCTTGCCAACATCTGTTTTCCCAAATAATGTTGTCTCATCCCTCCCGCTCACAGCTTCATTCCCCCCAGGGGACAGTCTGTCCTTTCTGCTTTCCCCCAGCCCAGTCTCTCTCTCTCTCCCCCACTTCTTCCCAAAGCCCAGGCAGTTTCCTTTCTTTTCCATCTAAACATTATTTTTTTTCTCCAGCTAAACATTATTATTTTTTGCCCCTGATGGAATGAGCAAAGGTGAGCTTTGCAGGTCTGTCTGGGTTGGGCTGCTCTCCGACCCCTCTCTCCGCCCCATGCTGGAAATTGTAAATCTGGCCCACGATTGGATGTCAATCCCAGTCTGGGAATTTACTAAGAGGAGGAAGTACGCAAACGAAGGGAGAGGCAGGCCGTCAGGAAAAGAGGTTAGGTAAACTGACCGTGCTCAAGGCGAGTTGGAATCGCTAGAGCAGTATTGCTCAACCGTGACAAGTTTAAGGTGTGAGGATTTCAACTCCCAGAATTCCCCAGCTGGCATCAGAGGTGGGATTCAGCCGGTTCGGACCAGTTCTGGAGAACCGGTAGTGGAAATTTTGAGGAAATTTGTTCGGAGAACCAGCAAATCCAGCCTCTGACTGGCCCCACAGCCATCTATGCTCCGCCTCCCAAGTTCCCAGCTGATCGGCTGGGTCTCCTTTGGTTGCCCTGCACAGGAGAACGGAGCTGGAAGGCAGGTTAGTGGAATAGGGAGGGAATGGGGATTTTGCAGTAACCTTCCCCTGCCATGCCCACTAAGCCACAGCCACAGAGCCGGTAGTAAAAAAAAAAGTTTGAATCCCACCACTGGCTGGCATGCTTGGACTTCAGCTCCCAGAATTCCCCAGTTAGCAAGCATGGACTTCAACTCCCAAAACTCCCCAGGCAGCTTGCTTGGACTGGAGCTTATTACATAGAATAACAATAGGGTTGAAAGTGACCTTAGAGATTATCTAGCCCAACCTCCTGCTCAAACAGACCCTGTAACATTCTGGATAAATTTCATCCAGAGTTTTGGGTTGTCAAAACGCAGGTGTGCCACCTCTTGAATCTTCTTATAGCTTCTTTAAAGACCCTTTGCAGAAAAGGTGACGAACAAGGTATTTAACTATCTCCAGAAAGGGCAATGGACACCCGGACCTTACTCCAAGTCCTACTTCTCCTGCTACTCCTACTTGCTGGCTGGGGGATTCTGGGAATGGAATTAGAATTAGAATAGAGCTGGAAGGGACCAGTTGCTCTGAGTTGAAGTCCACACTTCTTAACATTTCTGAAGTTGATAAACATTTTCCTATACTCTTAGCTGTCTTCAGGATTGGTTGGGGCTCACAGAAATTGTGATCCTACACAAGTATGGATTGGCAGATCTACATTCATCCTCTTTTTGTGGTTCCAAGATGGGGGAACACTGGGCCCCTGCAAATATATCTGTCTCTTTCTCTCTCCTTCCTTTTCTCTTTTTTTCATATATATATATAAAATGTTTCTTCTGCTCTTTTTTGTATCATTGCTTCACCCTCTGTACTCCTTGGTCTTGTTGGCCACTCTCTATGGTTGGCCTTGTTGGCCACTCTCTATGGTTGGCCTTGTTGAAAACTCTCTGACATTGGCCTTCTTCTCTATGGTTGACCTTGTTGATCACTTTTTATAACTGGCCTTGTTGATTGCTCTCTATGGTTGGTTTTGTTGAGACCATAGAGATTTGTGCTAGAAGGAGGAAACCATGGATGCTTCACATATCTGCAAGAAACCGGGCACACAAGAAGAGACCTCCTTGTCCCTCACCAATCAGTTTCATGACGTTGGGATGGTCAAAATCCTTCATGCAAACGGCCTCACTGAGGAAGTCCTCCATCTCACTGTGGGTGCATATGGCAACTGCCAAGAGAAGAGAGAAATTAACACTTTGGCAGCTTTAATCCTTGCTCAAGGATTTCGGATCATGAAACTTGATGACATAAGACATTTATTTATTTTAGAAGATTTACATGGCCACCATTCACTTACAATGACTTTGGGTGACTTACAAACAATAAAAGTATAAAATAAAATTAAAAATATAAAATGTTTTATATATATGTGTGTGTGTGTGTGTGTGTGTGTGTGTGTGTGTATCTTTGGTTATTTGGGTTTTCTCCCGCGTAAGATTGGAAGTATCTAGGCAACTTTTCGATGAAGTCTCATTCATCATCTTCAGGCTTGGTCTTCAGCTCTGTGCTTCTCAGAGTGAAATCACTCTAGATGATGAATGAGACTCCATCGAAACGTTGCCTAGATACTTCCAATCTTATGTGGGAGAAAACCCAAATAACCAAAGATCCACATACAAATACCTGCGAGAACCTCAGAATATATATATATATATATACATATACATATACATATACATATACATATACATATACATATACATATACATATACATATACATATACATATACATATACATATACATATACATATACATATACATATACATACACACACACACACACACATATAAAATAATCCCCCACCGCTATGGGAACAAAATCAAACAAAAGGGTCCATGCCACTCTGGGTTCCTCGGGCCTGTTGTCAAAACCAGCTTTTCCGAAGGGTCAAAATGGGAGCCAGTCTAATCTCTGTGGGGATGATGTTCCAAAGGAAGGGAGCCACCACAGAGAAGGCCCTTCTTCTGGGCCCCACCAGATGTACCTCTTTAGGAGAGGGGACCTGCAACATGCACACTTAACATTGAGGAAAAGGAAAGGGAACCTCTGCATCAACCCTAAAGTGAACCTGGCTGAGGCCATCTTGAAGGCTTCAGGGTTGCCACACAACAGTGGGAGGGCGGAATGAGTGAGATGGGGTTTTGCAGCCAAAACACCAAAGTTTTCCTGTGGGAACCAAGGACATTCTTGCAGGTGACTAGCCAGGGGAGGAGCAAGTAACCAAGCAACTGGCCAACCCCTGGATTGGGCAGTGGGACCAGTGACTTGGAGGGAAAGAGAAAAAACGTTTACTTTAATGAGGTGAAAGCCGCAGGAAATCTCAGAGTCGGTTTTTACCAGTATGTGCCAATAGGATGTATCCAATAAAACTCTTCTTTGAGGAGATTGCCTGCCTCGGAGTTCTGTTTTCTACGGGTGCATTTCTTGGACCACTGACTCTCTCTCTCTCCCTCTCTTCCTCTCTTTCTCTCCTCTCTTTCTCCTCTTTCTCTCTTTCTCTCTCTCTCCCTCCCTCTCTTTCTCTCTCCTCTTTCTCTCCTCTTTCTCCTCTTTCTCTCCTTCTCTCTCCCTCTCTTTCTCTCTCCTCTTTCTCTCTTTCTCTCCTCTCTTTCTCTCTTCTTTCTCCTCTTTCTCTCCTTCTCTCCCTCTCCCTCTCTTTCTCTCTCCTCTTTCTCTCCTCTCTTTCTCCTCTTTCTCTCTCTCTCCCTCTCCCTCTCTTTCTCTCTCCTCTCCCTCTCTTTCTCTCTCCTCTTTCTCTTTCTCTCCTCTCTCTCTCTCTCCCTCTCCCTCTCTTTCTCTCTCCTCTTTCTCTTTCTCTCCTCTCTCTCTCTCTTCTTTCTCCTCTTTCTCTCCTTCTCTCTCTCTCCCTCTCTTTCTCTCTCCTCTTTCTCTCCTCTCTTTCTCCTCTTTCTCTCTCTCTCCCTCTCCCTCTCCTTCTCTCTCTCTCTTTCTCTCTCCTCTTTCTCTCCTCTCTTTCTCCTCTTTCTCTCTCTCTCTCTCTCCCTCTCTTCCTCTCTTTCTCTCCTCTCTTTCTCCTCTTTCTCCTCTTTCTTTCTCTCTCCCTCTCCCTCTCTTTCTCTCTCCTCTCCCTCTCTTTCTCTCTCCTCTTTCTCTTTCTCTCCTCTCTCTCTCTCTCTCCCTCTCCCTCTCTTTCTTTCTCCTCTCCCTCTCTTTCTCTCTCCTCTTTCTCTTTCTCTCCTCTCTCTCTCTCTCCCTCTCCCTCTCTTTCTCTCTCCTCTTTCTCTTTCTCTCCTCTCTCTCTCTCTTCTTTCTCCTCTTTCTCTCCTTCTCTCTCTCTCCCTCTCCCTCTCCTTCTCTCTCTCTCTCTCTCTTTCTCTCTCCTCTTTCTCTCCTCTCTTTCTCCTCTTTCTCTCTCTCTCTCCCTCTCTTCCTCTCTTTCTCTCCTCTCTTTCTCCTCTTTCTCCTCTTTCTTTCTCTCTCCCTCTCCCTCTCTTTCTCTCTCCTCTCCCTCTCTTTTTCTCTCCTCTTTCTCTTTCTCTCCTCTCTCTCTCTCTCTCCCTCTCCCTCTCTTTCTCTCTCCTCTCCCTCTCTTTCTCTCTCCTCTTTCTCTTTCTCTCCTCTCTCTCTCTCTCCCTCTCCCTCTCTTTCTCTCTCCTCTTTCTCTTTCTCTCCTCTCTCTCTCTCTTCTTTCTCCTCTTTCTCTCCTTCTCTCTCTCTCCCTCTCCCTCTCCTTCTCTCTCTCTCTCTCTCTTTCTCTCTCCTCTTTCTCTCCTCTCTTTCTCCTCTTTCTCTCTCTCTCTCCCTCTCTTCCTCTCTTTCTCTCCTCTCTTTCTCCTCTTTCTCCTCTTTCTTTCTCTCTCCCTCTCCCTCTCTTTCTCTCTCCTCTCCCTCTCTTTTTCTCTCCTCTTTCTCTTTCTCTCCTCTCTCTCTCTCTCTCCCTCTCCCTCTCTTTCTCTCTCCTCTCCCTCTCTTTCTCTCTCCTCTTTCTCTTTCTCTCCTCTCTCTCTCCCTCTCCCTCTCTTTCTCTCTCCTCTTTCTCTCTCCTCTCTCTCTCTGGGTTGAGGCAGCTCTAACCCTCCCATCCCAAAAGAGTATTCTTCTTCTTCTTCTGGGTACTTACTCTTCATAGTCTTGACCGCAACTTTAAAGACAGCACCGTCTTGGCTGAGTTGACCCTCCATAACCGAGCCAAATTCTCCTGTCGAGAGAGAGAAAAAAAGCAACAATGGCTCTTCATTGGGCTTCTCTGAGGAAAGAACAAACATGGCTGACATTCCTGCCACCTTTAGGATGGCTCGGTGCCATCCCCTGCTACAGGTAGATATTACAGGCCATCCTCAACTTTAAATGGCTCATGTGATCTACTGTCACCGGGGCGGGGGAGTGGGGGTGGGGGATGGGTGATTTTATTATATTATACTATAATAATTTACTAGCTCGTTACCCGTGTGCTTCGCTACAAAACTATGTGATCGGGCTTAGTTTTTGGGGAGGAAAATAAGGGGGGGAAATTCTGCCTCTGCCTACCAGCATCCATCAGTATTCATCTGGCTAGCATCCTGTCAGTATATGAGAGTTGAGGGCTGTTTGGAAACTGAAACATGGAAATTGAAGTAGTATTTACTGTGTAAGCAAGAAGGAGACAGCAAGGAGCCTGGGCATGGCTTAGCTCAACTGTTCTGTACTAAAGCTGCTTGGTGCTGTGAAACTGAAACTCCTTTTTGCATTTGGAAGAGATTTCTTTTCAGGTGGGGAGGGGGAGTGGAACTCCTTAGCATCAGAGCATGTGAATAATAATAGTATAGGAAATATTAATGCTCTGATGGTCATTTGGAAAAATCCTTTCTTAGTGAGCCCCTAGAAGCCAAGAGGAACATAGGTGCCAAATTTCAAGTTTGTAGGCTTTACGGTTCTGGAAATTTTGTGATGACACGGGAGTGATCTTTCGCTTTTGTATATATAGATATGATTCTTTTTATTAGTTTTATTGTTTTAAATGTGGTTTTATCTTCTGTAGGCTGCCTTGAGTCGCCATGGGCGAATAGGTGGCAATGTAAATTCAATAAACAAACTAAATAAACTTACAATGGTTCATTTAGTAACTGTTCAAAGTTACAATGGAACAGAAAAAAGTGACTTATGACCGTTTTTCACACTTATGACCATTACGGCATCCCGCATGGTCACGGGATTTACATTTGGGTGTTTGACAACTGTCTCAGATTTATGACGGTCGCAGTGTCCCTGGGGTCACTCATGTGATTCTCTTTTGCAACTTTCTGACAAGCCAAGTCAATAGGGAAGCTGATTTCACTTAACAACTGGGTGACTAACTTAACAAGTGCAGTGATTCACTAAACAACGTTGGCAAGAAATGTCATAAAATGGGGCAAAAGCTCACCGAACAAATGTTCCAATTAGCCCCATAAAATTTTGGGCTTGATTGTGGTCCTAACTCAAGGACTACCCATATTGTGATTGCCCAAATTTGATTGTCAGTTGCTGTATTTCTTTGAGCCACAACATACAAACAGGAGGTTGTACACTTGCCCCGTGATGTAACCGGAACAATATGGAAGTGAACACACTCAAAACCGTAGAGATGTTGGTAGACTTTAGAAGAAACCCTCCCATACCTCTTACAATACAAGACAACACAGTATCAACAGTCGAGACCTTCAAATTTCTAGGTTCTACTATATCACATGACCTAAAATGGACACCTAACATCAAAAACGTCATCAAAAAAGCACAATGAAGAACGTTCTTTCTGCGCCAACTCAGAAAGCTCAAACTGCCCAATCCAGTTCTACAGAGGAATGATTGAGCCTGTCATCTGCACCTCTATAATTGTCTGGTTTGGTCCTGCAGCCCAACAAGACAGACACAGACTTCAGAGAGTAATTAGGACTGCAGAAAAAAACAATTACTACCCACCTGCCTTCCATGGAGGACCTGTCTACTGCATGAGTCAAAAATATCTATAGACCCCTCACATCCCGGACATAAATTGTGTCAACTCCTTCCCTCAAAACGATGCTATAAGGCACTGCACACAAGAACAACTAGACACAAGGACAGTTTTTTCCCAAATGCCATCACTCTGCTAAACAACTCATTCCCACAACACTGTCCAACAATTTACAAAGTCTGCACTACTATTATTAATCTTCTCCTCACTCCTTATCGCCCATTCCCTCCCACTTGTGACTGTAGGACTGTAACTTTGTCGCTTGTCTCCTTACGATTTATATATTGACTGTTTCCTAGTATGATTTGATTGCTTATTTGTACCCTATGACTATTATTAAGTGTTGTACCTTGTGATTCTTGACTCTTGACAAATGTACCTTTTCTTTTATGTACACTAAGAGCATATGGACCAAGACACTTGGCCAATAACGAATTCTAGTCTAGTCTAGTCTAGTCTAGTCTAGTCTAGTCCAGTCCAGTCCAGTCCAGTCCATTCTGTTGATTTTAATTTTAGTAAAGGTTGGGTTTCTTTTAGAAGTTCTTGGGATTCAGAACCCAGGAGGGAAGAAATTTCCAAGGAAGAAAAGCAAAGTTATGAAATCCAGCCACATAGCAGGGGAAAAGCCAGTCATCCAAAGCTTCTAAGAGAATAAATACACCCACACACCATTATATTGTTGGGTGGGAATGACAAAATAATTTTTTTCTCACGAAGCAGAAATTATCACGAAGCCTGGCTTACTTGAAGGGGAAAAAAAATTGATAGCTCAGATAAGGAAGGAAGGACAGATGCTAACTGCTTTTCCCTTAGAAAAATGACTGATCCTCGCCCCAGGCTTGCAAGTAACAAGATCACCTACGCTGAGTAGTAAATAACTTTTAGGAGATCAGCCAGAAGTTTTTTTAAACAACAATGTCTTGCTGTTGTCAATTTTGGAAGGTGTGGGATGAACCTAGCTAGGATCGGCTGGTCATTTTTTTTATGGAGGGTTCCATTCCAGGCCAATCTTCCAGGAGCCATAATTAAAAACATTTAGGGAAAATTGATTTTCCTTTATAGTTTTTTTTTTTTTTTTTATAATTTTTTGGTCTTTCTGGCTGAGCCTGAAGAGCAAGCAACTTCCAGGAAGGGTGATGCCCTTTGGTGTGGCCTTCGACCAAACCATTTGCAAGGCGAAGAATTTGGTACGTCCATATACATAGTTGGTTTCATGTGTTTTTCTGCTTTTTCCCCTGACTGTTTATCATTGGGATGGGAATCGGTTGGTTGTGTTGGGTAAAAAGGCACCAAGGAAGGAACCAGGGAATTCTATTCCTGCTTTAAGATGGGCCCAAAGCCAGTTGGGTGATTTTTGTCTGGGTTCTCGTCTCTCAGCCTTGGAAGAAGGCAAGGGCAAAATGCTTGGAAAAAAATCTTGCCAAGACAACTGCAGGGACTTTTTAGTTGCCAAAGACCAACGAGCTGCACAATGAACATATCCAGGCAATCAAAAATATATAGTGCGGGTAGCCCTTAACTTACAACCATTTCTTTAGAGACTGTTTGAAGTTAGCACTGAAAAAAGGAAGAAAGGGAGGAGAGGGAGTGAAGGAGGGAGGGAGAAGAGGGAGGAAGGAAGGAGCAGGAAGGAAGGAATTGAGGGAGGGAGGAGGGAGGGAGGAAGGGAGGGAAGAAGAAAGGAAGGACAGGGAGGGAGGGAGGGAGGAAGAGAGGGAAGAAAGGAAGGACAGGGAGGAAGAGAGGAAGAAGGAGGGAGGGAGGAAGTAAGAGAGGGAAGAAGGGGGAAGGGGGGAGGGAAGAGAGAGGAAAGGAAGGAAGGAAGGAGGGAAGGAGGGAGGGAGGAAGGGAGGGAAGAAGAAAGGAAGGACAGGGAGGGAGGGAGGAAGGAGAGGGAAGAAAGGAAGGAGAGGGAAGAAAGGAAGGACAGGGAGGAAGAGAGGAAGAAGGAGGGAGGGAGGAAGTAAGAGAGGGAAGAAGGGGGGGAAGAGAGAGGAAAGAAAGGAAGGAAGGAGGGAAGGAGGGAGGGAGATCCATTGACCAAAGCTTCTCCAAATGTTGTCCTCCTTTTGAAAAGCTTCCAAACTAATTCCAGCTGTGCTTGGAGGAAACCTCTTGGTTTTCTAAGTGAAGTTGGGGAGGAAACTCTGCCAGGCCTCTGACCTAAATGAACGAACCAGCCCTTCATCTTGTTCTATTTTGACGGCAAGAGAGCCAGCGAGAGGGTTTAGTAATGTTGTAGTAGTAGATGATTATGGTTGCCGTAGAAACCAGGCTCCCCATTTAGGGCCAATTCATAGGTCATTAAGCTATAAAAATGGATTAGGGGCCAAATCCACCTCAGTTGCTGCTGCCCAGTGCAGGACGAGGCCTACCCCAGAGACTAAAACAATTACCATAGCAAAGGAAACAAATCAAACAAACCCAGTCAATTAGCAGGCCAAAAAAGACGTCTGTTTTAAGAGGCTTCCAACAATCTAACAAATTCCAGGGGCCGAAATGAATTGTTATGCAATTCGAATAAATTCTACTCTACATTCACGCAATGATTTCCATTGATGCAATTTGAGGCTTTTTTCCCTCTTAGCATAATTGCGCAAATGTGTGGGCTATTTCCACGCCCCCCCCCATAAATATGCATGTATTTAATCTTAGTTGTGTTGTGTGGTGGGTTATTCTTTTTCATCATAAGCAAAAAGAGTCTCTCAGACTGGACCTCAGCAATGCAAACCTGGAGATCCTAAGAACAACGTGGCAACATTGTTGTGTGGACTTCAAGTTCCAGGATTCCCCAGCCAGCCATGCTGGGAGTTGAAGTCCTCATGTCTTAAAAATTCAGTAGCTTGTTGACTAGGGAATTCTGGGAGTTGAAGTCCCCACATCATAGCGCTCAGTAGTTTGTTGACTAGGGAATTCTGGGAGCTGAAGTCCCCACATCATAAAGCTCAATAGCTTGTTGACTAGGGAATTCTGGGAGCTGAAGTCCCCACATCATAAAGCTCAATAGCTTGTTGACTAGGGAATTCTGGGAGCTGAAGTTCCCACATCATAAAGCTCAATAGCTTGTTGACCAGGGAATTCTGGGAGTTGAAGTCCACACTTCCACACAAGGAGAAATACTGAGTTAGCCAATCAGGAACTCTCCCCAATTTAGGTATTATTGAGGTAAGGTCATCCATAAGGAGAGGCTAAAACAGTTAAGATGGTGGCTTCAAATGGAAAGCACCATTTTTGCCTCACACCACAATGTCCTCGAATAAGGTCCAGCTAAGTTAGTTAGCTGGAGCTGCTACTTGCTGCATCGTTGACCCTATCCCTTTACTGTCTAATCGTACTTAATTAGAATGAAATCAAATTTCATTTTTCAATCTGCTCCTGCCCCTTTCTATATGGCACAGCCCTGTCCTAGCCTTGAACCAATTTTCTTTGGGTCAAAAATATGGCCCATTAAGCACCTAGTTGACACTGGTCCCAAGAACTTACCTTCGCCAAGGGTCTTTCCCAGGGCTACTCTATGGCGGTCAATCATTACATCCTGAAGCTTTTCCTTCAATTCTTCACTGATGCCCAGACTGTTCACTGCAAGAAGAAAAGGAGATTTATTTTGCAAAAAAGACCTGACCCAAATCATCTATCCAGAAGGGTCTAAATTGCAAGGGTGTCCAACTTGGACAACTTTGTCCAACTCCCAGAATTCCTAGGCTGATACATTTTTTATTTCTTATGCTGACTGAGGAATTCTGGGAGTTGGAGTCCACAAAGTCTTAAAGTGGCCAAGGTTGGACACCCTTGGTCTAAAGCAGGGGTAAGGAACGTTGGCTCTTTTATCACTTACGGACTTCAACTCCCAGAATTCCTGAGTGAGCCATAAAAGGTTCTCCATCCCTGGCCTACTGGTTTTTTCAGTTGTGAGGGAAATCAATTTTTGACTTGAATGGGACTGTTTAATATACAAATGTAGGACATATTTTTATATATATTCTTTGTATGTCCTACATTTGTATATTAAACAGTCCCATTCAAGTCAAAATTGATTTCCCTCACAACTGAAAAAACCAGTAGGCCAGGGATGGGGAACCTTTTATGGCTCACTCAGGAATTCTGGGAGTTGAAGTCCATAAGTGATAAAAGAGCCAACGTTCCTTACCCCTGGTCTAAAGTCTAAACTTGGTGGGAAAAGGGGAACGATTTCTAAATGCCACGGAAGAAGCATTGGGGTTGCTGGTGGTTTGTTCTTCTGCAGATGGAGGACCAGGCCATCATGAGATCTAAAACAGACATCTCCCAAACAATAGGCCAACATAGTTCAACTTTCCCAGTCTTGGAGAGCTGCTGGAAGTGAGGCTGCCAAAATTTCAGGTAGTACTGCCGAAGGCAGGTCTTCTACTGTTGCTTGCCACCATCTCCAGATCTTGGTTGAATTCTATCAGAGTTTCCTGATTGGGCTATGAGTGGAGACCTTATCTAAGTTGGGTTGATCTTCTCCTTGCTGAAGGACAAGTGGGCAGATGCTCCTGAGCTGATTCTGATTCCACCATGAGCACCTTCTTCTTTGAACTTTGAATTATCTACCTAGCCATTTATGGATTTTTGATGGTTATATATACAGAACGATTATGGCCCATAAGTAGGAGTGGGCTTAAAATTTTTTAGCAAGGGGTTCTTTGCCCAGTTACTGGGTGGGCCATGGTGGGCGTGGCCTAGTCGGCTTCCTGACTCATGGTGGGGGGAGGGGTGTTTTCTCCCTCCCTGGGCTCCTGAGGTTTCCCTCTAGCCTCCATGAGGGCGAAAATGGCCTCCCTTGGCTCTGGAGGCTCTGCGGAAGCTAGAAACAGGCCCATTTCCGGCCTTCCTGAACTTCTGGGCGGCCTGTTTTTCACCCTCCCTGACCCTCCACGCAAACCCTGCACATACCTGCATCCAAAACAGGCTGCGTGGGGACTCCTAGGAGAGGTGAGGCAGGGTAGGTGGGACCAGCCAGGCGGGGGATTTGAGGGGTTCTCCAAACTGTGTAGAATCTTAGCTAGGGGCTCTCTTGAACCCCTGTGAACACCCCTCCCCCCAGCATCCCAGCCCTGCCCATAAGACTTAAAGAGTCCACCTACATCAGGGCCTGTCTCAGTTTTGCCCAATTCTGTTGCCTTGATGGGCAGCAACTGCTAGATTTGTGGGGAAATGTGAACGCTTCATACGCACTGATGAGTTTACCTAGTTTGGTAACGAAACGTCTGCAAGAAAAAAAACAACAACCCCAAACTCAGAGAGCACCAAGGGACCCACAATGAACGCGGCTTGCTGGATCTCAGTGTAAACTCACGCCCTGACACACACTGGATTTGTGGGGAAGAGGAACTCACAAGTAGTTTCCGTAGTCCGGCGGCTGTACGATTTGCGGGCGCGATAGTGAACCACCAGCTCTCCCTGCTCCATGTTGGGCTCAAAGGCTTCCCTGAGCAGAAAGAAAACATAAAATGGGGTCCTGATGGGTCCCCCTCATGAGAACCGCCCCCCAAACGATCAGTGAAAAGACTTAAACAATGGGTGGCCTTTCTGGAGGGCCATTTTCGCCTTACCCATAGCGTGTTTCCTTTTTCCTCATCCGTGCCAAGAAGATGATGATGAAGATGGTGGCGGCCACGGCAGTGGCCACGGCGATCACCATGTACCACCAGTTCCAGGAGAAGGCGGGAACGGAGAGTCCTACTGTGAGGAAGAGGAACTGTTGCTAGTAAGTAGAACTTTACTTTACTTTACTTTATCTTACTTTACCTTACCTTACTTCACTTCACCTCACTTCACTTTAACTTTACTTTACTTCACTTCACTTCACTTTATTGTCACTGCACACCATACAACGAAATTAAATACCACCTTCAGTGTACTTATACAGTAGAATTCAAGTAGGTAAACAGTAAACCAGTATAGATAATCCTCGATGTACAACTCTTTGTATAGGGCAGAGGTTTCCAAACGGCAACTTTAAGACTTGTGGACTTCAAATCCCATGCTGGCTGGAGAATTCTGGGAGTTGAAATCCACCAAGTCTTAAAGTTTCTAAGTTTGGGGACCCCTGGGATAGTGCCTGAAATTACAACGGCACTGCAAAACTGGCTTGTGACCATTTTTCACCTTTACGAACGTTACAGCATCCCCACGGCCACGTGATCAAAATTAAGAGTGTGGCACCTCCACCATTATATGAGCATTGCAAAACTCCATAGGATCACTAGATGGAAGATATAGTAATCCTAATTGTGGGATCCCACCTTTCCATTTTTAGTGTTCCTTGAATTCAGAAAAAAAGCCTCTCACCTGATTGAGGAGCTGGTAGTAATTCACCTGCAAAGAGAAAAAAAATCATTAAGAACTATCTATGTGGATGGGTGGATGGGTGGATGGATGGATGGATGGCAGGTAGCTGGAGGGATGGGCAGGTAGATTGATGGGTGGATGGATAGGCAGGTGGATGGAGGGATGGATGGGTAGGTAGATGGGTGGAAGGATGGGAGGATGGATGGATGGATAGGTGAACGGAAATAACTAGACCGCCAGGCAGATACTTGGGCAATAAAAAATCTTAAGCAAACCCATCAAGGCCAAAGAGAACCAAGAACTCCACAGATAGATGATAGATGGATGGAGATAATGGACAGGCAGGCAGGCAGGTGCTTTTGGCTGCCATTGCCTCAGTTAGAACAACATTTGGGTCTTTGGGGGCTCCCCAAACCTACATTGGAAGCCCAACATCACTTCACAACTGTCTTATGCTCGAGAACTCTGTAACTTTCCAAGCTGCAAGAAACGGAGCAGAAACGAAGAGCCAGGTGGTCTGACTGTAATCAGAACCAGCCAAGGTGAAGGCTCTCCCAGGTCATGCGGCCTCCCATTTCTCACCTGGTTCTAAGGAGAGGATCGTGATGGCTTCGCTCCAGGGTCCGTCTCCAGCACTGGTGTAGGCTGCAATCCGTACGGTCAAGTTCTGTACACTTGAGTTCAGAGACAACACTGTCTCGTTGGTCAGTCCCACATCCACAATCACCTTGAGGAGAAGAGAGATTTGATCATGTGACTGCTGCCATGGTCATAAAGTGAGGACCAGCTGAAAGTCCCATTTTTTTCAGTGCTGTTAGAACAGTCGCGAAACAAACGGCTGTAAGTAGAGGATGATCGGTAAACTTTCTGCTGGCGATTGGAATAGGGCCGTGATGGCGAACCTATGGCACCCATGCCACAGGTGGCACACAGAGTCATTTGTGGGGGCATGTCAGCCCCACCCAAAATTACCTGCACTGCGCATGCGCGTGACCCCCAGCTGATTTTTGACCTGTTTGAGGCTGGTTTCGCCCTCCCGGAGGCTCGAAGGAAGCTTCTGCAGCCTCAGGAGGCTAAAAAACAGGCCTTCCGTAAATACCAGAAGTGCTGAAACGGGCCCGTTTTCAGGCTCCCAGGCCTCCCTTGAGCCTCCGGGAGGGCGTAAATGGCCTCCCCTGGGCTCCGGAGGCCCTCCGGAGGCTGAAAATGGGCACTTCTGGCATTTCCGGACAGCCCGTTTTTTGGCCTTCCGAGCCTGCAGAAGCTTCCCTGGAGCCTCTGGGAGAGGGAAAATGGCCTCAAATGGGCTGAAAATCAGCTGGGAGGCACACACATGCACAGTGCAGTTAAGGGGGAGGGGGGTGTTGCATATGCATGTGCAGAGAGGGCTCACTGCATTGTGAGTGCCGGCACGCACGCACTTTCGGCACAACACAACACAAAGGTTCACCATCACTGGAATAGGGTACACCAGTGGTGGCATTCTGGCAGTTCACACCGTTTCTAGCGATCCAGTAGCGCCGGTCAGCAGTTGGCCCTGCCCTTTCCTGTCCTATATATTCCTCTGTTTGTAGCTCAGCTGATAGGCGCGGCAGAGTGGATTGCTACGCTACAGCTGTTTTACTCACCAGCGCTGACGGTAAGGAAAGTTTTCATGCTTAAAATTGCCTGTTTTAGAATGCTCCGTGCGTGCACGCCCACAGGACCAGTAGTAAAATATTTTGAATTCCACCACTGTCCCCAACCTCGGGTCCCTGGACCAGCAACGGTCCGTGGCATGCTAGAAACCAGGGCCAGTAAACAAGTGAAGTCCCATCTGTGGGATGCAGGCAGCATGCGTAACCACACCCAGTCCAGTCCACAGAAAATCCTCTCTCCAAAGAACCAGTCCCTGGTGCCCCAAATGTTGGGGGCCCCTGGGGGCCCCTGGGGGCCCCTGGGGTGCAGCATGCTGTTGTGGTTCACCAGCAGCCTATGCAGATGGCAGGGGAATCAGACAGTGGGGAAGAACGGGGACCAGTCCAGGAGTCTGGAGACAACTTGGACAAGGGTCCTGCTTCCGATGCAGAGATGGGGCCAGGGCCATCTGGGAGTGGGGTGCTGCCTCTGGAGCCTTCGGAGTCTGGCAGCAGCAAGGCAGAGGACGCAGGGGAGCCTGTTCCCAGTGTGTGTGTGTGCACAGAGCTGCTAGAAGGAGAGAGCAGCTGAAACAAAAGGGGCGACTCCGGAGTACGGCTGGGAAGTGATTGGCCCTTTCCATAAGGTATAAAGGAAGCGCAAAGGCAGGAAAACCTTTGCAGGAAGCAAAGTTGTTTGTTCAGTTCAGACTCATTCTTGAAGCTCTTCGTACTTCAGTTGGTTTTGTTTCTAGTTCATTGGACACTTCTGTTATTGGCAGCACTTCACAGGAAAACAAGGTGGGTGCTTATCTTGAGGGACTGTTTGAGATTCATTGCTGGCTGGGAAAGAACATAATTCCCAGCACTGTAATAAAACAAGGCTTGTTTTTAAAATAAGTGTGTGCATAATTACGGAAGCCTTGGTCAGAACAAGCACGCTTGGCCAAGATGCTTGGGAATTGGGCGACTTACAGGTGCAGCTTGCTCACCTCGGGTGAATCCCCACTTTGACACACCAGCTTGTACCCCTGAAGAATCCCGTTGATGCTGCCCCGCGGCTGTCTCCACTGGAGGATGGTGCAACAGCTGCCGTTCTGTTTAGCCTCGATGTTCTCCGGCGCGGTTGCAGGCACTGTGGGAGAAGCGATATATGTGCACCATGGCAGGAGGGTTTTTTTGTATGCACAACCACGAATTGGATGTTCTAATGTGGGGTTTTTATTTCTTTTTTACTGTTTTAATGCTTTGGGCTGTTTTTTATTGTTTTAATATGTTTTTTTTTTTTAATTTTAATCGTAATATTAAGGTTTTGAATTGTGAGCTACCCAGAGTCATTTACTGAGATGGGTGGCCTATAGAAACCAAGCAAATAATTTATAAAATATAAAATAAAATAATGAAATGAAATAAAATAACATAAAACTTCTTTCTTCTTTTATGGACACTGGGAGCATTTGCACCAAGACAAATTCCTTGTGTGTCCAATCACACTTGGCCAATAAAGAATTCTATTCTATTCTATTCTATTCTGTTCTGTTCTGTTCTGTTCTGTTCTGTTCTGTTCTATTCCATTCCATTCCATTCCATTCTATTCGATTCTTCTATTCTGTTCTATTCGATTCTTCTATTCTATTCTATTCTGTTTGATTCTATTCAATTCCAGTCTATTCTCTATATTCTATTCTGTTCTTATTGTACCCTATGACTATCATTAAGTGTTGCACCTGATGATGTTTGATGAATGTATCTTTTCTTTTTATGTATACTGGAAGCATTTGCCCTAAGAGAAATTCCTTGTGTGTCCAATCACACTTGGCCAATAAAGAATTCTGTTCTATTTCTATTTCTACTCTACTTTACTTTACTCTACTCTAAAAAATAAAATAAATTATAAAATTATAAAATAAAGCAAAGCAAAACAAACAGTAAAATGAAATAAAATATATATAAAATAATAAAAAATACAGGTAATTCTTGACTTATGATAACAATTGAGCCCGAAATTTATGTTGCTAAGTGAGACACTTGTTAAATGCGTTTTGACTCATTTTACGAACTTTCCTGCCACAATCGTTAAGTGAATCCCTGCAGTTATTCAGTTAATAACTTGGTTGTTAAGCGAGCCTGTCTTCCCCACTGACTTTGTCTGTAAGACAGTAGCAAAAGGTGAATCAGAGGACTCCGCGACCGTCATAAATATAAGCCGGCTGCCAAGCACCTGAACTTTGATCACATGACTATGGGGAGGCTGCAATGGTCATCATTGTGAAAAACTGATTTTTCCTAGTGCCATTCTAACTTCAAACGGTCACTAAATGAACTGTTGTAAGTCGAGGACTCACTGCAAGCATCGTAACTTAAGTCCTCCCTACAAGAAGGAAGAGGCCATTTCTGGCTATAGGTAGGTCTCTGGATTTATGACCACTGGCGGTGACCATTCGAAGTTAGGGGGCTGGCTGGGGTCCTGGCACCTTATCCCTCCCCGTGTCTCTTACCCCCTTCCAAGGTGTCCATAGCCACCCAGTGGGTCCAGGGCGAGTGGCCCTCGGTGGAATGGCAGGCCACGCGCACGTGGTAGGTGGTGAAGGCTACCAGGTCGTCCAGCGTGTGGCTGAAAGGCGGGACGCGGATCTTGCGGTTGTACAGCTCCTCGGAAGCGGTGCTCAGGTCATCATCAGAGCGCATAGCCTGCGAGAAAGGAGGTGAGGAAGCTGGTGAGGTTGGAACCCAAACAAGGAAGATGCCAGGAATGATTCCACCTTGGATCAAAGGCTCCTTCCAAGTCTTGTGTCTATTCTTGTTGTTCTATATTCTTACTCTAATTGCTTTATTCTTATTCTATTTTATTCCATTTTTGTTTTATTCTTATTCTAGTCTATTATTGTTTTATTATTCCATTTTATTCTATTATTGTTTTATTCTTATTCTACTCTATTATTGTTTTATTATTCCATTTTATTCTATTATTGTTTTATTAGACTATTTTATTCTATTCTTGCTCTATTCTGTTCTGTTCTGTTGTTTTATTCTTATTCTATCCTAGGGAAAGAGCCTTCAAAGTAGGAGAGGTTGCATTGCCCTCCGAGGGAATTTGTATGTTATCGGTTCACCATCATGGACTTAGATCATGAGAGATGAGTACTCAGAGGTCCTTGACAGAGTGGGGTTGTTGACCCCTGAATCATATTTTGCGAGAGGGGGGCGAGTTTCATTATTATTCTTATTATTTTTTATCCGCATTCCTCTTTTTTTTTCTGCTGAGGTTGCGTTTCTTCCGAAAACAACTCCCAGGACAGAAGCTTCCACTCCTGTGTGAATGAGCCCATGTTGGAAATACCCCCTTTTTTTAACTCTCAGTTTTCATTCTTGGCTCTTCAAACCTCTTTCTCATGAATTTCAGTTCCCCATCCTTGAAATAGGGGTGGAGTTTGTCACATTTCATTCAGCCGGCGAGGCTGATGCAGGGTGGAGGAGGTGGAGAAATTGTCATTGGATGAGTAAACCGACATCCGGAGGAAGCAACTTTTGGCAGGAAATTGCTTCTAAAAATAACACAAATTCCCTCGGAGGGCAATGCTGAAAGGGAGGTAGAATAGAGGCAAGTCCTCAAAATTTCCATTGTTAAGTGAGACAGTTGTTAAGTGAGTTTTGCCCCCCGTTTTATGTTGTTAAGGGAACCACTGCAGTTGTTAAGTTAGTAACAACGGTTCTGAAGTGGCTTCCCCATTGGATTTTACTTGTCAAAAGGTCGCAAAAGGGGATCCCATGACACCCCCACCAAGAAGACTGCAACCGTCATAAATATGAGTCAGTTATCAAATGTCCGAATTCTGAGCACGTGACCACTGGAAAGCTGCAATGGCCGTAAGTTTGGGGAATGGTCATAAGTCACCAATAATGGAGAATATTTATAGCTCCGGGTTGAAATGAGGGGGTCCTTGGTGCTCTCTGAGCTTGGTGGTTTTCTGGTAGACATTTCATGACCCAGCTAGGGAACAGCATCAGTGCTAGGAGTGGGGTTTGTGGAGAGGAGGAGGAAGAGGAACGGAGGAGGGAAGAGGGGGAGGAGGAGGACAGTGAGGTCCCTGGTGCTCTCTGAGCTTGGTGGTTTTCTTGCAGATGTTTTATTATCCAACTAGGTAACATTCTCAGTGCAGGGAGGAGGAGGAGGAAGAGAAGGAGGAGGAGGGGGAGGAGGAGGAGGAGGAGGAGAAAAGGACTTTGGGGTCCTTGACATTCTCTGAGCTTGGTGGTTTTCTTGCAAATGTTTCATTACCCAACTAGGACACATCATCAGTGCTAAGTCACTGCCCTTAGTGCCATTGTAACTTCGAAGGTAAATAAATGAACTGTTGTAAGTCCAGGACTACCTGTAACCTGTTTCTGGATTTGAACAGAAGGGGGAATCAGTTATCATAACAATTTGGTAAATTGTGGGTTTCGTTGGCTAGGGGCTGTGGTGTTACCTGGATGGTGCAGAACTCCTGCGCATAGGCACCACCAAAACCAGGCTCCCATGTCACATCCAGGCTGTGGCCACTACGATGGGCAACCGATAAGTCATGTGGCTGCCCAGGTAACACTACAGAGAGAAAATAATTAGCAATATTCACCTGCCAATCAATACCGAGACCACTGATGCTACAAACTGCAGGTTTCGCTCCAGACATCCACTTATAATTGGAGACTGGATGGATAATCCCTTCAGCCAGCTTCAGGCCTGTTTTGCAATGCTACCTTTCCGCAGGTACAGGAAATATTCCACAGGTACAGGAAAATAGATTGTCCTCAACTTACATCCTGGATGCACGAATGGCCCTTTACTGCAGGGGTCTCCCACCTTAGCAACTTAATGACTTGTGGACTTCAACTCCCAGAATTCCCCAACCGGCTATGGAGTCTAAGTCCACAAGTCGTAATTGTTGTCCCAAAGGTGCTTTTTTCAGGAGGCAACTGGACTTCCTGTTTATTTAACTTTGGAAGACATTTTGCTTCTCATCCAAGAAGCTTCTTCAGTTTAGTTTACTTTATTGTCTCTGCACCTCGTACAACGAAATCAAACACCATCTTCAGTGCACATCATGACCATGAAAATAAACACAAACACACATCCTTCACCCTCCACACATTGAACCGAAAACTCACCAACACTGCACTATAGAGCAGTATTCAGAAGAGCTACTGCCCTGGGATAGGAGCTGTTTTTCAGCCTATTTGTTCTTGTTTTTATTATTCTGTACCATCTGCCAGATGGTAATAGTTCAAAAAAAAAAAAAAAGGGTGCCCAGGATGAGATGGATCTTTGAGGATGTTTTGAACTTTCTTAAGGCAGCAGGAGCTATAAAGCTCTTCCAAAGAGGGAAGAGGGCAACCAGTGATCCTCTGGGCAATGAGGTTAACCTTCTGGAGAGCTGTCCTATCTGCCCCTGTGCAAGTGGCAAACCCTACACAGGTGTGTAGTAAGTTAAGATACTCTCTATGGTGCAGTGGTAGAAGGTCACCAGCAATTTTTCATCCGTCTGTTGTTTTCTGAGAAGTCTCAGGTAGTCTAATCTCTGCTGGGCCCTTTTGACCAGGGCTGCAATGTGAGCCCCCCAGGTCAGATCCTCTTTTAGGGTAACACCTAGAAACTTAAAACTAGCCAATTGCTCCCCTCGGTCTCCACTGATAAGCAAGGGCTCGGTGTCTGATCTGTTTCTTCCATAGTCCACTATAAGCTCCTTGGTCTTATTGGTGTTGAGGACCAAGCTGTTGTCTCCACACCACAAAAGCAACCAGTTCACCTCATCTCGGTAGGCAGACTCATTCCAACACACACACCCCCCGAGATGAGTCCCACCACTGTTGTATCATCTGCAAATTTAGCAATAGTATTGCTAGCATGGGTGGCAATGCAGTCATGCACATAAGGAGTATAGAGTAAGGGACTCAACTTCAGCTTCTGACAGGATGGTGGGGGAATGGAAGGGTTTATCTTCCTTGCAAACAGCTGGTCATTTGCATCCTTGAGGCCACTTGGAGGTTTATCTGCATCCTCAGGGTCAGCTGAGTGGTGCTCCTGGTTCCTGTAGTCTGCAATATTTTTCCCTCTGGAAATCCCTTCCAACCATTCCAACCATTCAAAGGGTGCTCGTCCCAAATTGTACCGCTAAAAGCCTGTAGAGATTCTCAGTCCTCCAGATGATGGTTGTTCCAAAGGTGCTTTTTTCAGGAGGCAACTGCCTGCAAAGAATATCAGTCCTTCCATTCCCCACCGTCCTGTCAAAGCTGAAGAAGCTTCTTGGATGAGAAGTGAAACATCTTCAAAAGAAAAGAAGAACAACCGAGAAAGTCCAGTTGCCTCTTGTAAAAAAGCACTTTTGGGACAACCACGATCTGGAGGACTGAGAATCTCTGCAGACTAAGTCGAAATGCTGCCATTAAATATAATATGGCACGATGGAAGGGGAACAAACTCTTTATCAATGCCACCCCAAATATGGCGACTTGCACATGTTTAAAAACAGCCGCCTGAAATGGTACCTTTAACCCCCGCTGGGCAGTTTCCACACCAACCCGTTTACACCGATCATTTGCACTAGGGGTTCCCCTCCAAATGGATTTTACACACACACACACACAGGTCTCTCACCTTTCACCACCGCAGTTCGCGATGTGCTGACTCCCTTGGCGTTGTGGGCTTCGCACGAGAAGGAGGCGCTGTGATTCAGCCCTGAGAGGAAACAGCAAACATCCAGGGAAAAAGATGAATTGATTGTAACCAACTTTAAATACTTCAAGAGTATCGTTTTATTTGTTTATATCCTGGCTTTATTTGTTATCAATAACTCAAGGCAGCACACATACCTACTACGTCTTCCTCATTTTCCCCACAACAACAACAACCGTGTGGGGTGGGTTGCGCTGAGAGAAAGGGACTAGAACTTACCGTCATCTGGTGACTGGTCCAATATCATCTAGCTAGCTTTCTTGTCTAAGGCAGAACTAGAATTCCCCATCACCTGGTGCTTGCTCAATGTCATCCAACCAGCTTTCTTGCCTAAGGTGGGATTAGAACTCACAGTCTCCTGGTGATTGGCCCAACACCATCCAGCCAGCTTTCCTAAGGCGGGACTAGAACTCACCGTCACCTGGGTGATTGACCTGAACATCTTTTCTTCCCTAAGGCAGGACTAGAACTCATAAGTCTCCTGGTGATTGGCCCAAAGTCACCCAGCTTGAAGTCCATGCGTGGCCGGCTGGGGAATTCTGGGAGTTGAAGTCCACACATCTTAAAGCTTTCAAGGTTGAGAACCCCTGGCGTATGGATGCCCAAAATGGCATCTTTGGAATGGCACCTGATGCCCAGAGCAACCATCTTAAACAACCATCAAAATTAGAATTTGGGATTGCCTCAAACTTTGATTCTGGGGCATTTTGACCTTACTTCTTTGCCCCTTTGGGGCCCAGGATATTTGGAGAAAAGCTTAAGTTTTGTTTTGTTTCCTGACTGATACACTATGTGGTGTCATTTTTGAGAGAATCTCAATAATTTCTTTTTCTTTTCCTCAGCTGCTTTGGAAGCGTTGTTGAGGGGCAAAAGTATAAAGAATAATCAGATTTTTTTTTTTTGTCTGCAAAGAATTGGAAGAAGGGATTCCCGGTTCGAATCCTGCCTCTTTTTGCACTGGTGGTCTTGGGAGAAAAGCCAGGGTGATAGAAGTAAACTCAAAAAAAGCTCTTGCCTCATGCTAAATAAATAACATTTAAAAGCTCTTTCCCCAGACAGGAAATGGATGGTTAAACTCAGTGAACTCTGCAAAGCAGAGACATTAATTTAAATGAAACCTCATGAAGTCAAGAGGGAGATTGGCAGGCATTCTCCCAAAGGCTGTTTATATTTCCCCTGCATGGGAACTTTTGGTGAAGGTGCAGAAACAGGCCTCCATCTGCAGAGAATCTAGCAAAGCTGGATATTTGAGAAATTATTTCAGAATAAGCCCCAGAATTCCCTTGAGGCATCTCTTCCTTTAATATAAAACAAGAGACACATGTGTGTCAGAGTGTAACAGAGGTTAAAAAAAAATCAAAATATTCATGTCCTGGAAGATCTCTTTAGCTAAATATAAGGAGTCTTTGACTTACGTCAGTTCATTTAGTGACCGTTGGAGCCAAAGATGGTATTCAGCTGGTTTGGCCCGGTTCTACAGAACCGGTAGTGGAAATTTTGAATGGTTTGGAGAACCAGCAAATACCACCTCTGACTGGCCCCTCCCCCTTCTATTCTCCACCTCCCATTGAGTCCCACCTGATTGGCTGGATCTCCTTTTGTTGCCCTGCAGAGGAGAACGGAGCTGGAAAGCAGGTTAGTGGGGTGGGGAGGGAATGGGGATTTTGCAGGATCCTTCCCCTGCCATGCCCACCAAGCCACGCCCACAGAACCGATAGTAAACAAAATGTGAATCCCACCACTGGTTGGAGCCTACAACGGCACCGAGAAAAAATTGGCATGAGCAATTTTCACACTTTCGACCACTGCAGCAGCCCCTATGGTCACATGATCAAAACTCAGGCGCTTGGCAACCAGCTTGTATTTATGACAGTTGGGGTCACAGGGTCACGTGATCCCCTTTTGCGACCTTCTGATGAACCAAGTCAAGAGACAAGCCAGCTTCACTTAACAACCGCCAGGCCCTAGGGAAAAATCTGAAAATCCAGGTGGTTCGAACAAATATAAAGATTCATTGTGAGCTT
The DNA here is from genome assembly GCA_033807585.1 of Hydrophis major. Taxonomy (NCBI): domain Eukaryota; kingdom Metazoa; phylum Chordata; class Lepidosauria; order Squamata; family Elapidae; genus Hydrophis; species Hydrophis major. The sequence goes on from CM066336.1 coordinate 3,975,604, forward strand.
CACTTTTCTACAAGAATCTGACTTACTAGTGGTCAACTGGCGGCAGATGAGAGTCAAAAAGAATTCAAGGTGGGGTGGACTTAGATCTCTTGAAGGCACAAATGGACTCAAGGCTAATGACACATTCAATGCCTCCCTCCCTTGGGCTCAACCATGTTACTAATTTCACGACTGTAGCGATTCACTTAACAGCTGGCTGGGGAATTCTGGGAGGAAGTCCACAAGCTTTAATCTTGCCAAGGTTAGACACCCCTCATTTTAGGTTTTCCCAGAGCAGCCAAGCCTTTGAATACACTGTTGTGTGGCTTGGAATCTAGCCCAGATTTAACAATAAGCAGCACCACAATGGATGTTCTTGTCCTGATCGTACCATTCCTGCAAGGGCTGGGTCAAACCAGTGGGTACACTGGCAGCCACCTGGACAAACAGCGGGCAGCGATGAGACGAGGCAGGGGGGAGCAAATATTTGATTGGCATGCACCCTGGGAGAGAACCGAATGCCACAAGTGCTGAAAACAGGAAAGGGCCTGTGGGATTAGCATGTCTAGTCCATCCACCATGGGTTATACCACTTTCTAACCACATCGTTTCTGCAAAGGCTGAGTCAGCAACAGGCAAACATTCCCAGCAGCCGGCAGAAACAGATGTCCTGGCATAAGGGAGATTCAAACCCCGCCAAAAAAGTTTATTTTTTAATTTGTGCTCCTGTGCATTTCCAGTTCTTTGTTCCACTACTTATGGGAGGAATAGGCAAGGAAAAAAACCAAATGTACAAATTGGGGGGAAGCTGGCTTGGTAGCAGTATTGCAAGAAGGATCTTGGAGTTTTAGTGGACAACCACTAAAACATGAGCCAGCCGTGTGCGGTGGCAACCCAAAAAAGCCAACACAATCTGAGGCTGCCTTAACAGAGAGTGATAGAATCAAGATCATTTGAAGTACCATTTTACAAAGCCTTAGGTAAGATTACACACACTTGGAATATTGCAGTTTTGGTCACTGCTTCATATGCTGAGACTCCGGAAAGAGTGCAGAGAAGAACAACAAAGACGATTAGGAGATTGAAGACCAAAACATATGAAGAACGGTTGCTGGGGCCAGATGAGAAGTGAAACACCTTCAAAGCAAAGGAGAAAGAGGGGAGGGGAGAAAGAGAAGGGGAAAAGGGAAGGAAAGAAGGGAGGGAGTTGAAGAAGAAAGAAAAAGGGGTAGAGGAGGAGGAGACAGACAGGGCCTTATCACTCTCCAGAAGATTGAGTGGCACTGATTTCAGACTCCTGGTTTTTATTTTTTGAATGTCAGGATACCTTTGAACTATCTCTGATGCTCACCCTGGGCGGGATGGCCCAAGATGCTAGTCCCTTTTGTTTGCTATCCTTCCACTCATCCTGAAGACCAGCCTTCAACCCTGAGAAATCTCCACTCAGGAAAGAGAGAGTGTGTATGAGAGAGAGAGAGAAAGAAGGGAAAGAAAGGAGGGAGAGAAAGAGAGGGAGAGGGGGAGAGAGAGAGGAGAAAGAGGGGAGAGAAAAAGAGAGAGGGAGAGGGAAAGGGAGGGAGGGAAAGAGGGAGGGAGAAAGAAGAGAGAGAGGAGAGAGAGAAAGAGGGAGGAGAGAAAGAGAGAAAGGAGAAAGAGAGAAAGGGAGGGAGAGAGAGAAGAAAGAGAGGGGGAGAGAGAGAGAAAAAGGAAGGGAGAGGGGGAGGGAGAGAGAGGAGAGAAAGTGGGGGAGGGAGGGAGGGAGAGGGAGAGAGAGAGAGGAGAGAGAGAAGCTAGAGAGAGGAGAGTGAAGAGAGAGAAAGAGAGAGGGAGAGAGAGAGAAAGAGGAAAGAGGAGAGAGAGAGAGAAAGGAGAAAGAGAGAAAGGGAGGGAGAGAGAGAAGAAAGAGAGGGGGAGAGAGAGAGAAAAAGGAAGGGAGAGGGGGAGGGAGAGAGAGGAGAGAAAGTGGGGGAGGGAGGGAGGGAGAGGGAGAGAGAGAGAGGAGAGAGAGAAGCTAGAGAGAGGAGAGTGAAGAGAGAGAAAGAGAGAGGGAGAGAGAGAGAAAGAGGAAAGAGGAGAGAGAGAGAGAAAGGAGAAAGAGAGAAAGGGAGGGAGAGAGAGAAGAAAGAGAGGGGGAGAGAGAGAGAAAAGGAAGGGAGAGGGGGAGGGAGAGAGAGGAGAGAAAGTGGGGGAGGGAGGGAGGAGAGGGAGAGAGAGAGAGGAGAGAGAGAAGCTAGAGAGAGGAGAGTGAAGAGAGAGAAAGAGAGAGGGAGAGAGAGAGAAAGAGGAAAGAGGAGAGAGAGAGAGAAAGGAGAAAGAGAGAAAGGGGAGGGAGAGAGAGAAGAAAGAGAGGGGGAGAGAGAGAGAAAAAGGAAGGGAGAGGGGGAGGGAGAGAGAGGAGAGAAAGTGGGGGAGGGAGGGAGGAGAGAGGGAGAGAGAGAGAGGAGAGAGAGAAGCTAGAGAGAGGAGAGTGAAGAGAGAGAAAGAGAGAGGGAGAGAGAGAGAAAGAGGAGAGAGAGAGAAAGGAAGAAAGAGAGAGAGAGAGAGAGAAAAAAAAAAACCTTAACCAGGTTTAAAGCAAAGACAGGACCCGAAAGCAGGCCGCTTTTCATCCTTCTCCTTCTGCTGGCTTAGCTGGTTTGGAAGAGGCCAGACCTCCCTCCCCCTCTTCTCCCCTCCCCTGCCACACCCCTCCTTCCTGGTATTCCTACAGACTTTGATCCCAAAGTTTGAATCATCAGCCTCCTCACTTCCAGACCAGCATTCCCTGCCTTTGACTCAGCACCAAACGGAAGGAAGATTAGTTGATTGGACAGAGTGGCTGAAGGGAACCCAGGCATGTGGGGAAGCTACCCCCCCCCCACCTCCCCGCCCTGACCTGCAGGCAGTGCAACATGGGATCTTAATTAAACATGGCTTGGGGCGGGGGAGGTGCTTCCATCTCTTCTCCAAAGCCCCTGGAGGCAGGACGAGAAAGCAACGGATGGAAACTAAGCGAGGAGAGAAGCAATCTAAGGAGGAATTTCCTGATAGTGGGAGAAATTAACCAGTGGAACAGCTTGCCACCAGAAGTTGTGGATGCTCCAACACTGGAGGTTTTGTCTGAAGTAGTGGAAGGGTTTCCTGCCTAGGCAGGGGGTTGGACTAGATGACCCCCAAGGTCCCTCTGAATTCTGTTAGTCTGTCTTCAAGTTCCCCCCACCCCTTGCCAGAGCCTGGCTGAGCTCAGCCTTGGGAGGGGGGAGGAGAGGCTGAAGGGGGAGAAAATGAGGGGAAGAAGAGAGCGGAAAAGGGGGCACAATGCCAGCAGGGCCTCCCGCAAGCAAGCTGGATTTCCTCCTGCCAAGCCTTCTCCTGGCCTAGACAGAACCTGTCTGGCTTTGTCCCCCGGTTGCCTCTGGTTGCCCAACGAGTTTGACAAGGCTGGGAAGAAGATTTCTACTTTGGGACGAGTTTCCAGAGCCCTTCTAAACCTGTCTGACTGCATGAGGGATAGGTGGTTTTATAAAGAGGGAGGGACACTCTCTCTCTCTCTCTCTCTCTCTCTCTCTATCTATCTATCTATCTATCTTTTTCTCTTTTCTCTTTCTCTCTTTCTTTCTCTTTCTCTCTTTGTCTCTCTTTCTTTGTCTCTCCCTCTCCCTCTTTTTCTCTCTCTCTCCTTTCCTTCCTCTTTCTCTCTTTCCTGCTGTTTCTCTCTCTCCCTCCCTCCCTTTCTTTCCTTTTTGTCCTTCCTTTCTCTCTCCCTCCCTTCCTCTTTCTTTCTCTCTCTGTCTCTGTCTCCCTACCTCTCTTTCTTTCTTTCTTTCTTTCTTTCTTTCTTCTTTCTTTCTTCTTCTTTCTTTTCTTTTCTTTTCTTTTCTTTTCTTTTCTTTTCTTTTCTTTCTTTTTTCCTTCCTTTCTTTCCCTCCCTCCCTCCCCTCCCTCCTTCTGTTTCCAGCGGTGCATCTGTGTTGGAATAGTTGGCTGGAGAATTCTGGGAGTTGGAAGTCCACCAAGTCTTAAAGTGGCCAAGTTTGGAGACCCCTGATCTAGGTCTTGACTTGGCCTACCCCAAAGGGCCGTCCCAGGCAACCCCAGGGCTGTAGACTAGACCCAAAGGATCAGACTGGAAGACAACATTCTGCAGGCTTCCAAGAAAAGATGCATGGCCCTTAGCCATGACATACCCCAAACGGGTGGAATTTCACTAGAAAGAGATCTGGCATTTTTGTCATAACCAGGAAGGGACCCAGTGGTATTGTAGTCTCTCTATCCTCCCATCTTCAGACTGGGATGACTACGGAGAGCAGCAATCACTCGGTCCTGGGCACGCAATCCCCCTTTGGCTCAATAGGGCTTTGTCTCAATGATGTGAGTTGTCTCAATGAGGTCTCAATGCTGTGGTTCGACAAGGCTTCTTTCGACTACAAAGACCATTGAGGGACTACAAAGAGGGGTCATAAGGAATCAGGGCCATCGGGGAACGTTCTCCAACCGCAGCCACCCTCCAGGGCTTCTGCTTAGAGTGCCCTACAATTGCCCCCTCATCAAAAAAAGGGTTGTGGTCAAACCAGGAATTCACAGTGGCCAACATTAGTGGCTTGTTATCAAGGCAAAAAGGCACCAGCTGGAAAATGGGTGAGAAGGAAAAAAAAAGGGGCGGGGAACGTGGTCATTTAAGATCTGGAGACCAGCAGAACCAGGTAAAGAAGTCAGTGGTGGGATTCAAAATGTTTTTACTACTGGCTCTGTGGGCATGGCAGGGGAAGGAGATACTGTTAAATCCCCCTTCCCTCCCCTCCTCACTAACCTGCTTTCCAGCTCTGTTCTCCTGTGCAGGACAACCAAAGGAGACCCAACCAATCAGCTAGGACTCGATGGGAGGCAGAGAATAGATGGGGTTGGCGGGGCCAGTCAGAGGTGGGATCTGTTGGTTCTCCAAACTACTCAAAATTTCCACGACTGGTTCTCCAGAACCGGTCAGAACCGGCCGAATCCCACCTCTGCTTCCCACCCCACTAACCTGCTTTCCAGCTCCGTTCTCCTGCACAGGGCAACCAAAGAAAACCCAGCCAATCAGCTAGGACTTGATGGGAGGCAGAGAATAGATGGGATTGGCAGGGCCAGTCAGAGGTGGGATGTGCTGGTTTTTCAAAATTTCCACTACCAGTTCTCCAGAACCGGTCAGAACCAGCTGAATCCCACCTCTGCTGCCAGCTCCTGGGCAGAGGAAGGGTCCAAGGCCAGATGCCACCTGACAAAGAAAAGATGGCAGGCCCCCCTTCTCCCATCTGGGCAGTGCATGATGCAAGGCATCACCCAGCCTGGTCTTTCTCCACACCCGTCCCATTGCGATAAGCCCCTCCTGCACTTCCTAGCATGGTTATGGGACTCAAGTCGAACAGGGGAGAGGAACACGGAGATCCAAAACAACCGTGCCTATCACACCGTTGTTCTTTGGCTTCCTGTCTCTTTTTGTGGAGGCAGGCCGATAAAAAGCCCAGCTCCTCTGCCTGCCAATTGCCCAAACAGTCTTTTTTTGGTAACCTTGGCCCGGCTGTTTCCCACGCTTCGGAGCAAAACCCTCCCCGGCTGAGCCATTGGGAATCGTCCCCCCTCTCCATAGAAAAAGAGGACAAAGGACGTCGCAAGTTGGGGACAAGCCAGACATCATTCAGACTGGGGGTGGGATGGGACGGGAGAAGACAATGAACAAGGACCCCTGGATGAGGCTGAATGGCGGGGAGAGGAAGGGGGGGGGTCTCGCATGCACCGCCGAGCCCCCTTTTTTCTTCCGCGGTCGTCTCCCTGGTGGGAAAGCGGAGTCCCCTCCTTTGCAGCCAATGCAACCCAGCACCCCAAAAGAAAAGGCTATGTTTGATGGCTTCGCTGGCCAGATATGAAAAAAAAAGGAGAGAAGAAGAAGAAGAAAAGAAGGCAAACGATGAAAGACATGAGCCCCGGGGTTGAGGGGATGCAAATAATAATGATAAGCCCCTCTTTTGAACCATAATTCCTCCTCTTTCCAAGCCCCACAGCTATTTTCAGCCCTCTGGAGTCTGGAGCAGAGAGAAATAAAAAGCCCAAAGAATGGGGGTTTTCATTGAGCGAAGGGGGCCAACCCACCATTGGATTCGTGGCGTTGGTGGGAGACGCTATAGACGGCCATTGACGGTGTTCAGACAACAGACAAAGCCCCCAAAGCATGCAGCCGCATTTGGGGTGGCTGGGAGGCGTCAACGACTCAGGGTGCCCAGGAATCCTGCCAGATCAGGAATGGATTCCGAGCCAGGGAGCGGTGGGATATTCAGATGTTGCCCTGTGTCATGACTGCTTAAAACCAGGGTTAGTGGAACCAGCCAGAAAGAGATGGTATATTCTTGGTTTGTCTTTGTGGCCTGCCAAGGTTCCTGTTAAAATCTGCAGAGGTGTGGGAAGGGAAGGAAATAGAGAGAAAGGAAAGGAAAGAAGGGAAAGGAAAGAAGGGAAGGGAAGGGAAGGGAAGGGAAGGGAAGGGAAGGGAAGGGAAGGGAAGGGAAGGGAAGGGAAGGGAAGGGAAGGGAAGGGAAGGGAAGGAAATAGAGAGAAAGGAAAGGAAATAAAGGAAAGGAAAGGAAAGAAGGGAAAGGAAGGGAAGGGAAGGAAATAGAGAGAAAGGAAAGGAAATAAAGGAAAGGAAAGGAAAGGAAAGAAGGGAAGGGAAGGGAAGGGAAGGGAAGGGAAGGAAATAGAGAGAAAGGAAAGGAAATAAAGGAAAGGAAAGGAAAGAAGGGAAGGGAAGGAAATAGAGAGAAAGGAAAGGAAATAAAGGAAAAGAAAGGAAAGAAGGGAAGGGAAGGAAAGGAAATAGAGAGAAAGGAAAGGAAATAAAGGAAAGGAAAGGAAAGAAGGGAAGGGAAGGGAAGGAAATAGAGAGAAAGGAAAGGAAATAAAGGAAAGGAAAGGAAAGAAGGAAAGGGAAGGGAAAGGGAAGGGAAGGAAATAGAGAGAAAGGAAAGGAAATAAAGGAAAGGAAAGGAAAGAAGGGAAGGGAAGGAAATAGAGAGAAAGGAAAGGAAATAAAGGAAAGGAAAGGAAAGAAGGAAAGGGAAGGGAAGGGAAGGGAAGGGAAGGGAAGGGAAGGGAAGGGAAGGGAAGGGAAGGAAACAGAGAGAAAGGAAAGGAAATAAAGGAAAAGAAAGGAAAGAAGGGAAGGGAAGGAAATAGAGAGAAAGGAAAGGAAATAAAGGAAAGGGAAGGAAAGAAGGGAAGGGAAGGAAATAGAGAGAAAGGAAAGGAAATAAAGGAAAGGAAAGGAAAGAAGGGAAGGGAAGGGAAAGGGAAGGGAAGGAAATAGAAAGGAAAGGAAATAAAGGAAAGGGAAGGAAAGAAGGGAAGGGAAGGAAGTTGGGAGGAGAGGAGGGAGGGAGGGAGGGAGGAAAGAAGGAAAGGGAAGGGAAAGAAGTCAGGGGAGAAGAGGAGAGGAGGGAGGGAGGGAGGAAGAAAAGAAGGAAAGGGAAGGAAAGGGAAGGATGTCAGGAAGGAGCAGAGAGGAGGGAGGGAGGGAGGAAAGAAGGGAAGAAAGGAAAGGGAGGAAAGGGAATAGGGAGAAAGGAAAGGAAAGAAGGGAAGAAGGGAGGGGGAGGAGAGGAGGGAGGAAAGAAGGGGATAGGAAGGGAATTCGGAGGAATTGCTAAAAAGCCCTTGTCCCCTATTCAAATACCAACCTTTAAGCTACAGTTGTAATTTGTCACACCCTCCACAACTCTGGTTGTAAGTCCAGGACGAGCTGTGGTTGGGCATAGATGCCGCCTCAACTGCCCTGGGTGACAGTCTCCACCCCACCAGCGGAAGAATGCGATGTGGCGTGAACTGACTCACCTCTCACTCGCAGCACGGAGGGGGTCTCTGCCAGGAGGTCCGCCAAGGAATTGAGGGGTACGCTGTCCTGCAGCCAAATCACCAAGACCGGTTCGGGGGGTCCCTGGGCTCCACAGCTGAGGTTGAACAGGGTACCAGCCGTGACCTCCAGGTCCTGGGGTTCCACGGAGAAAAAGGGGAGGCCTGGCCACAAGAGAGAAGAAGAAACGGCTTGAACAAACGAGGATTGGTCAGGTTTACAAGTGGCGCTAAACCGCCGTTTGTGGAACAAGCCCTGATGGCAATGCAAAGCCATGATGGGCTGGTTCACATCAGGGGTGGGATTCAAACTTTTTAACAACCGGTTCTGTGAGCTTGGCTAAGTGGATGTGGCCATGTGACTGGGTGGACATGGCTACCGCTTCTTCTTCCTCCTCCTCCTCTTCCTCCTCCTTTTCTTCTTCTCCTTCTCCTTCTATTTTTTGCAGCATCCCCTCCCATTTTTTGCATTTCCTGGGCCTCAGGGAAGCCGCCTGGATGAAGTAATAAGACAGCAAGGAGGATCCCGGCACAGCTGATCATTGGAACAGCCGATCGTGGGGAGAAGAAAAATATCTTAAAAAGTGACAGGGCGCGGGAGAATGCAGCAATGTCAGGCATGCACAATAAGGCCTGACTGGGAGGGGAGGGCCGGGCGGAGAGCAGAGGGGCCAGCCAGTGGGCATGATTTGCCAGTTCTCCAAACTGCACAGAATCGTAACAACCGGTTCTATAGAACCGGTCTGAACCGGTAGAATCCCACCCCTGGTTCACATGAAACAAAGATGAAGAATATTATGGCTTAGCTTGGGGTGGGTGGGAAGCTAAACCAGGATGGCGTGGTCAACAATGTTCAAACAAACATATCTTGGCTTAGTTTTATATAGGAATCAAATCAGTGTTTCTCACCTTTGGCGACTTGACGGTGGGTGGACTTCAACTCCCAGAATTCCCCAGCCAGCCAAGCTAAGCCATAGGTCTCGGGATATTGGATGACATTTGTGAAAAATAAATTATTTAAAGGGAATCAAACAGGGGTCCCCAAACTTGGCAAGTTTAAGACTTGTGGACTTCAACTCCCAGAATTCTGGGAGTTAAAGTCCACAAGTCTTAAAGTTAACTAAGTTTGGAGACCTCTGGAATCAAATCTCTGGGCCATTTATGCCGGTTGCTCCTTGAGGCTACCAGTAAATAAAATTCCCAATTTCTGAGCATGGTTGAGCCTCCCCAGGTCTTTCCAGGGGACTAGCCCTCCCCGTGTTAAACTTACCTTCTAACTGCAAATAAGCCTCTTCGGAGAAAAATTCAGATCCGTTGACTGAGGCCACACATCGGTAATTTCCCATGTCCGAGAGCTGGAGGGAAGAGATGCTGGAGAGAGGGGAGGGATGGAGAGGGAGGGGTGGAAGAGATGAGGATATGGGTCAGCAAAGTACTTTGAGCATAGATTGCGTTGTCCACAAGACTGGTGCATGCGAAATCCATGCCTGGGATGGTTTATCAAACTTAAACCAGTGTTTTTCAATCTTAGCAACTTTCAGAGGCATGGACTTCAACTCCCAGAATTCCCTAGCCAGCATATGTGTACTTCAACTCCCAGAATTCCCTAGATAGCTTACGTGGACTTCAACTCCCAAAATTCCCTAGCCAGCATATATGAACTTCACCTCCCAGAATTCCTTAGCCAGCATATATGGACTTCATCTCCCAGAATTCCTTTGCCAGCATATATGGACTTCATCTCCCAGAATTCCTTAGCCAGCATATATGGACTTCACCTCCCAGAATTCCTTAGCCAGCATATATGGACTTCATCTCCCAGAATTCCTTTGCCAGCATATATGGACTTCATCTCCCAGAATTCCTTAGCCAGCATATATGGACTTCATCTCCCAGAATTCCTTTGCCAGCATATATGAACTTCACCTCCCAGAATTCCTTAGCCAGCATATATGGACTTCACCTCCCAGAATTCCTTAGCCAGCATATATGGACTTCATCTCCCAGAATTCCCTAGCCAGCATATATGAACTTCACCACCCAAAATTCCCTTGCCAGCATATATGAACTTCACCTCCCAGAATTCCCTTGCCAGCATATATGGACTTCATCTCCCAGAATTCCTTAGCCGGTATATATGAACTTTATCTCCCAGAATTCCCTAGCCAGCATATATGAACTTCATCTCCCAGAATTCCCTAGATAGCGTACGTGAACTTCAACTCCCATAAAGAATTGTTGTAGGTTGAGGACGATCTGTTCGCTGATTAAGGATCCTTCTGGCATCTGCAAAGCCTCAGGAGCAAAGGGCCTCCACCCCAAGGCCTCTAAGCAATGAGATTGTCTTTTTCTAGACACTTAAAGGGGTCTCCAAGACCCCAGAACCAGACCCAGAGGGATGTAAAAATAATAATTTTAGCAAAGGGTGGGGGGGAATGTTCTGGGGGTCTAGCATTCCACAGGCAGGGACCAAGCCGGTCTTTAAGCAAAGCGGCAGTGATGCATTTGGCAAAAAGTGGACAAATTTGGATTGCCTCGTGGTGGCGCCATCTTGACTTTTTTGACCTCCCTTGCCTCTCCACAGCCAGTGCAAAATCTTTGACAAAGCCGATGAAAGACAACGGAATCGCAGTCAGATGCAACAAAACTAAAGGTTCAGAGAATGCAGTTTTCAGCTACTTTTGAGGGGAAAGTTTTCAAGGTTTTATGTTTGCGGTTAGCGTTTTATCATCAAGAAAAGGTCAGGAACTTTTTACTCATTCAAAATCAGGATTCTTTCCTCTTTTGTTTCCTTCCCCAGATTGCCTCCTTGCCTCCTCTTCCCTCTTGCAAGGTCAGCAGAGGAAAAAAAAACTGCAGAATCGATTCTGCTGGTTTGGAGGGTTCGTCTCACAGGCAAGTTCCTTAAAACAATTTTTGTTTGGTTCAGCAAAATCAGGTTTTTTTCTCAGGCTGTTTATCACAACCGAGTCCAACCCACCCCCAAGCAAGAAAAAGAAAATGAGGGAAAAGAAACTTAAGTTTAAAAAAGAAATACCCCAGATTCACTGATCCTACATAACTTAACAGGCAAAGGCAATTTTAAAAATGCAACGTTGGAATCTAAAGGCATTCGGGTTTTTTTTTTAACAGAATAACAGAGTTGGAAGGGACCTTGGAGGTCTTCTAGTCTAACCCCTTGCTCAAGCAGGAGACCCTATACCACAAAATGGCCATCTAATCTCTCCTGGAAAGCCTCCAGTGATGGAGCACCCATGATTTCTGGAGGCACCCCGTTCACCTCCGTAATAAAAATGAACAGACAACCTTGGCAATGTTGAAGTTGAAAATGCCTGGCCTTCAACTCCCAGAATCCCCCAGCTTGCATGTCCCAGAGAGTGAGTTATTACCTTTCATTTAAAAATCAAGTTTCTGTCCCTCATGGGGTCAGAAAGAAGATTTGGTAGTAAAAAACCCTAAACGTGCTGACTTGAAGATCCTTTTGATAAGAGGTTTGGGGTAATGAAGGAACGTTGGGGAAAACACTGCTATGATGGGTCAACTCACACCTTGCGCTAAATGGGGGCTTCTGAACAAACCAGAATAGGCTAGCTTCACCTGGGATGTTCCCTTGCAAACCAAACAAGCCCCATTAAGATTTAGGATGCTGAAGGAACCCAATCCTTGTCTCTCAGCCCACGAGGGATCATGTTACAAGGAGATAGGCGGGAGAAAACAGTGTCAAACTTCCCTTGCCGTGAATAAACAATCACACATATAATACACGCCCCTTAAAGGCTTCTAATGAATGTCCCCTTCCCCACGTGACTTGGCTTGTGGGTCCAGAAAGCCGGATAAAGGCACGTGAGGCAGAAGGCACCAGCCAGCTGGATTTCCACCTAGTTTCTCTGCCGTTGAGCAACTGGAACAAATGTTTCTCATGAGCCATCTTAAAACAGCTAGCAGACTTCAAGACACCACCACCACCCCAAGCCAGTCAGTCAGGCGCGCACACACAGACACATCCATTTCCACGAGGAAGCGAAGAACTTGTTCACGTGGAAGTGGGCCGCCCATCCAAGCTTCATCTGAACTTTGCCCATGCTAAGTGGACTCTGAAACTTCTAATTCAGGTCAAAAGTGGCCATCTCCAGTCTTGGGCTTCTGTTGTGGCCCACCAGCAGCCAGCGGAGCTGGTGGCAGACTCAGACAGTGAGGAGGTTGGGGAGAAGCCTGGGCCAGTCCTGGAGTCTGGGGAAGGCTCTGATGAGGGCTCTGCATCGGAGGCAGAGGTGGGGGCCAGGGCCGTCCAACAGTTATCAGCTGCCTTCTGAGTCAGATATCAGGCAGGCAGGAGAACAGCTGGAGCCTGTTCCAGAGCCTCTGCGCATATGTGCAGAGCTGCGCGGAGAAGGGAACAGCTAAAGAACAAGGGCCGACTTGGGAGTAAAGGCACAGTGAATGGCCCCTCCCATAGGGAATAAAGGGGAGCAAAAGGGGAGTGGGGTTTGCAGGAGACAATCTGTTAAGTCTGGAGCATGGGTGCGAATGATGGAGATGAGCCAGTAGAAACAGGGAACTTCAAACTCTTTATTTACATATTGTGACAGCTCAAACTGGAGGGCTGCTATAGCCTTCCTTATATAGGCAACTTATTAATTATTCAACCAATAGCAAACCTGGAGTGCTAGCTCCATTAACCAATGGGAATGGCCTGTTAATGGCCAATCAGATGCTCCTGAACGGACCAATCCGATCCTGCCATTAACAGCCAATCAGAAGTGCAGGGCCAGAACTCTGCACTTGACTTCAAGCTCAAGATAACTTTATTGGTATTATTCAACCAATAGCAAACCTGGAGCGCTAGCTCCGTTAACCAATGGGAATGGCCTGTTAATGGCCAATCAGATGCTCCTGAACGGGCCAATCCAATCCTGCCATTAACAGCCAATCAGAAGTGCAGGGCCAGAACTCTGCACTTGACTTCAAGCTCAAGATAACTTTATTGGTATTATTCAACCAATAGCAAACCTGGAGCGCTAGCTCCGTTAACCAATGGGAATGGCCTGTTAATGGCCAATCAGATGCTCCTGAACGGACCAATCCGATCCTGCCATTAACAGCCAATCAGAAGTGCAGGGCCAGAACTCTGCACTTGACTTCAAGCTCAAGATAACTTTATTGGTATTATTCAACCAATAGCAAACCTGGAGCGCTAGCTCCGTTAACCAATGGGAATGGCCTGTTAATGGCCAATCAGATGCTCCTGAACGGGCCAATCCGATCCTGCCATTAACAGCCAATCAGAAGTGCAGGGCCAGAACTCTGCACTTGACTTCAAGCTCAAGATAACTTTATTGGTATTATTCAACCAATAGCAAACCTGGAGCGCTAGCTCCGTTAACCAATGGGAATGGCCTGTTAATGGCCAATCAGATGCTCCTGAACGGGCCAATCCGATCCTGCCATTAACAGTCAATCAGAAGTGCAGGGCCAGAACCCTGCACTTGACTTCAAGCTCAAGATACCTTTATTGGCATTATTCATTCACAACACAATCAGTTCATTTAATTAGTGGGAAGATTCATGTATCTAAGTTCATGACTCACAGAGATTCCTTGCCAGGTAGTTCCTTGTGCAGCGTTGCACTTGGAAGCTATTGGCGTTTTACCGATGAGATAGATTTCTTGTTATAGAAATGGCGAGTTCATACTATTATGTAAAAGCAAACCTTTGAGGTTGGGAGTTATTATTTTATTCTCCTGCATCAAAGGAAGTTGGAATTCAGCACCTTTATTCTCTTTTCCCTTCCCTTTTGCTTCCCCTATCTTTCCTACTATTTTCTTTTGTATTTCTGCACCTTATAGTACTAGTGCATAAATAAATAAAACTTCGGAGAGAGAGAAAAAAAAATGGCAAAAGGTTGCTTTACTGAAAGCAGCTGACATCCTCAGACAATAACCTTTAACACGACCAAACATCCACACCCCCTTATCTCGCATCCTTGGAAAGGACTCGACAGGTGGATAAAAACGCCAACTCCAGACTAAACATCTTATTATAGCACCAACCATAATAATAACAAAGGTTGCCCTTGCTGGCAGCTGACCAACCCACACAATCTTCTTGCTGGCCACCTCACCTTCAGGATTAGGCACAGGTGTGGGCTTCATAGAGATGCCAGTGAATTAATGGATCCAGTGATGGGATTCATTTTTTTTTTTACTACCGATTCTATGATGTACTCTTCGCACGCGCCCAGCGTTCAAAACACACCAATTTCAAGCACTACAGCTTACCTTCTAGGGCCATGATGGCAAACCTATAGCATGCGTGCCACAGCTGATTTTCAACCAGTTTGAGGCCTTTTTCAGCCTCCCATAGGCTTGAGGGAAGCCTCTGCAGCCTTTGGAGGCTGAAAAATGTGCCTGTTTCGTCACTTCCTGCTCTGGAAATACTGGAAGTAATGAAACGGGCCCATGTTTCAGCCTGCAAAGGCTGCAGAGGCTTCCCTCAAGCCTCTGGGAGGCCAAAAAAGGCCTCAAACGGGCCAAACAACAGCTGGGAGGCACAGTGCAGGTAAGGGTGCGGGGGGGGGAAATCGCACGCGTATGCATAGGGGGCGTGGGGGCCCTGTGTGCATTGACTTCTGGGCAATTTTTGGCACAGGAACCCAAAGAGGTTGGTCACTACTGTTCTAGGGCAGCCCCTGTAAGTAAAACAGCTTGACTGGCAGGGTTAATGGAGGCTCTCACCTCAGTTCGCTGGTGGTCAGCCATTCTCCTTCTTCCAAAGGCATCTGGAACTGGTTAGTATCGGCAAATTCGAAGGGCTCGCCATCTCGCAGCCAGCTTATCTCCGGTGCCTCACCCAGAGCCAGGACCGAGCAGGCGAGTTTCACGTCCTTCCCCAAAGACGAGGTCAAATTTGAAGGACTTTCTTGGAAGTATCCAGCTAGAAGGAAAGAGAAGAAGTTGAAATCCTCCAATATGGAGAAGAGGTAGCACAATACCACAACAGCAACCAGGAATTTAGCTCTCAAATCTGCAGGTCGACTCGATTCGGAGGATTTGCCTGTATGAGTCGTCCTCACGTAGTGACTGACTCATTTAGTGACTGTTCACAGTTATGACTGTGGGGGAAAAGTGTCAGGGTATATTCATGAACTGACAGAGACATGGTTAACAAAGTAAGCATGGCAACAAACCATAGCCAATGGGAAATGACAGCTTGGGTGTGGTTTGGCTCTGTGTGCTTTGCTGAGAATTGAAAGTGGAACTAGTCTTGCTTGCTTGCTGACTGATATCTGCTTGGAGATGCTGCTGCTGCTTGCGTTTTTGCTTATGTTACGTTGAAAGAATCTGCAAATGGTATTGTAAACTTTACTCATATTAATATGTTTATAAAGAAGTTAAGAATCCTGGCGAATCAGTCTGTGTGTTTTACTGGACGTGAATTTATGCTGCAAACTCTAACAAAAAGTAACCTTGCAACCAGTCCTTGCATGTATGACAAGAAAAAGGAAAGCTGACACAAGACTGTAAGCATGACAAAGGTTTTACTTAGCGACCTCTTCGCTTAATGACCAAATTGCTGATCCTAGTTGTGGTCAAACACAAATTGCAGCAAACCAAATAAAAAGGAAAAGAAAGGGATTACCTATTAAAAAAAAATGGAAATCCATGCAACTTTATCGAAAAGCCTAACCACTCAACCCAATACAGGACAACCAACATAAATCATACATCAAAAGCATCTCACAAACTACTAACGGATTATTACAACCACAGGGTCTCACCGTAACACACAAACCAACTAAAGCCCTTCAAAACAATTTAAGTACAACAAAAAACCCCAGCAACCCCCAGATGAAAAACCAGGAGTTATCTACAACAGGCAGTGTAAGGATAGCAACCGTCATTGTATAGGACAAAAAAGGTAGAAGACTACCAGAGTTCATCCATGAACCAGGGTTGGGCTGTTGGGCGTTTGCAGGGGTTCAGGAGACCCCCTAGCTAAGATTCTGTGCAATTCAGAGAACCCCCAAATCCCACTCCTGGCTGGCCTGCTCACTCCGCCCCTCCCCTCTCATGAGTCGCCAGGCAGCCAGTTTTGGATGCAGGTAAGTTCAGGTGTGTATGGAGGCTCACGGAGGGCAAAAAACAGGCCTCCCAGAAGTTGGGAAAGGCAGCAAATGGGCCCGTTTCTGGCTTCCAGAGAACCTCCACAGCCCGGGGAGGGCAAAAATGCTCTCCCTCGCCATGGTGCAGGAGGCCAACTAGGCCACACCTTCCCAGCAACTGGGCAGAGAACCCTTTGCTAAAAAAATTTGAAGCCCACCCATGCCGTGAACCTCAACTACCAGTCGGTAGATAGAATGAAAACTCCTTGAACTCACAATACCTAGATAGACTCAGCCATGGTTTCACCTGTGACTATCCTGGAACAAGCTAAATAAACAAACAAAGAAAAACCAACAACCCGCTAGGAAATTCCTGGAAGCTCGGCACTAACCAGCCATCTATGGATAGAGAGAGATAAACCATATTTACACACCATTCCAAAGCGACAGTAAAAAAAAAAGCTAAGAAGGAAACAAGGTATCCTTTCCAGCAACCAACCCTGAGATAAGCAGGGATTACTGCCCGACAAACAATCTAGCAGAAAACCCTAATCAAGGAACTACCAGGAAAAAAAAAAAAAATCACATTCCCACCAGTTCTGACAAGACAAGCTTCTATATAAATAGAGACTCCACATTTTAACCCTGAGCTACCTATAATCTTCTGGCACTTGTCTGGATTAGGCCCTGGCCTAAAATCACCCGGTTGGCTTTGTGCCTAAACAGGGACTAGAACGTAGAATGGCCTGCTGGTTTTGAGATTGACACCTTCGCCACTATCTCAAACTGGTTCTCATTTTGGAATGTACCCAATTTGAGGCAGCTGGAGGGAAGAGTGGCATTCCGATCCGGTTGGCTGCAGTCGTACATGCTTTTCTCGATGCTCAGCTGGTTGATGCCAGCCCTACCAACCTAATGATGGCACCGGTGTGGCATGGCACTCTGCAAAGAGGCAGGATGGATCTGGACAGAACCCCTAGTCAGTCTCACAAACTATCAAAGAGATTCTGGATAGGCTCTTTGCCTGGCCGGAAATCCCAGGGCTGCAAACCTTTGGATGACCATCAGAGGGCAGCATAGAGATGGAGAGTCCTTGACCCTTTGCTGCCACCTAATGGTCATCTGGAATATTTGCAGCATGGTGCAAAATTGAGGTTTATGGAATTGTTTCTCAGTTACTGTATCTGCCTGTCTAGGTCAGTTTTTCTCAACCTTGGCAAACTTTAAGGTGTGGGAAGAAATGTCCATCTGGGTTCAGTTCCAAGTGGGGAAAAAGACACTGGAAACATGGAGGATGTTTGGAAAAATGGTTTAATAGTGGACAAGATCACATGGCTTGGAGATCCTGGGTGGAAAAAAGGGGAAAGAGATGCTGAGAGTCTCTGGGTTTTATGCCCTCTGTTGGGATTTGAATTTGAGGTTGTATTCTGATTGGTTGTCAGACTCCCATGGGGCCATGCAGGGGCAACTCCGTAGGCTGTCCTGAGTCCCAGGCTTGGTTGAGCCTTGCTGGATGATGATGTAATGAAAAGGGCTTCGGGCAATTCCTCTTATGGCTCTACCTGGAGTAGATCTTTGTTATGAAGAAGAGTCTGGCCTAGGCCTTAATGGCCCATTAACAAATGTGTATGTGTTGTGGGGGTGAGTTTCTGCCTCTCTTGAGTTTCTACTTCTCTTTTAGGGGAAATATTCTGCCTTTTTAGTATATCCTGAAATATTTCATTTTCCGAGGAGAGGGGTGGGTTTTAACTTCCAACAAAGGGGAGTGGACTTCAACTCCCAGAATGCCCCAGCCACTGTGCGAGTGAAGTCTTTTTCGATGTGCATGTTAACACAATGAAAAGAAAGTGGAGTTTGACTTCTGCAGTCCCAGTGCCATCTTAATGTCTGAAACTTGCTTGCGGGCACCTCTGCTGTCTGTTTACATGTCTTCCTCCCTTAATCTCTCTCTCTTTCTCTCTTTTTGTAATCTCCCCAACGCTATAATGTAATTATATAGTTTGTTAACATCTTCAAATGCAGAGATATCAGCAACTAAATGGCTGGGGGGTCAGTTGGGGGTCAGAGTCCAGTGGGAGCAATGGGAGGTCAGGGTATGCTAGAGGGAGGGAGGAAGGAAAAGAGAAAAGGAAGGGAGGGACGGAGGAAGGAGGAGAGGGAGAAAGGAAGGAAGGAAGGAAGGAAAAGAGAAAAGGAGGGAAGGGAGGGAGGGAGAACAAGATTGGAGGGGAAGAGGGAGGGAGAGAGGAAGGGAGAGAGGAAGAAAAGAAGAGAGAGAGAGAGAGAAAGATGAAAGAAGGAAGGAGAGAGTGAGGAAGGGAGCAAGCAAAAAGGAAGGAAGGAAGGAAGGAAGGAAGGAAAAGAGAAAAGGAAGGGAGGGAGATAGGGAGGGAGGGAGGGAAGAAGGAAGCAAAAGGAAGGAAGGAAGAAGGGAAGGGAAGAAGAAGAAAGGGAGGGAAGGAAGGAAATAAAAGAGCGTAAGAAAGCGAGAGAGCTCAGGAATTCTGGGAGTTGAAGTGCACAGGTCATAAAGTGAACTCAGATGGAAGGAAGGAGGGAGGGAAGGAGGTGCCTGGGACCCTTTCATGAATGAAATAAATAAAATAAAATCCAGGCCTGGGAGCGGAGTTAACCCTTGAGGCATGAAGGACAAATTCCAGGGCCTGAGAACCGAACTGCCATACTGGGAAGGAGCCCAGAGTTCACCCCAGAGGGCCTCTCCTTCCTTTCTCAAGCCAGATTTTTTGGGGGGTGGAGGGAGACGAGGGAGAGCGCCCACGCCCAGCATTTGAACTGGTTCCCAGTCCCTCGGCAAGAAATGTCACATTCTTTCTTTTCTTTTTTTCCCCTTTTGCCAGGCCTGTGATTCAAAACTATATCTACTATCTAAATATCCACTGTCTACTATCTACATCTACTATCTTTACACAAAGTTAAAGAAGAAGAAAAAAAAGAGGCACGCCGTGGTTGGGCGTACGTGGAGACCTCAACTTAATGGCCTTTTGTTTAGCGACCGTTCGAAGTTAGGGCCATGCTGGAAGGAGGAGCCGTGGTGGTGCAGTGGTTAAAACACACTATTGCAGGCTAACTTTGCCCATTGCCACAAGTTCGATCCTCACCGGCTCAGGGTTTGACTCAGCTCTTCATCCTTTCAAGGTCAATAAAATGAGGACCCAGATTGTTGGTGGTAAGAGGCTGGCTCTGCAAACCGCTTAGAGAGGGCTGTAAAAGCACTGGGGAGTGGTATATAAGACTAAGTGCTATTGCTGTTTTCCTTCCTTCCTTCCTCCCTCCCTCCCTTCCCTTTCCTTCCTTCCTTCTTCCTTTCCTTCCTTCCTTCCTTCCCTCCCTCCCTCCCTTCCTCCTTCCTTCCTTCCCTCCTTCCTTCCTTCCTTCCTCCCTCCCTCTCCTTCCCTTTCCTTTCCTTCCTTCCTTCTTCCCTCCCTTCCTTCCTTCCTTCCCTCCCTCCTTCCCTCCTTCCTTCCTTCCTCCCTCCTTCCTTCTTTCCTTCCTTCTCTTCCCTCCCTTCCTTCCTTTCCTCCCTCCCTCCTTCCCTCCTTTCTTCCTCCCTCCCTCCCTTCCCTTCCCTTCCCTTCCTTCCTTCTTCCCTTCCTTCCTTCCTTCCTTCCTTCCTTCCTTCCTTCCTTCCTTCCCTCCCTCCCTCCCTACCCTCCCTCCCTCTCCCTCCTTCCTCCCTCCCTTCCTTCCTTCCTTCCTTCCTTCCTTCCTTCCTTCCTTCCTTCCTTCCATCCATCCATCCATCCATCCATCCATCCATGGTGGTGCAGTAGTTAGGATGCAGGGATTGCACCGTGCCCTTTGGGGCTTCTTCAGTCAGTTTGACCCAGACGCCTTCCAGATTTGAATTCCTGCAACCTGAAGCCAACAACCCCTCCCCTGTTTTTCTTCTCTTTTAATACTAAGTGCATCATCTTTTTGGAGACATTTGCTCAGCTGTTGTGCCGACCAGATTCTCGGGATTTTTGCAAAGTAAGCAGGCACCTTTGGCTACCCCTGCACAGGGCTGGACGGACTGTTGTTGCGTTAGGAACTACGACAACGCCAAGTGATGTCAACGCATCCACCTCTCCCAGCGGGAAAGAATTGGAACACGATTTCAACTCCTCAACTAAGCTTTAATTTGGATACCCAAAAAGGTTAGCTCTTGGGTAACACTGAACTGGAAACCAGGGCATACAAAAACCTTCGCCAGACCAGTACTCGAATACAGCCCATCTGCCTGGAATCCACACTGTATAACGGACATTAATACGATTGAGCGAGTCCAGAGGTATTTCACGAGAAGGCAACTACACTGCTCTGCTCGCAATAGAATACCTTATGCTACCAGCCTCGAAATTTTGGACCTGGACAACCTCAAACTATGCCGCCTATTAACCTAAGCTTAGCACACAAAATTGTCTGCTACAATGTCCTACCTGTCAATGATGACTTCAGCTTGAACCGCAATAACACACGAGCAAACAATAGATGCAAACTCAAAGTAAACCGCTCCAAACTCTATTGCAGAAAGTACGACTTCAGCAACAGAGCGGTCAATGCCTGGAACTCACTACCTGACTCTGTTGTTACATCCTCAACCCCCCCCAAAAAAAACTTTAACCTTAAACTGTCCACCGTGGACCTCACTCCATTCCTAAGAGGTCTGTAAGGGGGCATACACAAGTGCACTATCTTGCCTATCGTCCCTGTCCTATTGTCCCCATTTATTCATACCTATTTCCTGTATCTTACTCAGGTTTATACTTATACCTACTATCTTGTAAGCGATTGACAAATCAAATAAATAAATAAGAGAAAAAATAAAAGAAGGAAGGAAGGAAGGAAGGAAGGGGGAAGGAAGGAGAACAGGGAAGGGGAAGGAAGGAAGGAAGGAAGGAAGGAAGGAAGGGGGAAGGAAGGAGAACAGGGAAGGAAGGAAGGAAGGAAGGAAGGAAGGAAGGAAGGAAGGAAGGAAGGAAGGAAGGAAGGGAGGGAGGGAGGGAGGGAGGGAGGGAGGGAGGGAGGGAAAGGAAGGAAGGAAGGAAGGAGAGAAAAGAATGGAAGGAGGAGAGAAAGGAAGACAGCATACCCATTCCTAAGAGATCTGTAAGAGGCGTGCATAAACGCTCCAGCGTGCCTCCCATCCCTGTCCTACTGTTCCCATTGATTCGTACTCATGTATTATGTACATACTTAGACCCGTTTACACTTATATGTTTATGTGTTGTGTTCATACTTGTTTTCTCACACATGCTTGACAAACTAAAATAAATAAAATAAACCTCACACACACACACAGCCACTGGCCACAGCCCCTCTCCCCTCACACCCTCCACCCAATTTCTCTGCTCTTCCAGCTCGAGGTGACTCACCCAACTGAATCAAATGTTTGGAATGCGGCATTCCGGATTGCTCATCCCTGGATTTTGGGTTGCAAGGAAGGTCGCCCACCCTTTTGGCCTGGCCCCATCCCTCGGCTTCAACGAGCAGTCCAGTTTCTTTTCTTTTTTTTTTAAAGGATTTATATTTCACATTTCACATACAAGATTCTGGGTGGCTTTGGGTAAAATAGATAAATAAACTACGTGATAGGAAATCCAAAGCCAGAGCCCCCGAGCATTATAAAATAACCAGCTTGCAATCCAAGCAACCGAAGGAAGAATTATTGTTGGCTTAAAAAAAGGCTTCCTTATTGCAAATTTCTTTGAATCTGGGACATAGAATGAATGGGCTGGAAGGGATCCCAGAGGTCTTCTAGCTCAACTCCTGCTCTAGGCAAAGGAATATAGACCATCCTGGTCAAATGATTGCTCCAGTTTATTTCTGAAAACCTTCAGTGATGGAGCACCCACAATTCCAGGATGTAGCCAGGATGAAAGCCGGAGAAACTTGATTTTGCCTTAGTAGATTGAGAATTGCTGTCTCAGCCAGGTGGGGAGAAAACAGAACCAGCAGGCCTGCAATCCAAACTGTGTAACTATGCCCAGCAATTTCAAGAAAGCATCCAATTGATCAAAGAAGCAAGAAGCACCCAATTACACCCAATTGATCAAACTGTCAAAGAATTACATTATTTTCTTGCATGCATCGGGAATTATTTTATTGCATTATTTTATTGCACGCCTCTGGAATTTGGGACCAAGGCTGTGGACTTTGCAAAATCACCTGTTTTCTAGTTCTCTTCTCTTTGACATGGTTCTTGCAATTCCACAGCTCTGGAATTGTCCTGGCATGAAGATGCCCTATGCCCAGTGTACCAAGTCCACCAGATAGACTGTTGTGGGAAGTTCATGGACAGAGTAACCAAGAAGTACTCCTCCTCTTTGCTTGCCCTCAACACGTGCTCTTCTGACATACTTTATCTGCCTTGAGCAAAGGGTTGGATTAGAGTACCTCCAAGGATTTTGTATTGCATGTTTAACATCTGACATACAAGGTTTCCAGACAGTCATCAAGACAAAAATGCCGTCAACAAATTTTCCTTCCCTTAATTGTCCCAAAGATGCTTTTTTTGTTTTTGTTTTCAAAAGGACTTTCTTTTTGCTTGAAGATGTTTCGCTTCTCATCTAAGAAGCTTCTTCAGTTCTGACGGAAGACCGAAGTCAGAACTGAAGAAGCTTCTGGGATGAGAAGCGAAACGTCTTCAAAGAAAAAGAAAAGAAGTCCAGTTGCCTTTTGAAAAAGGACCTTTGGGAGAACTGGATGACTGAAAATCTCCGCAGATATTGCCCTCTTAACGCATGTGTCTCTTATAAGCTATAGCACCTGTCTCAATCTGGACAACAGTTGGCTGGGGAATTCTGGGAGTTGAAGTCCACCCATCTTCAAAGTTATTGAAGTTGAGAAAAACTGCACAGAAGCAGCAATACTATAGAACAAGCAGGGAAAATGTGACTTTTTTTTCTTTCCCTGTCTCCAGTCCAACCCTAGGATAGCCTCCTATATGCTTTTGATTGCAGATACAATGTTCAAAGAACAAAATTGTGTACATGTGTTGAAAAAATATTAATGCTTCCGGCACCCGTAGCCATAGCTTTTATTGTGCTATTGTTTCCCTTGTCCTTTTGGATGTGTCCCACGGTGATATATGTGATTTATGTGTGTAGATCACCCAGTTTTTTTTTTTTTAAATAGAGCGTCCATTAATACGTTGCCATGAAATTTCCCTATTCTTTGCGTGGCGTGGAAGACAATTTTGAAAATCCAGCCGTGCCAGTTTGATGCCAACCTCCGTTGACTTCAAATGGATAGAACCAACCGGGATTTTATTCCTAATTTCCCCCCTTCCCCCTTGTAAGGAAATCCTTTGGAAAACACCACGATTCAGGGGAAAACGCTTTTGCGAACATAAATTCTAAATTCATTTTTTTTTTTTTATGGCACTCACTCTGACCAGCGGCAAACCAATTTGATTGACAGGGAACCAAATTGGAGCAACCGGCAGGTCCCGGGATCACTCTTTGTGACCTTCTCTGGTGGATTTCCAACAAGCAAAGCCAAGGCGTGGGAGAGCTGGGTTCGTTTAACGACCGTGGGCTCCACTTCACTGCAGTGATTCGCTTAAGAACTGCGGCAAAAAGGTTGTAAAATCAGGCACGGCTTGTTTGCTGAGGGCTTTGCTGACCAATGGAAATGCTGACCCATCCACCCCCATAATAGAGGCCATAAGACGAGGACCACCGGAAGAAAAGGATGTCCTGCTTCAGCAGGGGGCTGGACTGGAAGACCTCTCAGGTCCCTTCCAACTCTGTAATTCTGTTAAAGAGCCAAAAATGTAAAGGAGGTTGCTAGTCCCTTTTAAAACTACTCTCAATTCCTATTGAAAAGCATACCGAAGGGGTTTTTTCAAGGTGGCTAGGATATGGCTAGAATATGGTTTAGAGCTCTCTGGGACCACCCATTCACCAGATCAGAGGGGACAGATTCCTCCAGGGAGGGGGGAGGGAGGGAGGGAGAGAGAGAGAGAGTGGGGGGGGGGCTGCCCCGAATTCTTTCCGGGGCCTCTCGTCACCCCCTGATTTTCCTTTGCAAATCAAAACAATCCAATTTCCACTCTCCGGGGTTAAAACTAGGGGCAACCAGGAAGAATCTATGCGTCTCTGGCAGAGTGACGGAGCCCAGCTGGGTCTCCTTTTGATCAGAGGCTGGAATTGAGAAGTGTGTGTGGTGGGGAGGGAGTTGTTTTATTTTACGTGTTTACCTTGTCAAAGGGTCTATTTGCTTGGAAAGATGGGCCACTTTAAGACCTGTGGACATCGATTCCCAGAATTCTGGGAGTTGAAATCCATAGGTCTTAAAGTGGCCAAGGTAGAGAAAAAGTAAAGACCTACACTTAGGCAAGAAAAACCAAAAGTACACATAGAGACTGGGTGAAACTCCGCTCAATAACAGTAATTGAGAGGGGGATTTTGGAGTCATAGGGGGCAATCATTTAAATATGAGCCAGCAGGGTGTGGCATTAGCCAAAAAAGCCAATGCAACCCTAAGTTGCATTAACAGAAGGATACAATCGAGATCAAGTGAGGTCCTGATACCACTCTATAAAGCCTTAGTAAGACCACATCTAGAGTACTGCATCCAGTTTTGGTCACCACATTATAAAAAAGATGTTGAGATTCTAGAAAAAGTGCAGAGAAGAGCAACCAGGATGATGAGGGGACTGGAGGCTAAAACATGCGATGAATGGTTGCAGGAACTGCACTTGGCTGGTCTAGGGAAGAGAAGGACCAGGGGAGACAGGAGACCAATGCTCCAATATTTGAGGGGCTGCCACAAATAGGAAGGGCTCAAGCTATTTTCCAAGGCACCTGAAGTCCAGAAAAGGAATAATGGATGCAAACTGATCAAGGAGAGATTTAACCTGGAAATAAGGAGAAACTTTCTGACAGGATAATCAACCAAGGGAACAGAAATTGCCCTCGGAAGTTGTGGGAGCACCATCACTTGAGACTTTCAAGAAGAGATTGGACTGTCATTTGTCAGAAATGGTGCTTGGGCAGGGGGTTGGACTAGATGACCTACAAGATCCCTTCCAACTCTGATTATCTGTTACTAGGTCAGTCAGGTCCAGCCCTCCTGGTCAAACACTATCCCATTTCAGGTTGGATAGCCCTGGTGTGCAGTATCCCAAGCGTGGGACTTGGGCTACTTTGGAGAAAACAGCATTTATTTATTTTTTCCCCCTCTTAAGTTTTCAAATACAGGAGAACCTCCCAGCAGTTCCACCCATTGGGGCTGCATGCTGTGCTTAGCCAGAGTTTGCTGAAGAATTACAAGGTTGGAAGGGACCTTGGGAGGTCTTCTAGCAGGGAAAACCCTTTACCACTTCAAACAAATCTCTTCTTGAAGACCTCCAGCACCCACAACTCCTGCAGGCAAGTCCTTCCACTGATTTAATTATAAGGAAGTTTCTCCTTAGTTCTGACTAGCTTCTCTCCTGGGTTAGTTTCCATCCGTTGCTTCTTGTCCTGCCTTCAGGGGCTGTGGAGAATTAAATTGACCCTCCCCTCTTCTTTAATAACAGAATAACAGAGTTGGAAGGGACCTTGTAGGTCATCTAGTCCAACCCCCTCCCTCGCCCAAGCGGGAGACCCTACACTGTTCCTTTGTAACAGCCCCTCAAATATTGGAAGACGGCCATCATATCACCCCTGGTCCTCTGAAGAAGCCAGAATGGATCGGAGTCAACCTATCACAAAAGACACACTCAAGCATCATTTACGTGAGCCATTCAAATCCCCATAGCTGGGCTTACCTGAAACACTATACTTAAGTACTGGATCTTTGCAATCTACAACAAACCCTAGTTACTCTCTCCGTTTACGGAGAATAGTAGGTACGCTGCCTTAACGTTCCCGCAAGCCACCGCTCTGTATTTGACACAATCCATTGAATCTTATCTCAAGGAAGTTGTAAGTGGCTTTACACAGATGTGTACACAAAGTGTCAGCTTCCCAGCAGCCTTGGAGTTCAGAGTTGGTAACCTGCGCCCCTCCCCCCCCCCAAAATTAATCCACCAAGTACTTCGGGCAGTCCTTAACTTACAACCACTTTTTGTTCAATGGACTGTTCGACGTTAGAGGTCCCTGGAAAAAGGGGCTTAGGGCCGATCCTCACCCTTACAACCGTCTCAGCATCCCCCAAGGTCACCTGATCAAAATCGGGGCGTTGGGTTAAATGGCTCGTCTTTATCGGGGTCGCCGTTTGGAACCTTCCCGACAAGCAAAGTTAAGGGAGAAGTGGACCTGGATTTGTTTAACGACTGCAGCGATTCATTGAATGACCGCGGAGGTTTGCTTAACAACTTTGGCAAAAGGAAAAAAGGAAAAAAAGGGTCCTAACCTTGGGCCCGGCTCACTTAAGAACGGCCTGGTTTAGCAAATGAAAAGCCTGGCCCCGATGGGGGTTGTTAAGTCGAGGACCAGTCAAGGGGGAGGGAGAAACCTTTAACAACAACACTGCCCAGTAGGCCAAGGCTGATGGACATGTTGCCCCCTGTTTCCTCTCTAAGCAGTGGGCACTGAGTAGAATTCAATTCATTTCAATTCAGAATAGAGCTGAAAGGGACCTTAGAGGTCTACCAGTCAATCCCCTTGCTCAAGCAGGAGACCCTATACCATTCTGGACAAACGGTTTTCCAGTCTCTTCTTGAAATTGAGTTGAAAATTGCACAGCCAACATTTTTAACCACCTGCTTCACTCCGATTTTGTGGGCATCTCTGGGTTTCTCCCGGCTTCACCCAACACAACAGAACTCGGGTCCCACCCAACAGGTGTCTCCCAAACACACACACACATACAGACACTCACTTTCTTGGGTGTGGCTGATGCCCATCGACCAAGCCAAGAGACCGTAGAGGAAGCACCAGCCCACTGGGTCCATCTTCCCGAACCGAAAAGCTTCCTCGAAAATGATCCCAGCTTCCAAAACAGTTTAGTGGCACATCAGTGGAAGGAAAGAAAAAAAAAAAAGTGGGGAGGAAAATAAAATTTTAAAAAATCCAGAAAAATCGGTTGGGAAAAATCGGGTTTCTTCCCAAGAGGTAGCAGCCTGCGTTCACCGAATCATTCAAAAGCGGCCGAAGAAATGTTCACTGCAGTCCAAGAAAACAAGTGACGAAGTTCGCTGTGAAGTCAGCACCCAAGAGGCCAAGGGGAGCGATGGATCATCGAGTGATTCTCGCTTTGTGCCTGAAACTCTTGCCGAAGTCTCAGTTCAAAATGTTTGTCTGTATCATTTAAGAAGAAGAAGAAGAAGAAGAAGAACGACAACGGAGGGGAATTTTAGGGATTCTCCCAGAGAGAATTTGGCTCCCCACTTTCAAAAACCCCGCATCAATTTGCTTTTGGCTCTATAAAATTCCTCTTTCTTCTTCCTAGCTCTGCTTTTCTGGTATTCTGAAGAAGAGCTGGTTTTTAGCCTTCTCTCCAGTTCAGTCTTGAGTTCCTCCTGCTCCGGCTTCTGAGCGCAGAGGAGCCTACTCAGACCTTACAATAAAGTTGCTTACTCAAGAGAGTTCACTTCTCGCTTACTGGAAAGAGTCATCTTCTCCGAAAAGACAGTGAGAGTGAGTGAATGAGAGAGAAAGAGAGAGGAGATTGGGGAAGGAACTGTTTCCCTTTCTTTATTCTCTCTCTTTCTCACTCTCCGACACAGACACTCCTACGCACAGCCGCAACCTTGTGCGATAGCAGCAGCAAAGACCTGAAAGATTAGCATAGCCGGCTGATTTTGGGAGCAAGGGGGAAGGGGTGAGTGGCTGCCTTGGAAAAACCAGAAAAGTACAGGAAAAGAAGGGTGCAAATTCCATCCGGCTGCAGAAGGGTTAAGGGGAGGAGGACAAAAGGAGAGAGCAAGAAAGAATTTTCCTTAAAGTTACACACTCACTCAGATTCTTCAAAGACGACTTTGGTAAGAACACTCCCAGCCAGAAAGGCAAGCTGCAATAGGAATTTGGAAAGGGAGGTGCATGGGAAATAAACTTTTCCCAACTTTCCAAGCCCACCAAAACAGAGGCAACCTTGCCCACCAAGTGGAAACTGTGTGTTAAATCAGAATATAATGTTTTTACTTACGCCCAACTAAGACATCGCCGGGCGTTCCTGTCAATCAACTTTTGTGCGGGTCAAAGACCAGTCTAGGTGCTGGAGTCAAATCAGTCGTTTTCCATTTTTGGGGAAGGTGAAATGACTGTTGAAAAATATTTCTGGCCTGATTTTTGGAGTAGAAAAAAAAAAAAAAATTCCCCAGAATCTACAAGGTGGAAGAGATAAAACCGGCGGATGAAGCTTGGTCAGCAATTAGGAATTTGGGAATATTTCTGCTGTAATTCAGCAGAAGGAATCAAACCTTCGGCACAAACTTTATGTAAACTATACTTTACCCTTACGCTGGAAAGGAATGTCTCAGCCCCTGGTTTCTTCTGTTCTAAACGATTAGCTCATCTTACACAATCCCCCCTCAGACCATTTCTGATCTTCTGAATCTGCCAGTACTTGTTCTCTCCCTCGAGTGACTCAGACAAGCCAACATTTGTAAAGAATCTGAGCTAACCAGGAAGGGCTCCCTTAGCTAGCACATACATGTCAATTAGTTCATTTGGCATCCTTGAGGTTAAGGTATCTCCACCTCGGCAACTCTAAAATGGGTGGGCTTTAAGTTCAGAATAGAACCGGAAGGGACCTTGGAGGTCCTCTAGTCCAACCCCCTGCTCAAGCAGGAGACCCTAACATCATTTCAGACAAGGGGCTGTCCAGTCTTTTCTTAAAAACCTCCAACTTATGAAGGCAAGTCGTTCCTCTGATAAATTGTCCTTGCTGTTAGGAAGTTTCTCAGGTTGCTTCTTTCCTTGATCAGTTTCCATCCATTTTTTCTTTCTTGTCCTGCCTTCTGGTGCTTTGGAAAATAAATTGACTCCCTCCTCTTTGTGGCAGCCCCTCAAATACTAGTATACTACTGTTGTATCACCCCTAGTCCTTCTTTTCTCTAGACTTGCCATACCCAAAACCTGCAACCATTCTTCATATGTTTTAGCCTCTAGGCCTTTAATGTACTGGAGGAGAGAACCAGTTTGAAAGTGGATTAGTGGCTGTGGCTTTATCCCTAAGGATGCTGGGAATTGTAGTCTTGGGCAATTCACCTGGGCAGCCTTTGCTGTGAAATTGATTGAAAGATAGAATGAAAGGGACGGGTGCAACAGTGCTGAGAGAGGTCATCTAGTCCAACCCACTTGTTTGCTCTTCCCTTCCCTCATCCCGGAGCAACATTTCGGAATAAAATTAGAAAGCTGACACCAGTGAAATTTAGATAACACCTTTGAGAGAGAACACTGTCTTATTCCATTGTAAGGGAACAGTGAAAGAATTTTGCAGAGTCTTTCCACTTTGCCGCTAGGTTCTCTGCTATTTGCATCCTGTTTGTTCCCCAGTTCTCTTCCTCAATCCTCTCTTTGGGGAGGGGGCAGCCAAGCCCCCCCATCCTTCCCCCCATTTAGTAAGTGAAGAATGTGGTGAAGAGGCCTTAAAATGCCCCATTGTCTTTTTGTCCAAGCTCAATGTGTTTGCCTAGTTAACCATTTAACTCACTGCAAAGAGAAACTCTGGCAGCGGAACAAAAAAAGGCCAATTCCCAGAACATCACTGCCTGCAGGTTTAATTTTGCTTGACAGGAGAGCCGGATAAAAATGTTCTGATGGATCACCTTAAAAACCCCAATCTAGAGGTAACAAAATAATAGAATCACAAGAATCGGAAGGGACCTTGGAGGTCTTCTAGTCCAACTGCCTGCTCAAGCGGGAAGCCCTGTATAATGTCAGACGAATGGCTGTCCAATCTCTTGTTTAAAAACCTCCAGTGTTGGATTATCCACAACTTGGAGGCAAGTCGCTCCGCTGATTAATTGTTCTAACCATCATGAATGTTCTCTTTCATCCTTGGTTGCTTTTCTCCCTGGTTAGTTTCCACCCATTGTTTCTTGTCTTGCTTTCTGGTGCTTCGGAAAACAGATTGAACCCCTCTCCTTTGAGGCAGCCTCTCAAATATTCACTGAGTACCCCTTCACCAAGGTGGTTTGATGAAGCCACCAGCAGAAAAGAAGTCAAACCTTTCACCTCCTTTATCGGATATTTTTTTTTTTCAAAAGTAAGAGAGGGACGTGCCCCAATTTCCTGACTTTTTAGCTAGTTCGACCACCCAAAATTGCAACCCCAGGACGGTGTCTCTCGCTAAAGTCACTGAAACACAAGTGCCTTGGGCCAACCAGAGCATGAATCTTGGAGCCCAAACTGGGCAGGTAGGCATCAGAAAGGTAAAGATCAATCTTGGCCAGGAGATAAAATGACCTGATAAGAGCCAGAGTGATTGTGTTATCTCCTAAAGATAAGTTCATGGTTAAAATGATTGCTCCTTTGGAAACACTGCCTGGAACTGGACACAGCAAACAGACATAAGACAGCATAAGGATGCTTAATGGCCATAAGCAAATTTCTCTGGCCCAGTTAGGGAAATCGAATTGTTTTGAAATTTATTTCTATCCTACCATGATGATTTTTAAATAAATAACTCAAGGCAGCAAACATATCCAACATATCCTCCTCCTATTTTCCTCACATCAACAACCTGGTTAGTTGGGTTGGACTGAGGGAGCGTGACTGGCCCAAAGTCATCCAGCCAACTTTCATGTCTAAGGTGGTACTAGAACTCACCGCCTCCTGGTGATTGATCCAAAGTCACCCAGCTGTCTTTCATGTTTAAGGTGGGACTACAATTCACTGTCTCCTAATGTTTGGCCCAAAGTCACCCAGCTGGCTTTCATGTTTAAGGTGGGACTAGAACTCCCTGTCTCCTAATGGTTGGCCCAAAGTCACCCAGTTGGCTTTCATTGTTGTAATGACGAGGCAGTCGAGTTGTTTGATCATGAACAACTGAATCATGATGATCTTTATTGGAGTCTAGTCTTGCATTTATACACATTTTTAATTATCCTCCATCATTGGTTAACTTTGGTTACTGCTTAACTTTCGTTACTGTTTAGCACAGTAATTAATACAATCAATTATCTCTAGTTAAAGTCTAACATATGTTTACTTCCTAATCCTTCTTTAGATTAGTGACTTTGTTTGCCTGAGTTGTTTTTGCTTGGAAACATTCTTCATCTGAGGTTTGCCATCCAAGATTGGAACATTCCTGCAATTACAACTCTACATTTCATGTCTTAAGTGGGACTAGAACTCCCTGTCTCCTGGTGATTGGCCCAAAGTCACCCAGCTGGCTTTCATGTCTAAGCTGGGACTACAATTCACTGTCTCCTAATGGTTGGCCCAAAGTCATCCCCCTGGTTTCATGGCTAAGGTGGGACTAGAACTTCCAGTCTCCTGGTTTCTAGCCTGATGCCTTAACCACCAGGCCAGATTGTCTCACATATTAAATATGTTAGAGACCCTCTCAACTGGGGCCAGACTTTCCACTGGTAAGCAAACTGGTTTTTAAGTTGGTCGCACTTCGATTTTAGGACCTATTTGGCCACGGTGAAGTGAATCCCTCAAGTCTTTAAATGAGTCACACGGTCATTCAAATGAATTCTGCTCCCCTCCTTGAATTTGCTTGTTGGAAGCCAGCTGAGGAGGCCGCAAAGGAGGTGAGGCCCTGAGGCCCTGCCACTGTTGGGCCTGCATGCCACTTGCCAAGGGCCCAGTTTTGATCCCACGACTGGGGGGAGGGGGGATGCGGTCATAAGTGTGAGGACTGTCATCGGCCCTGAATGGTCGTACGCTGAGGACTCCCTCTGCCTGCTGGATTTCCCTCTGTCAACTGAAACGTCTCAGGAAACTCTTCCCCTCTCCTGCAGCATCTTCCTTTCTTTTTGAACTCGGAAAGCACCAACTTGCTTTCTGGCTGACCTCAGGAGGGAGAACGGATCTTGGCCTTGGCTGCGTCTCCTGCAGACAACTCCAGCGTCTTCGTCCAGGACTTGATAACGTGACCTTGAAGAGGGGCTTCCCAGGGACACCGAGTTCCCTCTCGAGGCAGACAAGATAACAAGCCCTGAGCTCTCCTGCGGGGGGTGGAGGAACCAAGAAACACGAGGGGCAGGAGAAAAAAATGTGCAAGGATTGTTTTTTGGCGCCTCTTTTAAGTGGGATGACCGAAGGATGCTGTTGGACTTGGCCATCCTTGGTGAGGGGGAGATGGGGCAGTCCAAGGCTGGCAGATGTCCCTGTCTTTTCAGAAGAGGAAAAATCGTTTCCTGAGAAGTGGCAAGTCCTATATATTTTTTTTTTTTAAAAATCCTTTTTTCCATGAATTTGCAGTGGTGGTGGTGGTTTTTTTGGTCTCTGGAGCACCCCCTGGTGAGGGTATCTCAGAACTGCAGTTGCATTCAACACCCCATTTCTGAACTTCACGATTCGCTCCCAACAGATAAGAGCGGTTGGCATTTTTAGCAAATACATTTGAAATTAAGAGAATTCAATCCCGCCTTCGGCATGGATGCCAGCTGGTGGACTTCGGACCAATCACCAGGAGACGGTGAGTTCTAGTCCCACCTTAGATGTGAAAGTTGGCTGGATGAGATTGGG
This sequence comes from Hydrophis major, assembly GCA_033807585.1. Classification (NCBI taxonomy): domain Eukaryota; kingdom Metazoa; phylum Chordata; class Lepidosauria; order Squamata; family Elapidae; genus Hydrophis; species Hydrophis major. The sequence goes on from CM066336.1 coordinate 4,008,118, forward strand.
CCATCACCAGGAGACGGTGAGTTCTAGTCCCACCTTAGATGTGAAAGTTGGCTGGATGAGATTGGGCCACTCGCCAGGAGACAGTGAGTTCTAGTCCCACCTTAGACGTGAAAGTTGGCTGGGTGACTTTAGACCAATCACCAGGAGAGGGTGAATTCTAGTCCTGCCTTCCACATGGAAGGTTATTTGCACTCTGGTCAGCAGGTGAATGGCCGAATCCACTCTGATGCACTCCAGAGGAGCGAAAATTCTCCGAAGATGATTTTTTTTTTCAGATTTTGGTAGCTGCTGATTCCAATCCCTTCTTCCTCTTGGCCAGCTGACAGGCCGAGCTACATAAAGTGTTGAATCACCAAATATTTTAAGGTCAAGAAAACAAAACCATCTCGCTTACTTGTTCCACCCTGGTGACCTCTGAAGGATGTGAACCTGAAGCCAAGGAGCAGGATGAGTTATCTGGGACTACTTAGAAAGATGGAGAATGCGCAAATCTGTCCCCCCAATCCTTTCTCCCCCCCCCCCCCAAAAAAACCCACTTTTACTTTCTTCGGAGTCTTCAAAGGTTTTGCCAGCTGGGCGTAAAATAAAGAAAAAAGCCACATCCAACCCAGGCTGGGCGATGGACAGCAGCCAACATCTGTCCAGATGTTTTCTTCTTCTGCAGCATGGGTCCCAGGAGCAGCCAAGGGCCGCACCCAAGCTGGGATTCAGAGGGGAGCAGGCGCTTGTGCCCTGCCCAAGATCGCTCTGTGGATTTAGGGAAGGGCAAACTAGGAAGAGGGAGTGACCAACCCCAAAAGAGCCCCCTCCTCATCTCTCCAACTTCTTGCATCTTTCTTCAGCTGGAGAACTCCGGAAGGTTGACATTTTCATATTTATTGGTGTTCTACCTTTATTTCTCCCATTTTCCCCCACAACCACCTTGTGAGACAGGTTGAAAAAGGACTGGCTCAAAGCCATCAAATCATTTTTCACATCTAAGGTGGGATTAGAACTCCCAGTCTCCTGGTGATTGGCCCAGTCACCTAGTCAGCTTTCATGCCTAAGGCTGGACCAACTCACTGTCTCCTGGTGATTGGTCCAAAGTCAACCAAGTAGATGTCATGCCTAAGGCAGGACTAGAACTCCCAGTCTCCTGGTGATTGGCCCAGTCACCCAGGCGGCTTTTATGGCTAAGGCGGGACTAGAACTCTGTCTCCTGGAGATTGGCCCAGTCACCCAACTGGCTTTCATGGCTAAGCTGGGACTAAAATTCCCAGTCTCCTAGTCAATTGGTGCAAAGTCACCTAACTTTCATGGCTAAGGTAGGACTAGAACTCACGGTCTCCTGGTGATTGGTTGAAATTGCCACTGCCTTCCTTCTGCAGTTTATTTTTTAAATGTTATTTGTAAAATTTATTCATCTTACCAGTTAGCGCGGGTTTGCTGTTTGGTGCAAACCTAGTGTGACATAGGCCTTGGTGGACGGCAGCAGCTTTGCGCATCTTCTCCTGTTTGCAAATCTGTTTGGCTCAAATCGGTGGCTCTCTGGACTTCCAAGGCTGTGCGTGTGTATATGTGCATGTGCGTTGTGTGTGTGTCTTTCCCATCCCTTGCTTCATGTTGCCTTTTGCAAAAAAAGCAGCAGAGAATGGAGCTCGTTTGAATGCAAACCCTGCACCGTGTCCCGTATCCATCACCAAAGCAAAGCCATTTCCCTTCAATGGGCAGAGTGTGGTGGAGCGTGAAATTTGCCCTCCTCTGGCAGTGGGTCAACTCCCACCCACCCCAAGTCTTCAAGGCCAAACCATGAGCAGCCGTGCTCTTTGCTCTCCGTTGAAAGCACCCGGCCATACACTCTTCACCACTTCATACTAAGGCCTGGCAGTGGAGTGTTAATTTCAGTTCCCTTAGTTGTCTCTTAAACCCACACATGACTTGGTACTTGGGTTACTATGGGGTAAAACAACATAGCGTGGATTATGCGTCTAATCATGGGTCTCCAACCTTGGGAACTTTAAGCCTAGTGAACTTCAACTCCCAGAATTTCCCAGCCAAAGAATTTGCTCTGCTCTGCGATGAATCTGTGGCTCCGACTGCAGAATTTGTACTAAGGAGCGAGCATGCACGACAATGCACCCAGTCTTTAAAAACACAGGTTTCTAGACCTTAAGGACATCACGATCAGATCAGGCATTCTGCAATGGGAGCTGGAGAGAAAACACACACCCAACTTTCCAACTATCAGCTCAGAAAGGATACACAATGCCTACAATTGTATCTCCTCCCGCTCCCCTATAACAGATTTATTTCCATCCTCATGCCTGATTTAAGCTAAATTCTCAACCGGAAACTAGAATGAGTCACTCCCAGGAATATTTATCACGCGCAGTGCCAGCCTGTTAGAATGTGTCCGAATTTGTCCAGATGAAATTGAATTTAAACCATGTAAAGTTCACTGAAACGAGCTCTGGCCATGGCTGCTGCTTTTTTTTTTTTTTGCACTTCTCCCTGTGCAAAAAATAATAAAATAAAGGATTTGCCAACGGAGTATTTCCACATTAAACCTTTAAACATCGCCACGGAGAATCCTTGCAAAGGGCATTCCAGAAGCGTGACTTGTCTGCCAACCGAGGCCAAGATAATTTCCTGCCCCACGACAAAAGGAACCTCGGTGGGTGAGGCTGCTCTTTTAATCCCCGGATATTTCAGGGCCCGACTCTGGCACACGGGAGTATGAGCCATCTCCGGACTCTCACTTTTAAAGTATGCGTAAACCATGCACTTCAGGAATGCTGCACCGGGCTCATAATCTGGAATCAGGCCCAGCTTTTAAGATTGTCCGGGATTCGTTGTGCAAACTCCTTCTGTCCGATGCTCCATATTCTGGCACGCAACTGGGCCAACGATGGAGCAAAATCGGAGACCCCCAAAAGGGATGAGTTGTGAGTGGCAAACGAAAAACTTGTGGCCGGATGGGAGAGGCAAAATTCAGGATTTTCCCCCCAAGAGCCACAAGAGAGGCATAGGTGGTGGTGAAAAAGAATAAAATAAAAAGCCAGGAATTAAAACAGGTGAAGGTTTAAATTCATAGTCCCTGAGTTATGACCACAATTGAACCCAACAATTCCGTTGGTAAGTGAGACATTTCTTCAGGGATTTTCGCCCCAGTGCACAACGTTCCTTGCCACAGTTGTTAAGTGAATCACTGCAGTTAATAGGTTAAATTGGTGGTTTTTTGGCTGACGTTTCATGACCCAACTTGGTAATATCATCAGTGCTGGAAGAGAGGGGAGGTTTTGTCCTGTTTCTATGCAAATAATTATGCTCTGTAAATGTTGGTGGGAGCGATCTTTTGGTGCTTTCTCAATAAGGCCATGGTTTACTGCTGGCTTGTTTGTCTGAATTGGTAGTTCCTTGACTGGGGAACTGTTGACTTGATTATTAGCCTCATATTAACTTTGATCGCTCCAGGAATTATCAATGCAGACAAACAAGCTAACAGCGAACAGCGGTCTAATTGAAGAACCACCAACATTCACATTTAAAAATGATCTGTATTCAGGTAGTCCTCGACTTACAACCATTCACTTAGTGAACATTCAAAGTTACGACATTGAAAAAAAAAAAAAGCAATTTATGTCCATTTTTCACACATCCTTTGCAGCATTGGCACAATCCCGTGATTTACATTTGGAGGCTTGGCTACTGACTCGTATTTACGACGGCCGCAGTGTCCCAAGGGGGGTGTCACGCCCTCCCCTTTTGAGACCTCCTGACAAGCAAAGTCCAGGGGGAAAAGCCAGATTCACTTAACAACCATGTTACTAACTGAGCTCCTGCAGGGATTCATTTAACAAAGGTGTCAAGAAGCGTTGTAAAATGGGGCAGAGATCACGTAACGGATTTCTCACTTAGCAACATACCCTCTGGGCTCCCTTCTGGTTGTAGGTAGAGGATGACTTGTATAAATGAAAGCAAACCCCTCCCACTGTCTTTTAGCACTGATGATGTGACCTAGTTGGGTCATGAAACGTCTGCAAGGACCCCTGAAATTTCAATGCAGTTACTTCTCGCTTACGACCACTTGGCTTTAGGGACCATTCAAAGTCTGCACTAACCTCCCCTGGGCTACTTAGTGACCTGGATTTGGAGTTCCGCCCTCCCCCTCTCCGTCACTGCCGGCAAATTTGGAAAACTCAGCAGTGGCCAAAGGATTGGAAAAGGTCCATTTGACATTCCAATTCCAAAGAAAGGCAATGCTCAAAGAATGTGCAAACCATCGCCCCTTTGCACTCATTTCACATTGCTAGTAAAGTTATGCTTAAAATCCTACAATCTGGACTTCGGCAGTTTGTGGATCGAGAACTACCAGAAGTTGCAGGCAGGATTTCGAAGAGGCAGAGGAACGAGAGAGAACATTGCCAACATATATGCTGAATCACGGGAGAAAGCTAGGGAGTTCCAGAAAAAAACATCTACTTCTGCTTCACTGACTTATGCTAAGAAGCCTTTGATTGTGTGGATCACGACGACGATCGCATTTTGTGAGCTAAGCAACTGGCCTGCATTTGCAGCCACGTTCACAGGATTGCAATTGAAAAGGTCTTTTTTCCCCCCCCCCCCCAGTAACTTTCCGTTTCCAGCCAAAATTGCCCCCCCTGTGGATAATAATAATTTCACTTCAACACAACTGTGGCATTCACTTAAAGACAAGGTTGCAAAAACTGGACACGGTCAGATGGTGACCTGCTTAACGACCAGGACAAGGGAACCATCTTAATCCCAGGTTCCGTTGCGGTTGTAAATGGAGGATGAAAGATGAAGGCTCCCCTCCTCTCACATCCATGCTCGTCGTTTCCAGCTCTAGGGGGCGCTAGTGCTCATCTCCGTTACAAAGCCGAAGACCCAGCGATGTCCAAAGACGTCTCCGTGGTCATGTGGCCGGCATGACTCAACACCTTCGAAGGTGCATGGAACACGGTTACCTTCTCACCCAAGGGGTCCCTATTTTTTTTACTTGCACTTTTTACATGCTTTCGAACTGCTAGATTGGCGGAAGCTGGGACAAGTAACGGGAGCTCCCTTCGTTCCACAGCACTAGGGATTCGAACCGCTGACCTTTCTGATCAACAAGCTCAGCATCTTCTGCACAGGTAGTCCTCGACTTACAACAATTCGCTTAATGGCTGTTCAAAGCTACACCAGCACTTGACCAAAAGTGATCAATGACCATTTTTTCCACACTTACGACCGTCGCAACATCCCCAAGATCACGTGGCTTTAGTTTTGGGTGCTTGGCAACCGACTCACGCTTACGACAATTACAGTGTCGTGGGTTCGGGTGATCCTTTGGCAACCTTCTGACAAGCCAAGTCAACAGAGAAACCAAACTCACTTAATGGCCATGGCAAGGAAGGTTGTAAAATGGAGCAAAATTCACTTTAACAAAATGGTGAGCAGAAATATTGAGTTCAATGGCAGTCATAAGTCAAGGGCTACCCCTAGTGGTAGCCCTCCACTTACAATTGTTCATTTACTGACCATTCAAAGCACTGAAAAAAGTGACCCATGTCCGTTTCTCACACTTATGACCATTGCAGCACTCATGTGGCCAAAATTCAGGTGCTCTTTTTTGCGACCTTCTGACAAGCAAAGTCAATGGGGAAAAGCCAGATTCACTTAACAACCGGGTTGCCAACTTCACAGCTGCTGTGATTCGCTTAACGGCCCCTGGCAAGGAAGATTGACAAATGGGACAAAACTCACTACTTAACAACTGTCTCGCTTAAGCAATTGAAATTTGGGGCTCGGCAGTGGTGGCATGTTGAGGACTAATGACCATATACATCAATACATTTTCATTCTGGTGTGTAGGTGGGCGAAAGGACCCCCTCCTGCGCCCAGCCTGGTTACAAACATGGAGCATTTTTAAAGCCAAGCTAATTTCACTTCTTCATCCACCGTTTATGTCAGCCATCCTTGGTTGGTTTGGCTCTGCAACCCAACAGGACAGACACAGACTTCAGAGGATTATTAGAACTGCAGAAAAAGACAATGGCTACCTACCTGCCTTCCATGGAGGACTTGTATCCTGCACGAGCCAAAAAGAGGCTGTGAAAATATCCACAGACCCCTCACATCCTGGACATAAACTGTTTCAACTCCCACCCTCAAAGCGACGCTATAGAGCCCTGCACACCAGAACAACTAGATACAAGGACAGTTTTTCTCCGAATGCCATCACTCTGCTAAACAAATAATTTCCTCAACACTGTCCAAGTATTTACAAAGTCTGCACTACTATCACTATTAATCTTCTCATCCCTCCTTATCACCCATTCCCTCCCACTTATGACTGTATGGCTGTAACTTTGTCGCTTGTATCCTTATGATCTATATTGCCTGTTTCCTAGTATGGTTCGATTGCTTATTGTACCTTATGACTATTTTCTATATACTATATACCAGGGGCCTTCAAACTTGACAGCTTTAAGACTTGTGGACTTCAACTCCCAGAATTCCTCCTCCAAGTCATGTTAGCTCAGGAATTCTGGGACTAGAAGTCCACAAGCCTTAAACTTGCCAAGTTGGAAGACCCTTGCTATATATCTTATTATAACCCTATGACTATCATTAAGTGTTGTACCTGATGATTCTTCACTCTTGATGAATGTAGATTTTATGTATGCTGAGTAGCATTTGCACCAAGACAAATTCCTTCTGTCCAACTTGGCCAATAAAGAATTCTATTCTATTCTGTTCTGTTCTATTCTATTCCTATTCTAATTATTTTCTCCATTCCCCATATTCTATTCTACTTCTATTCTATCCTCCGTATTCCATTCTATTTTTCATTTATTCTATTCTATTCTGTTCTATTCTTCATCTATTCTATCCTATCCTATCCTTCCAAAGACCCAGATTTCTGCACCCCAATCCCCAGAAGCCCCCACCCCCCTTCGTCAAAGTCCTTACCCCGAATCCTGCCGAGAAGGTGCAGGAGGCAGCCGAAATGAGGACCGGTTGTTCCACTGGTCGGTTTGTTTGAACATAAACACCCACAGGGAATTTATTCAATCCATCGTCCTCCTTGGGAATGCAGTGATGAGAAAAAACGGTATTCTTGGCTTGGTTCTTAGCATCGGCTCTCTTCCTCTCTCTCTCTTGTTATTTTTTTGTTTTGTTTTTGCTTTTATATATATATATATATATATATATGTAGATATATATATTTATGACACAGAGACACACAAACTTGGCAGGAAAACGAACTCCTGAACGACCGAACGTCTTAAAATGACCCGCATGATGGGAGATGGCGCGCACAATGATTAACTGGGGTGGGTGGGTGGGGGGGGTCGGTGGCTTTGCATTTTAAACACAGAAGAAAAAAAAATCTATGGGGGGGGGTGCCGGGGGTTTGGGTTTTCGGGAGAGGAGGGTGGGGCCCGAGGTGAGGTTTCTCTCGCAACTGAACACACATGTCACGCTTCACTTCAACATTTCTCATGGCGCTTGCTGACCGACCCACCCTCTCTCTCTCTCTCTCTCTCTCTCTTCCCCCCCCCACTTCTCCTGCTTGCTTTCCACTCCCCCCCAAAAGACATTTTCCTGGAATATAAAATAAAGAGCTCGGGAAGACCCCCCCCCCGAGCGACTCTGCACCCTCCCCGCCCATCTGCTTCCTGTCCGTTATCCAACAGTGAGAGTGTCAAGTTAAGAATCTTTTTTTTTTTCTTCCCCCCCCTCCCCCCCAAAAAAAATAAATAAAAAGAGCGGCTTAATCTTTCTTCTTCTCTTCTGCCGTTTTGACCGGGAGGGCTTGACCGGCGATGGGCGAGCCCCCTGAATTGGCGGCGGGGGTCTCTCCGGCTCCTCTCTCTGTCACCAGATCGGCGGGGCTGTTGGCGGGACCCTCGTCTTTCACCCCCGGGAGGCTGCTGGCCAACACTGCAGGGATACTGTCCGGATGAGCTATACTGGGCGTCGGTGGTGTCCTTCCCGATGGCTCCTCCCCACTGATGCCGAATTCATTGACGCGGGTGGGGTCCACTCGGTAGATCCACCGTTGGTAGAGGTAAATGAAGAACACGACGTCTAGGGAGGCGGAGAGAAAGGAGAGAGCAAAGAGTCATCTTGAACCAGGAAGGGAGGGTTTTCTTCTCAACGCTGGGGATTTTGAAGGCCCGTGGACTTCAGTACCCAGAGTTTGGGGATTTGGGGAGTCGAAGGGCATAGGTCTTCGAGTGGCCAAGTGCTGGCCGCTCCAACAGCAGAATCGGAGGAGGAGGAGGAAGTGGAACTGGTGGAGAGAGACAGAGAGACAGACATAGAGAGAGACATAGAAAGACAAAGACAGAGACAGAGACAGAGACAGAGACAGAGACAGAGAGAGAGAGAGAGAGAGAGAGAGAGAGAGAGAGAGAGAGAGAGAGAGAGAGAGAGCCTGGGCCGTCCATCAGCCCTCAGGTGGAGAGTCAACAGCCCCCAGGTCTGGAGGTGGCTGATGAGGAAGCGGAGGAACAGCTGGGTCCAGTGCCTGATGCGCAGATGCACAGAAGGCAGAGGAGAGGAGAGCAGTGGAAATCTATGGGCCGGTCCTTGGGACGGAAGAGCCACCGCTGCTACCCTAGCTCTGGGGATAAAAGGCAGGGGGTGGAGATGAATAGGCGTGGCAGACAACTATTCCTCTCCCTGCCGGTGGGGCTCCTCATAAAGGAATCATTGCTTCAACTACAGAAGGTTTGTCATGTTTTGAAGAGCTGGGCCAGAACACCAAGGTTGGACTTACAGAATTGATTTTAACTCTTGGGGGGACGGAGTCTTCACATGCTCAGAGGCACTTCTTTGTTCTTAGCCTCCTCGGCTCCCCCACCGCACAATATGTGTCCTTATGTCTTGCAAGATGAATTGGCTGCAAGGCCCGGAATGGGGATACCCTACGCAGAAGACTAACAAGAATTAACAGAGATGGAAGGGACCTTGGACCTAGTCCAACCTCCTGCTCAAACCCTATCCCATTTCGGACAAATCCAATCTCTTCTTAAAACCTTCCAGTGTTGGAGCGCTCACAACTTCTGGAGGCAGGCTGTTCCACTGATTCATTGTCCTCTGCCCTCTTTCTGGAGCCTCAACATCTTTTTTATACCTCCAAAAGATGCTTCAGAGACCTGAACAAAGTCCTGAAATCAAAGGTTTGATTCTCAACTGGCTCTTAGCCAATTCCCCATGGCTGGCTGGAGGAGGAAGGAGGGGTGAGAATTCTGGGCATTGGAAGTCCACCTGTCTAAAAGCAGTTAAGGTTTGAGAAACACTGATTTAGAGCTTCTGCTCCTCGTGCCCTTAATCTGGCTTTCACTTTAGTTTTTAGTTTAGTTTAGTTTAGTTTGTCCTGGCACCTCGTACCATGAAATTAAATACCATTTTCAGTGTACATTATGACTGTGAAAATAAACACAAAGGCACCTCCTTTGCTTTCTATACCACTGAATTGAAAACCCCCCTGATAGCGCATCAATATTGCCCTATAAAGCAGGATTCAATGTAATTACTGCCCTGGGATATAGAAGCTGTTTTTCAGCCTGTTTGTCCTTGTTTTTATTATTGTCCTGTACCGTCTGCCAGATGGTAACCGTTCAAAAAGTAGTTCATTTTCCCAAAGGCTCCACCCCTAAGGGATTATGGGTGTTGAAGTCCAGCCTGCTTGGATGGATGTAAGAAAAACAACCTTGGGAGAAGGAGGTTAACCAGAGAGCTGCGGTTACGCAGGGCAGGGGAGGGGAGGGCCAGACTGAGAAAGAAGCCATTACCGTCGCGTAGGCAGCCTATCCTGTACATCATCGGCATTTTGATGACGAAGGCGAAGAGGTCGTCGATGAAGGTGTTGAGGGCTTTGTAGGTGAGCATCCTCCAAGGCAGGTGAGCCACCGACTTCAGCTTGTAGTTGATGAAGAGCTGTGGCGTCATGGTGATGAAGCCTGGAAGGCGAGAGGGAGGGACCAGCGTCCCCGACTTAATGACCACAATGGAGTCCCACAACATTTCTCTTGGCGAGCGAACTCACCGAAGCAGGGAGTTTGGCCCCGCTGTATAGCCTATCCTGCTGCTGTCATTAAGCGAATCGCAGCAGGGGTTGTGTGTGAGGGACAAGTTTTGTGGAGCAAATCCGGCCGCCCCACGGACTCGGCTCATCAGAAGGTCGCAAAAGGGGGATTGTGTGACCGGGGACACGGCGACCGTCATAAATATGAGCCAGTTGCCGAGCGTCTGAATTTTGGTCAGGGGGCCGTGGGAGATGCGGCAATGGTCGTTAAGTGTGAAAAATGGACATAAGTCACCTTTTTTTAAAGGGCTGCTGTAACCTTGAACGGTCCCTAAACAAACTGGGCAGTGTGCAGTGGTTAGAAGTTGAGGACTACCTGCACTGTAAAACTGGAGGAGGGAAATGCCACTGAATTGACTGGAGACGGAAAAGGATTATTTTATCTAAAGAGCCCTGATGGCGCACTGGTTATAATGCACCACTGCAGGCTGACTAAGCCAAATGCCAGCAGTTCGATCCTGACCAGCTCAAGGTTGACTCAGCCTTCTGTCCTTCCTTCTGAGGTGGGTAAAATGAGAACCCAGATTGTTGGGAGGAAATAGGCTGACTCTGTAAACTGCTCAGAAAGAGCTGGAAAGCACTGAGAAGCGGTATATAAGTCTAAATGTTATCGTTATCCTCTTCCCTCCCTTCCTTCCATGGTCAGTAGAATGAGGACCCAGATTGTTGGGGGCAAGAGGCTGACTCTGTAAACAACTTAGAGAGGATGGTAAAGCGGCATATAACTGTACGTGCTGTTGCTCTCCTTCCTTCCTTCCTTCCTTCCTTCCTTCCTTCCTTCCTTCCTTCCTTCCTTCCTTCCTTCCTTCCTTCCTTCCCTCCCTCCCTCCCTCCCTCCCTCTCCTTCCTTCTCATCCCTTCCCTTCCCTTCCTTCCTTCCTTGATAAAATGAGGACCCAGATTGTTGGGGACAATGTGGTGACTATAGAGTCTGAAGCGGCCTATAAGTCTAAGTCTTACAAGTATAGACTTATAAGCGTATAAGTCTAAAGCAATCTGATGCGGCCTATAAAAGGACTCAAAGGACTGTCAAGTGGGAAGCCAGGCTCTGGAGGTCGGGGGGAGGGGGGAAGCTGTCAGTGGTCAGCCACCCACCACTAACTCACCAAAGGTCAGCAGGAAACCATAGAGCATGCTCAGGATCCAGGAATACCAGCCCTTGTGTTCCATGTAGAGCAGGCTGTATACAGCGTAACAGCCCAGCAGGGGGAAAAGGATCCAGGAGAGGTACCGAAAGGCCATCTGTGAAGGCAAAGGGGAGAGGAAGGTTGAGGGCAGGCTGGAAAAAGTCAAGCATACGAGGATTTCGGGAGAGGGGAACCCACCCAGGGCCAAGCGGCAGGAATCAATGTTTGCTGGAGTCACCAACAGGCTGTTGTGGTTTGCCAGCAGCGGAATCGGACCGTGGGGAAGAACGGGGGGACCAGTCTGGGAGTCTGGGGAGGACTCGGACGAGGGTCCTACATCCGATGCAGAGATGGGGCCAGGACCATCTGGGAGTGGGCTGCTGACTCCAGAGCCTCCAGAGTCTGGCAGCAGCGAGGCCGAGGACCCAGGGGAGTCTGTTCCCTGTGTGCGTGTGCACAGAGCTGCCGGAAGGCGAGAGCAGCTGAAACAAAAGGGGCGACTCGGGAGTAAGGCTGGGAGGTGATGGCCCCTCCCCTAAGGTATACAGGACAGGCAAAGGTGACGAAACCTTTGCAGGAAGCAAAATCATTCTCCCAGTTCAGATTCATTTTGAAGCTTTGTGTGGACTTTGTAGTTTGGTTGGGTTACAGTTAATTTGGCACTTTGGTTGTTGGCAGCAATTCAAAGGAGAGAAAGGTGGGTGCTTATCTCGAGGGACTGTTTGGGACTCATTACCGGCTGGGAATGAAAATAATTCCTAGCATTGAAATAAAACAAGAGTTGTTTTAACTAAGTGTGAGCTTAATTACGGTCTTGGGAAGCTTTGGTCAGAACAGAGGCAATATCTAGCATAGCATTTTTCCATCTTGACAGAACTTGGAAGATGGGTGGACTTTGACTCCCATGGCGGGCTGGGGAATTCTGGGAGTTTAAGTCCACCCATCTTCAATGTCCACGGAGATTCTCAAGACATCCAGGTCACGATTGTCCCAAAGGTCCTTTTTTCGAAAGGCAGCTGGACTTTGTTTTTTCCCTTGAAGGCATTTTGCTTCTCATCCAAGAAGCTTCTTTGGTTCTCGGATGGATGAGAAGTGAAACGTCTTCGAGGAACAAGTAAGCAAGTCCAGTTGCCTTTTGAAAAAGCACCTTTGGGACAACCACCTTCAAGCTGCTGAGGTTGACAAATATTGACTTAGGGTCTCTGCCTTGGGAGCACTAAAGCTGGATGGAAGGACCACCTTCGGATGATGCTCTGGAAGGGAAAGAACCAGCTATCCTGAATACCTGGAAGGTGTGTTCACACCTGGGAAGGCTTGAACTTACGTCATCGTAGATTTTGGTTGACGATTCGATGTACGTCGATTTGTCTTTGAACGTCAAGCGTGGGAAAATCCCGGCAATTTTGTTCTCGTGATCCAGCTGCTCGGCAGCATCAGAAAACAGAAGAGAAGAGAATGAAGGGAGGGCGAGATTTTGAGACATCAGACACAGCACCTTTCCCTTCCCAGAATCCCCTCCCCGAGGGCACTGAGGCTACAATTCCCATCATCCCCAGTCATCCTATACCTGTGATGGGCTGGGGAAACAGAGGGGCTAAGAAAGTCTTCTTAGAAATAACTCAACGCGGTGAATGAATCCAATATTCCTTCCCATTCCTGTTTTCCATACAACAACAACCCTGTGAGGTAAGTTGGACTGAGAGTGAAGGACGAGCTCAAAGTCACCCAGCTGACTTTCATACCCAAAGTGGGACTAGAACTCCCAGTCTCCTGGGGACTGACCTAAAGTCACCCAGCTGGCTTTCAACCATAAGGCAGGACTTTAACTCACGGTCTCTGCTTTCTAGCCGAGTGCCTTAACTACTAAACCAAAGCGGCTCAATTCCTCCTCAATTCTTCCACCGAGTAGTTACGTGTCCCCTTCTCACCCGGACATCCATCACTTTCGTGATCTTCCAGAGATCGATGAGCAGACCAAAGAAGACGCTGACTTGCACCACAAAGTTTGTTTCGTTATCCAGGATGTAAAGAAGGACCACGAGGGACTGAAACACCCCAAAGAAGACCGACCGAACGGAGAGGCCCTCCAGGGACTGCCTGCTGTTCCAGAACTGAATATCTAACCCAGAGGAGGAGAAACACAATTGAGGTTGGGAAAGGAAGTGATTCTCCCTTTGCGCTACAGACAGACTTTAAGGTGGGTGGACTTCAACTCCCAGAATTCCCCAGGCAGCATGGCTGTCATCTCATAAAATAGTTCTATGGTCTTTTTAGAGTTGCCAAAGGAAAGGGAAGGGGGAGCAGTGTGGCAGCTTGGAAACCAAAAGTGCATTCCATAAATAGTTTTTCAAAGATAGTAACTAGGTGACCGAAGTTTCTGCCATGCAAAATTCTAACTGGAAAACATGATTGATGACTCTGGGCTATGGATGTGTCCCATTGGAGAATATGAATTACCATACACTCAGGAGGTGGGGGGTGGTGGAGGAAACCCAGGGTCAAGGGTGACAATAAATTATGTGTCTCAAGAGTTGGCTGCACCCAGGCAGTGCCAGCATGTTAACCCCAATAAATCCTTTCAAAGTTTTGGGAGTTTGGCTCGAGACTCATGATTTAATTGGAGGTAACGACTGGAATCCTGACACTGGCTGGCTGGGGAATTCTGGGAGTTGATGTCCATCCACCTTAAAAGTCACTAAGCGAGAGAAAACACTGGATTAGAAGAACCACCATGTGTCTCCCGGGATCGTACTTGGTTACAATCAGCAACTTGGGCAACAATTGACAACATGCAGCAGTGCACACTCAATCCCAGGAGACACCTTTGCTTTGAAGGGTTACAGATAGTCCTTGACATACGACCATAATGGAGCCTGCCCAGTAGGGTCACATTTTCATACCGGCCCTAAAGTTGGTCGGTCATGTGATTTTTACAACTTTGTTTGCGGTGGGCGTTAAGTGAACACGATGGTGGTGGTGTGAACGCGGGCATCATTAAGTGAAAACCAGAAGGAACCGGGTGGCCAAGGATCTGATGTTTGGTCATGTGACTGCAATTTGGGAGTGGGGGAGAGAAATGGTGGGATTTTGAATTTTCGATCTGGCTGTAACTTCAAACATTTCATTGCAAACTTGAGAACGAGTTGTAATCACAGCAGGGTAACGGGGTGTGTGTGTGTTCGAATCTTACCATTCTTGAAAGCAAGGAACTCAAAAATGCTGTGCACGATGGAAACCGCAATCGTCAGAGCCAGCAAGTAAGGGTTCGTTTCTAGCAAAGCGACCTAGAAGAAAAAAGAAACCAGAGGTGTGAAATGATACAAGAAACAACAACACGGACATACAAAAAAATCAGTAACAATGCATGATGACCCAAAGGGGTGTGGCACAAAGGCAACAGATAAGCAAATAGGAGTCCCTTTATTAGCTCCAACTTTTCCCCCAATGTCCTGGTTACCTTCTGGCTGGAGAAAAACCCTCCCAGGAACAGTCTTTGACTAATCAAGTCCAAAACATGAGCGACACAAACTGTAACTTAAAAGTCCAAACAAACCAAACTGAAGTAATTAGTTTGGCAGGTGTATTGATTTGATTTGTATTTTCCCTTTAATATTTTTTTTTACAAATAACTCAAGGGGGTGAATATATACAACACACCTTCCTCTTCCTATTTTCCCCACAATAACAACTCAGTGAAGTACGTTCGCTTGAGAAACACTGATCTAAAGTCACCCAGCTGGCTTTCATGCCTAAGGTGGAAATAAAACTCACCGTCTCCTGGTGATTGGCCCAATGTTACCCAGACAGCTTTCATGCTTAAAGCAAGACTAAAATTCAGTCTTTTGGTCATTGGCCCCAAATCCCCCAGGCTAATTTCATGCCTAAAATGGGAATAGAACTCACCGTCTCCTGGTGATTGACCCCAAATCACCCAGCTGGCTTTCATGGCTAAGGCAGGACTACAACTCACAGTCTCCCAGTTTCTAGCCTGATGTCAACCACTAGACCAAACTAGCTCTCCATTTTTCCAGAATTTCTAAACCCACCACATTCATTTTATAACAAGGACTGGTATCCTTGTATTAAAAAAGTAACCTCCTGCACCCATCATCGCATCACATGCCCCAATCACCATTCGTCCCAACTTGAGACCTCCTCTCACCCAGGTGCAGAAATAACATGACCTTGACTTAGAAGAAGAATGCTATTCTGTCTAACCACATACGCTCCCTCCCATTTTCCCAGGCTGAAGAATGTGGCAATGCAGAAGCTTCCGGTGCTAATATGGCTTCCAAAGCGGACACCCTGTTTTAGATGCAGCTCCGGAGTCGAGAGCCTGGGGTTTCCCCAGGAATAAAAGAGGGGTGTGTGTGTGTGTGTGTGTGTGTGTGTCTTCCCCACCACTCACCTTGACCGAATCCTGCTCCTCATCGGATTGTCCGTACAAATCCTCCCCGAGGAAATTCCAAGGAGATTTACTATTCTGGGCGGCATAGAGCTGCCACCGCCAGAGCGAAAGTGGGCAATACGAAAGGCGGAAGGGCAACCGTTCCACCGTCTCATTAATGGGGTAGTAATCCTTTTGCAAATTCCAGTAATCGTTGAAGTAAAGGATGGGGTAGTAATCGCCGCTCACGGCGTCGAATTTCACATCTGGAAAAGAAACAAGCCGAGAGCATTGAGAGTGTCAGAAGCTGTGGGGGGTCCATCAGTGGAAGCTTTTTAAGAGGCTGGACAACCACTTGTCTGGAATGGCATAGGGCAGGGGTCTCCAACCTTGGCTCCTGGAAGCCTGGCGGACTTCAACTCCCAGAATTCCACAGCCAGCTTTGCTGGCTGTGGAACTCTGGGAGTTGAAGTCCGCCAGGCTTCCAGGAGCCAAGGTTGGAGACCCCTGGCATAGGGTCTCCTGCTTGAGCAGAGGGTTGGACTAGAAGACCTCCCAGGTCCCTTCCAACCCCGTTATTCTGTTATTCAGGAGCCTCAGGGAAAGGGAAGCCCTGCCCACCAGTATATCCTGGTGCCAGAGCAACTCCGTAGGCTCAGCATCATTTGAAGCCTTACACTGATCCAGAGGGGGAGGAACGCTGCCCTTCACCCACGGTGTGTGGTCGTCCACAATATTGATGGTGAGGTTGGGGTGCCAGTGTGAGATCACCTCCACGGGGCCAAAATCTTCAGCTCTCTGCAAGAAAAGCACGAAGCCTGAGTCCTCTTTCTCCAGAGGGAGGGAGCAGGAAAAAGAGGAGCGAGAAGGGGACATTCTGGAGCAGTCAGGAGCCATCCAAAAGCCTGGAATGGGGCAGGTTCAGTCAAGTGGGGCGGGGAGAACATTTTGGCAGCAGCTGTCTAGGGAGAGTCTCAGTCATCCAAGTTATGGTGGTTCCAAAGGTGCTTCCCCCCCCCCTCCCCAAAGACAACTGGATTTTCTTTTGTTTTTCCTGGAAGACATTTCATTTCTCATCCAAGCAGCTTGTTCTATTTATTCTCTTCTGTTCCCTTCTGTCCATTCCATTCCCAACTCTACTCCACTTCATTCCATCTATTCTATTTCTATTCTATATTCTAAATTGTATTCTATTCTATATTCTATTCTAAATTGTATTCTATTCTATATTCTATTCTATATTCTTTTTTTTAAATTAAATTTTATTGAAATTTACACTTTTAAAACAAATCATATATACAATTTACAAATCATATACAAGTCGTGGCATTGACTTTTCCGTATTCATACACACACACACACATATACATACATACATATACACATCACTTACATTTAAATTTTACATTGCCTTTTGTTCCTATTATCTAACCAAACTACCATTTTTCCTATACCATACAGTATTCTTTTTCTTCCTTCTCCTGCAATTCCATTGTAAGCTTCCTCATTTCTGCACAATCCATATTTTTTAAATAATATTATCTGTGGGATTACTCTAAAATTTCCAATTTTGTGCATACATTATTCTAGCTGCTGTCAATATATATATTATATATTCAATGTCTTTTTTGTATTCACCTCTAATTATCCCTAATAAAAATGTTTCAGGCTTAAGCATTTTTAAATCAGTTATTTCTTGTATATTCTATTCTAATTGTATTCTATATTCAATTCTATATTGTATCATATTGTGTTCTGTTCTATATTTTATTCTATATTCTATTCTATATTTTATTCCTATCCTATCCTATCCTATTCTCTATTCTATTCTGTATTGTATTGCATTGTATTGTATTGTACTGTACTTACTGTACTGTATTCTATGCTATGCCAGCTTGCCAGAGAGAACCCAAGTGATCTGACCACAGGTCCAGCTAGACCCGCCTAGGGTGTTTCCCAGTTGTGGTGGGAAAGGCCCTGGTGCTTTTTCCAGGTAAAGTACACAGGTGTGACTCCATCTGTCTTCACGAAGCGTAACCTGAATATGAGATTCTCTCTCTCTGTCTTGCTTTCACACATCCAGAGCTGTGCCAAGTCACCCCAAGGGGCTCAGGTTTTCCTCTCCTTCTTCTTTCAGATCTCACCAGCTCCATCAAACCTTGGCTCTGTCTTCCAATGATGGCTAGTTACCACAGGGTTATTCCTGGGCTCACTTATCTTTCCAAAAGGCCCCTAGACCTTTTTTCACTAAGCCCACAGACAGAGTTTGCAAAGTGCCTGTTTTTTATTTCCTCCAGTCGAAAAGTTTAAATGAAACTCTTATTTCATTAAACACCAAAAGAGGAAGAGGGCTGTTCAATCCATTTTGCTTCTCCCTACCTCCCCTTTTCTCTTCTTTCATCAACCTCATAATCCCTCGCAGGATGGAGTCTGGGCAATTGAATGGAGCTAGCAGAGTGTTTACTGGCCAGATGCCCTTCCTGTCGCCAGTGCAGAGGGTTTTTTTTTTTTTTTCCCGGCAGACATATTCTCAACGTGCTGAGAGAGAAAAATATCTGCCTCTACCTAGGATCGAACTCACAGCCTCCTGATTGTGGGAGAGATTTGCTCCCTCAAAGAAGCAAAGGAAACAATTTCAGCAGACAAACTATCATAGCCATTTGGCAATTCCCCCACCCACCCACCCACCCTTTTTTTTTCAGAAGCCCAATTCCATCAGGGAGTCAGAGGCTGCAATGCTGACGACCGAAGAGCTATGAGGGGGAAAATTGGGACTTTGAAGGAGAAACAAGAACAGAAGAAAGTATCAGAGAAGTCATATTACTTTGATCATTTCAGGATCCGCTTCCGTTTCCCCGGTTAGTAAGTTCTTGGTTTTCTGAAAGCGTCTCCGTTTGTACTTATTGATCACTGCAAATATAAACAAAATAGGAAAAAAAGGTAAAGTTTGGTCTGAATGTGATCACTTTAGTATAATGTTTAAGGCACCAAGCTAGAAGCCAGGGGACAGAGAGTTCTAGTCTCAGCTTAGATATAAACCTTAGCTGGCTGACTTTGGGCCAATCACCAGGAGACTGGGAGTTCTAGTCCTGCCTTAGTATGAAAGCTGGGTGACTACCAGCATCCACCAATATTCATTTGGCTAGCATCCTGTCAGTGTGTGAGAGAGTTGAGGGCTGTTTGGAAACATTATTTGCTGCGTGAGCAAGGAGACAGCAAGGAGCCTGGGCAGGGCTTAGCTCAACTGTTCTGTACTAAAGATGCTTGGTGCTGTGAAACTGAAAGTCTTCTCCTCTGCTTGTGCTTTACATTTGGAACAGATTTCTTTTCAGGTGGGGAGAGGGAGTAGAACTCCTTAGCATCAGATCGTGATGATGATGATGATGATAATAATAATAATAATAACAACAACAACGATGATATAGGAAATACTAACGCTCTGATGGTCATTTCCAAAAATCCTTTCTTAGTGAGCCCCTAGAAGCCAAGAGGAACATAGGTGCCAAATTTCAAGTTTCTAGGCTTTACGGTTCTGGAGATTTCATGATGATGCGTGAGTGGGATTTCACTTTTATACATATATAGATTTGCCCAATTAATTCCAGGCACGGAATGGAACGAGTGTGTTAGAGACTAATTGCAGCCAGATTTTGCAAATGGTGGAATGTATTTTTTTTTAAAAAAAATTGGGTTGGCAGATGGCCAACCTTATCCCTGTTCCTGGATACAGCTATTGTTGGCTTCCCTTTTCTGGTGACAGCGGCGAACAAACCATCATTTAAAAAAAAAAAAAAAAAAACAGAAGCATTTCTCCCTACGACATTTTTTCCAAAGATGCTAATTCAACAGCGGACAAAAATTTGCTCCAGCTGTTTCCTTCATAGCTTTGTGACAGCCATGAACCGTGGTAGCGCAGAGGTTAGAATGTGGTATTGCAGGCTAATTCTGCCAACTGCCAGCAGATCAATCCTCACCGGCTCAAGGTTGACTCAGCCTTCTGTCCTTCCGAGGTGAGTCAAATGAGGAGCCAGATTGTTGGGGTCAAGAGGCTGACTCTGTAAACCGCTTAGAGAGAGCTGTCAAAGCACTGTGAAGCGGTATATAAATCTAAGGGTTACTGCTGTTAACGACCATGACACAAAATATTGTAAAATTAAATGAGTTCATATGGTGTCTCACTTAATCACCACGCCATATAGTGAAGACCCCTACTGTGGTCGTAAGTCAAGGACTACTTATAGAACTACATCTCCTGCTGGTAGCTCTGCATTTCAAAGGCCAATGTGATGGAGAGGAGGGAAGTTTATAGAAAGGATTAACGGAGGCCAACAACTGGGTTACTTTGAGGAAACCTGTCAAACATGGAAAGCATTTCCCACCACCGCTGTCTACACTACGTTTCCAACTGAAAAAAATAAAAATAAAACTATGGTTAAAAGGAAAGCTTACTTCGAGATGTGTGAACCGTGGCAAGGCGCCGGTAGAGGTTCTTCTGTTTGGGATCTGGGTGGAACCCGCTTTTCGTAAAGTACACATGGATGTAAATGGAACCATTGTGTTGGACGCTCTGAAAGTCAGAGGGAAACAATTGTGAGCACAGCTTGCATGCTCCTCCAGCAGGTTGGGGAAGCTTCACCTGTGTGATAACCAAACTAGAAAGGGGAAAAGTAGAGACAGAACTTGTGAAAAGGCCCAACAGAAACCACCCCGGCAGGACCAATGGCTGGCAGGACCAATGGTGGGATCCAAATAATTTAACAACCGGTTCTCTGCCCTTATGTTCTCTTCCCACAATCGGTTCACCAAACTGCTCAGAAAAGTTAACAATCGGTTCTCCCAGACTGGTGCGAACTGGCTGAATCCCACCACTGGGTAGGACTCATTCAGAGGTGGGATTCAGTTGGTTCTGACCAATTCTGGAGAACCGGTAGTGGAAATTTTGAGTAGTTTGGAGAACCAGCAAATACCACCTTTGAACTGGCACCACTCCCATCTATTCCCTACCTCCCATTGAGTCCCAGCTGATTGGCTGGGTCTTCTTTTGTTGCCCTGCAGAGGAGAACGGAGCTGGAAAGCAGGTTAGAGGGGTGGGGAAGGAATGAGGATTTTGCAGAATCCTTCCTCTACCACACCCACCAAGCCACACCAACCAAACCGGTAGTAAAAAAATTTAATCCCATCACTGGACTCATTCCCAACCATGTGAAGAACGCAAGGCTTTCAAATGTCGAAGAAAAGGCCCTGACTAACCCACCTGATTTTACAAACATTGTTTTGTTTTGTTTTTACAATGGTTCGTTTAGGAAAAGACGCAGGTCGGTTTTGCCAAACACCAGAAATAAATGCTGGGTTTTGGCAAAATGGCCCTACATGAACGTGGGATGTTGCAAAAAGGCCGTAAATGTGGTGACATGATCAAGGAAGGGGGGAAGGACAGATCACTGTAACTTCAAATGTGGGTGGTTAAGTCTCCTTTTTGTTGTAACTTTGAACGGTTGCTAAGCAGCCGGTCGTAAGTTGAGGACTACCCGTAGAGTCGTTTACAGGTAGTCCTCGACTTACAACAGTTCAAAGTTACAATGGCACTTGAAAAAAAAGGGACTTATGACCATTTTTCACACTTACGGCAGTGGGTCATGTGATTTACGTTTGGCTGCTTTGACACCTGGTTCATACTTTACGACGGTCGGTTGCAGCATCCCGCAGTCCCCCTTTTGCGACCTTCAGACAAGCAAAGTCAGTGGGGGGGGGGGGGAATCCAGATTCTCTTAACAATCCTGTGACTCACTTAATAACTGGGTCCAGGAAGGTCGTAAAATGGGGCAAAACCCATTTAAACCATGTCTTGCTTAGCAACATAAGTTCTGGGTTCAATTATGGTTGTAAGTCGAGGACTGCCTGTAGAGTCCAATAGTCACATTAAAAATTGTGACTTGGCAACAGGTTTGGGACATGCTTCCTGTGGTTACAGGAACGGTTGCAGGAACTGGGCCTGGCTGGTCTAGGGAAGAGAAGGACCAGGGGAGACAGGAGAGCATCTTCCAATATTTGAGGAGCTGCCACAGAGAGGAGGAAGGTGGTCAAGCTATTTTCCAAAGCACCCGAAGGCCAGACAAGGAATAATGGATGGAAACTGAACAAGGAGAGATTCAACCTGGCAATAAGGAGAAACTTTCTGACAGGGAGAACAGAATAGAAGCTGCATTCAGAAGTTGTGGGAGCTTCATCCCTGGAGGCCTTCAAGAAGAGATTGGACTCCCATCTGTCAGAAATGGTGTAGGGTCTCCTGCTTGGGCAGGGGGTTGGACTAGATGACCTACAAGTTCCCTTCTAACTCTGTTATTCTATTCTAAATATAAAGAACGGTTGCAGGAACTGGGCCTGGCTGGTCTAGGGAAGAGAAGGACCAGGGGAGACAGGAGAGCAGCCTTCCAATATTTGAGAGGCTGCCCCAGAGAGGAGGAAGGTGGTCAAGCTATTTTCCAAAGCACCCGAAGGCCAGACAAGGAATAATGGATGGAAATTGATCAAGGAGAGATTCAACCTGGAAATAAGGAGAAAACTTTCTGACAGGGAGAACAATCAACTAATGGAACAGAGGCTGCCTTCGGAAATTGTGGGAGCTCCATCACTGGAGGCTTTCAAGAAGAGACTGGACTGCCATCTGTCAGAAATGGTGTAGGGTCTGCTGCTTGGGAGAGTGTGTGTGTGTGTGTGTGGACTAGATGACCCACAAGGCCCCTTCCAACTCTGATTATCTGTTAATCTGGTATGAAAAGCTACACACGGAGGAGCGTTTGTAGCGGAGGGAAAAATTCAGCTGTGAGCAAAGAGCCTTGCCCATGGAGAACCGGAGAAGAGAAAAGCACCATGGTGGCATCTGTTCACACACCTCAGGGATTTCCAACTCGGTGTAATGCTCGTAGCAGCCATCCGAATTCTCTCCACTTGCCCAGTCCCCGTAGACTAGATCTCGCTGTTCCCAAAACAACGCCGACGTTGTGTTGAAGTCGGTAAAGTGCTCGTGTTCAGATATGAAGACATGAAGGTCCTGCCAGGAAAAGAAAAGGGGAAAAAAACCCACTCATGACACTTGAGTCAGAAGCCAAACTCGAGGCTGGAAGAAATTTTAATTTAGACAGACCCACGTATTTTATTTTGGAAGGAAAAAAAGCTATGGGTTATTGACTAAAGCTCTTCGGAAACATGGAAAAATTGGTAGTTCAGTAGAGATTGGATCCATCACTTTGGTGGCTTGTCTTCAGAAAATCTACTGCACTTTAAATGTTTACAACTGGTAGTTGGTAAGAGAGCTAGTGTGAAGATGCTGGCTTAGAAACCAGGAGATGGTGAGTTCTAGTCCTGCGTTAGGCATGGAATCCAACTGGGTGACTTGGCCCAGTCACTGGGAGACTGGGAATTCCAGTTCTGCTTTGGGCATAAAAGTTGACCGGGTGAGTTTGAGCCAATCACCAGGAGACTGTGAGTTCTAGTCCCACCTTAGACATGAAGCTTCACAGGCATGTGGGTTGTTGTTGTGGGTAAAATAGGAGGAGGAAGGAATATTCTGTATATTCACCAGTTATTTATAAGAAATAATAAAGCTGGGATAAAAAATAAATAATAACTATACACATTGAGGAGGTGTGTACAATGTCCATCAATAACTATTTAGCAGCCAAACAAAATATGCAGAAGAGTAAAAATGAAAGAAGACATTATAATAAGATAATAATAAGATAAACTAGGCAGAACCATTTGTCTTACATTTCAGAATAATAAAAGCAGGATATGCTATCTATCTATCATCTCTTTTATATATGCATAGCTATATCTATCTATCATCTCTATTATATGTGTATATATCTCTATCTCTCTTACCTACCTACCTGGCTATCTGTCTATCTATGTCTGTCTGTCTGCCTGCCTATCTATCTATGTATCTATCTATTTCTATCTATCCATCCGTCTATCTGTCTGTCTATCAATCAATCAATCAATCATCTAACCAACCTAACTCCAGTAACAGAATTTTATTTCTTTTTGGAACGAAATCTGAATCAGACAATTTCAATCCTGCGGCCAGAGAAGGAGCCTATAGCTCCATTTTCCACCAAACAGTCAAAATCCGACTTATTTATAAACTCTTGGAAAATCCGGGTTCATGATCTGGCCATCCTTACCATTAAAGTGTCTTTAGGGAAGAGATTGCGGCTTGGCGCCCTGGGTGCCCCGCCGGGGGTGGATGGATCCTGTGTCGTTGGCCCACGACGAAACCAGCTACTGATGGCCCAGATAATAAAGATTCTGGAGGATGAGAGGAAAAAAAAAAAGATGTTGAGAATTTACACTCATTTTGAAACCAACCTGCCCATCAAGAGCCATTGGCCACACGGGGAAATTCCAGAGAAATTCAGATTTGGACAAAGAGGTCCTCAGCTTCATCAACTGTCATAAATTTGGTTGGGTTTTTATTACTGTGAACTCAAGGATCAAATAAGGGCAGTCCCTGACTTACATCAGTTCATTTAATGACCGTTCAAAGTTACAACGGCACTGAAAAAAGTGATTTATGACTGTTTTCACACTTACAACTGTTGCAACAGCACACACACACACACACACACACCCCGTGGTTATGTCTTCAAAATTTGGATGCTTGGCAACTGACTCATATTTAAGATTAGGGTCCGACAGTCACTAATTAGCAGCAGAAATTTTGGGTTTGTAAGTCGAGGATTACCTATCTGGTGTTTCTCTACCTTGGTAGCTTTAAGACATGTGGACTTCATGCAGTTTGCTATAAAATTCACTTTGATTTTTGTTTGGGGCATGAATTGTAATTAAAAACATTTGTTTTTGACCCATCTCTAATTCAATCATCAAAATTCTTCCGTAGAAAATTAATAAAATTTTCTTTAAAAAAAAAAAAATCTTCCATTTGTATCAGCATATTTATATACTGCCTTAATTCCTTCTCTGATATACAGGTGAAACTCAAAAAATTAGTATATCGTGCAAAAGTTCATTTGTTGCAGAAAAGAGGACTTTGGACCACTGAGCAACAGGCCAGTTCTGTTTTTCTTTAGCCCAGGTAAGACGCTTCTGACGTTGTTGTTGTTCAGGAGCGGCTTGACAAGATGAATACGACATTGGAAGCCCATGTCCAGGATCCGTCTGTGTGTGGTGGCTCTTGATGCTCTGACTCCAGCCTCAGTCCACTCCTTGTGAAAGTCCCCAACACTTTTGAATGGCCTTTTCCTGACAATCCTCTCCAGGCTGCGGTCATCCCTGCTGCTTGTGCACCTTTTTCTTCCACACTTTTCCCTTCCACATAACTTTCTATTCATGTGCTCTGACTTTGGAAACATCCAACTTCTTTTGCAATTACCTTTGAGGCTTTCCCTTCTTATGGAGGGTGTCAATGATGGTTTTCTGCACAACTGTCAGGTCAGCGGTCTTTCCCATGATTGTGATTCCTACTGAACCAGACTGAGTGACCATTTAAAGGCTCAGGAACCCTTTGCAGATGTTATGGCTTAATTAGCTGATTAGAGTGGGACACTTTGAGCCTAGAATATTGAACCCTTTCACAATATTCTAATGTTCTGAGATTATGGATTTGGGGTTTTCATGAGCTGTAAGCCATAATCATCTCAATTATGACACATCACAGCTTGGACTATCTTGCTTTGCATGTAATGAGTCTTATCTCATATATTAGGTTCACCTTTTAAGTTACTTTTGCACGATATTCTAATTTTTCGAGTTTCCCCTATATACTACTATTCCTCTCTGTTTCTGTACTGCCAAGGCTCTGTATAATCTTCCTAATTTTGGGTATTCTAAACATTTCCTATATTGTCCTTTAATGTGTACTTCCTGTAAGCACACGATGTCCACTTTTTGTTTTGCCAATCTTGTTAACATTTGTTTTCTTTTGGTAGGTGAATTCAATCCATAGATGAAAAACAGCCCTGGAAAAAATCAAATTTTTCTACCCCAGTTTTCTGTTGACAGCACTGGGGTGGTATAGTCTTGCAGCTTTTAGAGTCATAAAATAAATCTCCACCCCTTAACTATCGCCGTAACAATTTCCTAAGTTACACTTTTACAGAACTCGATTACACAATTCTTAGGCTTGTTTATGAATAAGTTAAAAGATTAATTAATTATGAGATGGCACAAGAGCTCTTTGCAAGAATTCTAGCAACCTGCAGGGACCGGCAACGGTCTGGAACGATTTGATATCCGTATCGGCTGTCTTTTATTATAGCAGAAAATGCCAGAAATCCTTTTGAGTGAGAAGCCCGTGATTGATCTGCAGAGGAATTCTATCAGGCCCTCAACACCGCAGCCCAAATTTAATCGAAACAGTTAAATCAAGAAGCAAAGGAATATTTTGAAAATCAGGAGTCTGACCAGCAGTGTATACTGACTGAGAAGTTATTTTCTGAACCAAAAGATCCTGGATTCAAATGCATTTTCTTTTACAAATTTGCTAAGCGGACGTATTTATTTTACAATATTTGTATAGCTGCCCACCTCATTTCCATGCGACTCTTGGCAGAGGATGTGAGTTAAACACAAGCTAACAATCTGATAATTCACACCCCTTGTGCAATTCTTCACTACTACAACGCTAAGTCAACCCTACTACAGATGTTTGCTATGAGGAATACTCCAAACACTTTTCTATGTAAATATCAAGCATTGCTAATGGGCAGAGTTGATCAATAGAGGGACTGTAAAAGAGATTTTGGCCAAAACAGGTAAAGGAGAGAGAGAAAATGTGTATATTTTTAGTTCTTTTTCAAAATCTATCAATATTCTTAACAGCATTAAATGAATAATTTAAGAAACAGCCAGTATGGTCTAGTGGTTAAGGTACCAGGCTAGAAAATGGGAGACTGTGAGTTCTAGTTCTGCCTTAGACGTGAAAGCTGGCTGGGTGACTTTGAGCCAATCACCAGGAGACTGGGAGTTCTAGTCCTGTTTTGGGCATAAAATCTGGCTAGGTGACTTCTGGGTCAATAATTAGCAGGTGGTGAGTTCTAGTCCTGCCTTAGCCATGAAACCAGGGGGTAACTTTGGGCCAACCATTAGGAGACAGTGAATTGTAGTCCCACCTTAAACATGAAAGACAGCTGGGTGACTTTGGGCCAATCACCAGGAGGCGGTGAGTTCTAGTCCCACCTTAGACATGAAAGACAGTTGGGTGACTTTGGGCCAATCACCAGGAGGCGGTGAGTTCTAGTCCCACCTTAGTCATGAAAATCAGCTGGAGGACTTTGGGCCAATCACCAGGGGATTTGGAGTTCTAGTCCTGCCTTAGGCAGTTGGTTGGGTGACTTTGGGGCAATCCCTTCCTCTCAGTCTCCCCACCTCGCA
>CM066336.1:4037606-4320106 GCA_033807585.1 Hydrophis major
TACCCGCGAAAACTTGTGTGTGTGTGTGTGTGTGTGTGTGTGTGTGTGTGTGTATATATATATATATATATATATATATGTATGTTTTCTTAAGTTTTCGCGGGTACTTACATGTCTGGCATTCAGCTTTGTTTGGGTATTTTCCCACGTGGTGCTTTTAAAGTTGTAGCAACATTTCAGCAGAATCTCATCTGCCATCATCAGGCTTCAAACACCATACAGAAGCCTGATGATGGCAGATGAGATTCTGCTGAAACGTTGCTACAACTTTAAAAGCACCACGTGGGAAAATACCCGAACAAAGCTGAATGCCAGACATATATATGTATATATACACACACACAAACATATATGTTATGTTTTCTGAGGTTCTCGCGGGTATTTGTATGTGGATCTTTGGTTATTCGGGTTTTCTCCCGCGTAAGATTGGAAGTACTTAGGCAACGTTTCGATGACCCCTTTGGAGATGCAGCCGTGAAATTTCCTAGAGAAGCTAATGCTTTTTTCGTACCACATAGGAGCACGTTGGCCTTAAAGGACAGGCACCTACCTGCCCTTTAAGACCAACGCTGGCACCACCCAGCTCACCCTTCTTTCTACCCTGCATAATGCACAATGTGAAGACAAGAAGGGACGGGGGGTGTCCAGAAGGGGCGGATTTTTACCTGAATAAGACGCCTTTGATGATCTGCCAGGCATTCGGGGCTTGTTGCTGGGGCTGGTTCGGCTGCTGAGTCTCCACGACCCCTTCGCCGCCCCCCGCGGTGCCATTGCTGGTCACTTGCTTTAGAAGCAGGGGACAAGAAGAGAGAAAGACGGGCATCACAGAAAGCTACGGGATGCAACAAATCAGATTTCTTTAAATCTTTAATTACCTTTGAAATCATTTTAATTTTCTAACTTGGATGAGGTGGACGGTGTAGAAAATTGATTTTTTTAAAAAAATACCCCAAAAAGAAATCCCGTTTTTTATGACAATGGGTTTCAGACGATGTGAACTATAGGAAAAAGTGCTTTTACTTTTTCAGCATCGCTACCAATCTTTCTAAAATCTAACTGATTTTATGGGAGAGAGTAGACAGAGAATACGACTCTCTTCCTTTCACCCACATTGTCTGGATGTAAACCTTCCCTTCCTATTTTTTTTTTTTTTAAGTTAAAAAGAAGCAACAGAAATCCTCTTCCCCATAAAGAACTTCTAATGATTTCATAGCCATTTTCAAATGGAAGAGAAAAAGGCAACCATCCTACATTATCCCTTTGGGTTGAGGGCATACGAGAGCAGATATAGTACAATCCTCAACTTACAACAGTTTGTTTAGTGACCATTGAGGTTACAACAGCAGTGAAAAAAGTGACTTACGACAGTTGTTCACCCTTAGGACGGTTGTAGCTTCCCATGGCCAGGTGATCAACCTTCGGACGCTTGGAAACTGACTCATATTTAGGACGGTTTGCTGTGTTCCGGGGTCACGTGATTCCTCTTTTGCGACCTTCTGACAAGCAGTGTCAACGGGGAAACCAGATTCACTCAACAACCATGTAACAAACCACTGCAGTGATTCACTTAACAATGGCGGCAAGGCGGGTCATAAAATGGGACAACGCTCGTTTAACAAATGACCCGATTAGCCACAGAACTTTGGGGCTCGGCTGTGGTCAACCAAGTAAAATCCTAAGCCAGGGGTCTCCAACCTTGGCTCCTGGAAGCCTGGCGGACTTCAACTCCCAGAGTTCCACAGCCAGCAAAGCTGGCTGTGGAATTCTGGGAGTTGAAGTCCGCCAGGCTTCCAGGAGCCAAGGTTGGAGACCCCTGTCCTAAGCCAATGTTTTACTATTGCTCTGATGATCGATTGCTGTTCACAGGATGGCAAATTGGCTTTCCACCCCAAGCACGGACAACTGAAGACAACGTCTATTAAGTTGTTCAGAGGCATTGCCTGGTTTTCATGATAACGCCAAAGCAGGGGCAGAAAACGTTAACGCATGACGAGAAGTTTTCTAATTGGCATTTGATCTCCTGTACGTTGGTGTGAAATTGGGGGTGGGTGGGGTGTTATTCCTTTGTGAACCTCACACCACCCTTGCTGAGGAATCTCATTGGGCCTTGCCTCCCCAGCTAACCAGTTTGGTGAGATCTTTCGTCTCCTCCTAAATATGACTTTAAAACTTGGCTCTGGCCTTATTTTCAACTATTAAACAAGCCTCGATTCTACTACTATATACTAACCTCCAATGTGGAAACCTATCCAATTAATCCCACCTTTGACCTGTATTCTTTTAATAAGTGACTAAACTTATCAGGAAGTTATGCAACAACAGCAACAAAATTACACATGTAAAGACTTCTCATTGATGTTTTACACACACACACACACACACATCTTCGGGGAACAGTTTCAGTAAAGGGTCACCATATATCTTCACTGCAATTATGCACACATAACCATTTATAAACAACTTACTCCTAGATGGGAAGGAAGATCAGATTTTCAATTAACAAAGTAATTGGGGTCTTAAATTTGTCTTTTTACCATTGAAGGACTAGTTAATTTGCTGGACTGAAAATCTTCCTCTAAAAAGTATTAGATTGGTCTGGAATTTAGGAGGTTTCAATGGTGTTTTTTTACCTAGGTAGATTGGTATTAGGATTTATTTTGGGGGTCTATAAAGCCTTAATTTTATTACCATTTGGGAATCAAACAAAGCATTAATTTTTCAAATGTTGAATGATACCATTTGCACAACACCTACCTAAATTATATTGTTTATAGCTATAGGAAACCTTCTAATGTTAATCCCATTTTACAGATTATGTTCCAGACTCACAGTTTATGTTCTTAAGGGCACACCAAGTCAATAAAATTAACTGAAAAACAGAAGTAATTGAATTTGTCTTTGGCATATGAAGGTCAAAATTCACCAGCTGAGGATTCCAACTGTTTCTCAAATCTTACATTTCACTCCAGTTACAGAGGGGACATTAAGTCTCTGAATCCAGACTGAATAGTTCTAAAAAATACTCGATCTTATGCCAAGGACAGGATTGACTTCAAGGTATGATTATCCTTCATACCTGAAAATAGAAGAGAGGCAGAGCCAGATTGTAACCAGAGAATATTAAATGAAAACAGAGGACGCAGTAAGGAGAATAAAGGAGAAGGAGGTGAAAGCATCCAGATCATAAATGTTCCAGGGGAATCCCAAGGCACATTGTAAGGCACCACTCTTAAAAGATACAGATGGCTGGCAGTTGGAATTAAAGAGCAGTTTCCCAGCAAAGGGTGCAGAGCCACAGGTGTGGAAAGGGTAATTCCTTGCATTTATCCTGTCTGAAGCAGTTGGTAACCAGCAGCATTCCAAGCACTGTTGACTAAATATTGATAAAAAAAACAAAAATACAGAGCATTCCTCCAGGATATACCTCCACCCTCTGAATCGATGGCTTTTCTGGAGAACAAAAAAAATAATTTTCCACTGTTAGAGGAGGGATGGGTGAGCACTGTTCTACTGAAATATTTCACTTTGGAGAAGCAAGCCTTAGGAAATAACTCAGGCAGAGACTGCACCAGGCCCTGATAAACAACTCAATAATTCTCACTGTTGAGATACAAGAGAATTATCCCCTCCAGAAAAGGGCAAGTGGGGGAAAAAAAAGACAAGAGGATTGAACCAGGCCGCTCAAGGCAAACAATACCCTCTATGAATGGGTGTTTTTATTTAATAGTGGCTCTTTATTAGCCCATTTGTTTCTTACTACATACTAGTGTCCCCTGGTACACAGTTCAAGAATGGCTGCTGTTGACAACAATGAGCATTTACAAAGGAGAAACCAGGGCATTTTTCTGGTCATGAGTTCAGAAAGGATTTTTTTTTTTTAATAGAATAAGTCTCACTGGGGAGCAGGATGCTTGCCACATTTTGAGAAATCATGTGACGGAGGGAAAGAGGTGGATTTTGGTCATCTAAACCAGGTTGCAGGTTGATAGTTCACCAGGGTAACAATCTTTGCAACAGCAGGAAGCTAGACAAAGAAACGAATCATTCATCTAGCAGATGAAGGAACAATTCGGGCTCTGTGTCATTTCCCCATGGAGGAAACAACAAAGCAAAATATGCTGAAAAAGGAAGAAAGCAGAATGATACTGGCCTGCTTTGGGGAGGGGGGGCGGAATTGTACCTAGCAGGAAGGCCAAAAGTCAATTTCCCAAAAGAAAGAAAGAAAAGCCCCCCAAAAAAAGGAAGCTCAAAAGATGTTAAAGCAAACAAACACCAGTAGTATTTTTTTTCGCCTGGTGAGAGAGAAGTAGCAATTAATCCTGGCTAAATGTCAATGGACATGGTGGTACTACTCAGAGATAGATGCTTTAAGGATTCACCTGGGAGGAAAGATGAAGCAGAGATAGAGCAGGGGTCTACAAGCTTGGCAGCTTGAAGATATGTAGACTTCAACTCCCAGAATTCCCTAGCCAGCATGGCTGGCTGGGGGATTCTGGGAGTTGAAGTTCACCCATCTTAAAAGACGATGGCTGGGAGATCCTGGGAGTTGAGTTCCACCCATCTTAAAAGATGCTGGCTGGGGGATTCTGGGAGTCGAAGTCCACATGCCTTCAAGTTTCCAAGGTCAGAAACTCCTGAGATACAGGTCCATAACCATGAAAGCAGTGGAGCAAAAGAAAAATGACAGGACACAATTCTGTCTTCATGAATTGGAGGGGAGGGGAAGTAGAAGCCATTGACTAAACCTCAAATGAGAAAAGGAAGTTGACAATCCAGAATGGAGAGTATCGGAAAGGCAGGTCCTTGGCTTTGTAGCTGATGAAATAGAAGGCCAAACCGTCATGATTCATGATTGTCCAAATTGACCATTCAGTTCCATAAATAGCCTTGGCCCAACGATTCGTGAATCATCCTATTCCTCCGTGGCCATTGCGAGAATGAAATTGAAACAGTGCAAGGACTGAAGCTCCCTTCTGGGTTGTATGGATTTGTTTGGTGCTTGCCAGGTTTCTGCCATGGGATTTTTACTGTTGGATTATTTTATCATTGAATTATTTTACTTTTCTGGGATGTTTTTCTCTCTATTGAATTGCCCAGAAAGCAGAGTGGAGGTCAAACAAAAATTTTAGGGATTACCTGTAACAAATAAATCCATAAACAGGCAGTTCTTGAGTTATGACTGC
The DNA here is from genome assembly GCA_033807585.1 of Hydrophis major. NCBI lineage: Eukaryota > Metazoa > Chordata > Lepidosauria > Squamata > Elapidae > Hydrophis > Hydrophis major. Next base: position 4,042,790 of record CM066336.1, read on the forward strand.
ATTGGAGCCCAGAATGGATGTTGCTAAGTGAAACATTTGCAAAGTGAGCTTGTCCCATTTTTACGACTTTCCTTGCCACATTTGTTAAGCGAACAGGGTTGTTGAGTGAATCTGGTTTCCCCATTCACTTTGCTTGTCAGGTGGTCCCAAAAGGGGGGAATTGCATGATCTCGGGGGACCCTGCAAACCGTCGTAAACACGAGTCCGTTGTCAAGCATCCGAATGCAAATCACGTGACTGTGGGGGAATGCTGCGACGGTCGTTAAGTGTGAAAAACGGTCGTTAAGTCACTTTTCCCCCTGGTGCCATTGTAATGTTGAACCGCTGTAAAGTTGAGGACTACCTGTACAGCACCAAATTCTTTTGGAAAGGAATACAGACAGAGATGAAATCCTTTGGATCCATTCGATAAACCCTGTTTTATTTCACACACACCCTTCATTTTCCTTGCTGAATTTTTAGCCAAATAGATGAAAATTGGGGAGAGGGGGACCGAGATGTTGTTTTTAATTCCCCCTCCCCCCAAAAAAAAGATCTTTGAGCCTAAAAAGCACCCAGGAATTCTCTATAACCTGCCCCTAGGCTTCTCCTTTCTGGAGACATTGGGACTATCGTTCCCAGAAGCCCCTACAAAGTACAAGAACGGCGGGGATTCTGGGAGTTGTAGTCCCAGCCCCAAAACCCCCCCAGGGGGTTTTTTTTGGTGGGCGGGAAGGAATCCTGACTTGTAAAGAGCCGGGTTGCTGGATGAAGGGGAGACGGGGGTCTTGGGGGGGGCTGTCGCGCGGGAGGGGCTAATGGAGGCCGTCACGTGAACCCAGGGAAAGGAGGGGTGGCGGGGGGCGAGAAAGGAAAGTACCCCGGGGGCGAGGGGAAGGTGAAGCCCGGGCCTATCGCACCTCGGGGAAAGGAGGCCGCCCGGGATGGACATCGTAAAGGGAGGGGGGGAAAGCAGAAGAGCCCCGCCGGCGGTACCTGTCCAAGGCCGGCTCCCGGCCCTGCGGCTGTTACCACCTCCGTCTCCGGCGCCGCCATCTTGCTGCGCCGTTGCCTGGTGCAATTCTCGCGAGACTTTCCTCGCTTTCCCAACTCCCGTTCTCCCCACCCCTTTTTTTTGCCCGTCACGTGGGCCTCACCTCCTGGAGGCGGGGCTCGTTTGCAGGACTCTCGTTACCGTAATGCTGAAAGAAGCGGCGCGAGTTACCGTATGTGAATAACAATAATAACAATAATAACAATAATAACAATAATAACAATAATAACAACAAACAACAAACAACAACAACAACAACAACAACAACAACAACAACAACAACAACAATAATAATAATAATAATAATAATAATAATAATAATAATAATAATAATAGGTGTGGTCTTAGTAAGGCTTTATAGAGTGGTATTAGTTCCTCCCTTGATCTTGATTATATCCTGTTAATGCAATTTAGGATTGCTGTTGGCTTTTGGGGCTGTTGTAGGACTCCCTGTAACCTTGTTTGATCCATCCACAGGAATGCTTGCCAAATAACCTGAGGCTTGGGGAAAAAAATTTAATGGGGCTTGTTTGGTTTGCAAAGGAGCATCCTGGGTGAAGCTAGCCTATTCTGGTTTGTTCAGAAGCCCCCATTTAGCGCAAGGTGTGAGTTGACCCATCATAGCAGTGTTTTCCCCAACATTCCTTCATTACCCCAAACCTCTTATCAAAAGGATCTTCAAGTCAGCACGTTTAGGGTTTTTTACTACCAAATCTTCTTTCTGACCCCATGAGGGACAGAAACTTGATTTTTAAATGAAAGGTAATAACTCACTCTCTGGGACATGCAAGCTGGGGGATTCTGGGAGCTGAAGGCCAGGCATTTTCAACTTCAACATTGCCAAGGTTGTCTGTTCATTTTTATTAAGGAGGTGAATGGGGTGCCTCCAGAAATCATGGGTGCTCCATCACTGGAGGCTTTCCAGGAGAGATTAGATGGCCATTTTGTGGTAGAACGGTATAGGGTCTCCTGCTTGAGCAGGAGGGTTAGACTAGAAGACCTCCAAGGTCCCTTCCAACTCTGTTATTCTGTTTAAAAAAACCCCGAATGCCTTTAGATTCCAACGTTGCATTTTTAAAATTGCCTTTGCCTGTTAAGTTATGTGGGATCAGTGAATCTGGGGTATTTCTTTTTTAAACTTAAGTTTCTTTTTCATCATTTTCTTTTTCTTGCTTGGGGGTGGGTTGGACTCGGTTGTGATAAACAGCCTAGAAAAAAAACCCGATTTTGCTGAACCAAACAAAAATGAACTTAAGTTTCTTTTCCCTCATTTTCTTTTTCTTGCTCGTGTGTGTGTTGGGGAGGTTGGCTTGGCAAAACGGCAGCCTTGGACTCGGTTGTGATGAGCGTTGGCTGGCTGGGGAATTCTGGGAATTGAAGTCTTCAAGTGGCCAAGTTTGAAGAATCCCCCCCTCCCCAGTATAGGGTCTCCTGTTTGAGCAAGCTGGTTGGGCTAGATGACTTCCAAGGCCCCTTCCAACTCTTGTTATTCTGTTTTTTTTAAATAATAATAATAATAATTCGCATTCTTTCCCAAGGGTGAAACCGAAAACAAAAGCTCCGAGCTTCGATCCAGCTTTCTGGAAATGAAAAAATAATAATAATCATCGTATTTTCTCTCCCTCCTCATCCTCCTTTCCTAAGTTTGCTCTTCCGTGTGTGTGTGTGTGTGTGTGTGTGTGTGTGTTTCCCCCTCCCCCGTCTCTCCCTTGGCCCCGCCCCTTTTCCGCTCGGCTGGGGCTTTCCCGTTCCAAGAAGTCTGACCTCATCGGCGGGGCCTCGTCCAATTAGGAAGCAGCAGCCGGCCCAGCAGGGGGAATTCCAAGGAACGCTCGGCCCCCTTGCGCGACCCAAAAGGACTTTTCTCTCTCTCTCTTTTCTTTTCTTTTCTTTTCTTTTCTTTTTTTTCCTTTGAAAGACAGGAAAGGGGAACTTAGAAAGGAGGGGGGGGGAAAATAAGTTAGCACTTTTGGGGGGGGGATTTTTTTTGGAGGGGGGTAGCAGCCTGCGGGGATTGGGGGGCTTCGCAGGGGCATGAATAATAGCCTGGGGCGGAGCCGGTGGCCGGAGCGAAAGCAGCCCGAGGCCGGGAGATGGTTCTTCTCTAGGTAGGCGGGGGCGAGAGAAAGTGGCCGGGCGGAGGAGAGGGTTGGCCGGAGGTGGGCTGAGTTAAGGCCACGCTGGTTCCTCCGGGCTGGGAGAGAGGCAGCAGAGCCTGGGCAGCGGGCGAGGGTCCCTCGGCTGGAGGCAAGCTGTTTGCCACCTGCCCGGCCCGGATTCCTGCATTTTCTTCTCCTTGTCATGTTGCAGAGATTAGCGACTTAATAACGAAAGAAGATTTAACGCAATACAATTAAATTACAGGTACAGTATATAGATAACGTGTAAGAATATATACTGTAAGCCGTGTTATGATTGGACTGTAGGTGACTAAAACAGATAGAATGACAAGTGTATATAGACTGCAAGAGTCTGTCAAACTTGACAGCTTTTAACACTTGTGGACTTCAACTCCCACCATTCCTCCTCCAGGTATCGTTAGCTCAGGAATTCTGGGAGTTGAAGTCCACAAGTCTTAAACTTGCCTGTTTGGGTGGAGGGTTGGAAGAGATCAGGGGTCTCCGACCTTGGCAACTTTAAGACTTGCAGACTTCAACTCCCAGAATTCCTCAGCCAGCAAAGCTTCAACTCTGGGAATTGAAGTCCACAAGTCTTAAACTTGACCAAGTTTGAAGACCCCAAGTGTAGGGTCTCCTGTTTGGGTGGAGGGTTGGACTAGATCAGGGCTCTCCAACCTTGGCAACTTTAAGACTTGTGGACTTCAACTCCCATAATTCCTCAGCCAGCAAAGCTTCAACTCTGGGAGTCCACAAGTCTTAAACTTGACCAAGGTATATAAAGAATAGAATAGAATTCTTGATTGGCCAAATGTGATTGGACACAAAAGGAATTTGTCTTCGGTGCATATGTCACAGTGTGCATAAAAGAAAAAATAAAATACATTCATTAAGAATCCTAAGATTACAACAGTGATAGTCATAGGATATTAATAAGCAATCAAATAGTAGGAAACAAATACAATAATATAAATTGTAAAGATACAAGCAACACTGTTATAATAAGCAGGAAGAGATAGGTACTAGGAAGTGTTATTATAATCTAGTAGTACAGGAATAATAGTAATAAAGTCTTAGTAAATAAGTTGACAGTGTGGGAATGAGTTGTTTAGCAGAATGATGGCATTCGGGGGAAAAACGGTCCTTGTGTCTAGTTGTTCTGGTGTGCAGGACTCTATAGCGTCGTTTTGAGGGTAGGAGTTGATACCATTTTTGTCCAGGATGCGAGGGGTCTGAAGATATTTTCACAGCCCGCTTTTTGACTCTTGCAGTATACAGGTCCTCCATGGAAGGCAGATTGGTAGCAATTGTTTCTTCTGCAGTTATAATTACTCTCTGAAGTCTCTGTCTGTCTTGTTGGGTTGTAGAACCAAACCAGACAGTTATAGAGGTGCAGTTGACAGACTCAATCATTTCCTCTATAGAACTATATCAGCAGCTTCTTAGGCAGTTTGAGCTTTCTGAGTTGGCGCAGGAAGATCATTCTTTGTTGTGCTTAATAATAAAAGATTATTTACACAATAGAAATAAATACAGGTACAGTATATAGATATGTGTAAGAATATATGCTGTAAGCAATATTACGATTGGACTGTACATGCAAGGGTTTTCAAACTTGACAGCTTTTAAGACTTGTGGACTTCAACTCCCAGAATTCCTTCTCTGGTCATATTGGCTTGGGAATTCTGGGAATTGAAGTTCCCAAGTCTTAAACTTGACAAGTTTGAAAACCCTTGGATTAGATAGATAAATAGATAGATAGATAGATAGATAGATAGATAGATAGATAGATAGATAGATAGACAGACACAGACAGACAGAGATGGAGATAGAAGATAGATTCTGTTCAGGGGTCTTCAAACTTGGCAGCTTTAAGACTTGTGGACTTTAACTCCCAGAATTCCTCCTCTGGTCATGTTAGCTCAAGAATTCTGGGAGTTGAAGTCCCACAAGTCTTAAACTTGCCGAGTTTGAAGACCCTTGGATTAGAGCCTGGTTATTTTCTTACAGAGAGCATCAAGGACCGTACAGTTCAACTCCGACCTACAAATATTATCCTCTATTAGTTAAAATATATAATTTATTGAATCCTTCCATCTTGCCGCTCCCGACCTCTTCTTCTACTTCCTGTAACAAATGGTTTATAGGTTGCAAACAAAAAACAAAGACAATTGGTTTTCCTATTACATGAATCCAGAAAATGGTTTGTGGTTTTAGGGACCTGTTTCTTTATAAATATATATATATAGTATTTTTGTGATGTTTAACTGGTTATAATTCCTGGGAGAGTTGTTGGCATGGACAATCTATACACGAATAATAAAAAAATATCATAGTAGTTATACTGCAAACACTCTGACAAGGAGACATTTTCTGACAATCAACCCATGGAACAGAAGTTGCCCTCGGAAGTTGTGGGAGCTTCATCACTTGAGACTTTCAAGAAGAGATTGGACTGCCATCCCACTTGGGCAGGGGGGTTGGACTAGATGATCTAGAAGGTCCCTTCCAACTCTGATTATCTGTTCTCTGTTATTAGGTCAGTCAATCAGAATAAAGCTGGAAGGGAACTTGGAGGTCGTCTAGTCCAGCCCTCCTGGTCAAACACTATCCCATTTCAGGTTGGATAGCCCTGGTGTGCAGTATCCCAAGTGTGGGACTTGAGCTACCTTGGAGAAAACAGCATTTATTTATTTTTCCCCCCTCTAAGTTTTCAAATACAGGAGAGCCTCCCAGCAGTTCCACCCATTGGGGCTGCATGCTGTGCTTAGACAGAGTTTGCTGGAGAATTACAAAGTTGGAAGGGACCTTGTAGGTCATCTAGTCCAACCCCCTCCCTCACCCAAGCGGGAGACCCTACACCATTCCTTTGTAGCAGCTCCTCAAATATTGGAAGATAGCCATATCACCCCTAGAAATGGTATAGGGCAGTGGTGGCAAACCTTTTCCAGCTCCTATGCCAATAATTGTGTGCGCTTGTGTGCCAGCACACCAGAAGGCAATACGTGCTGGGGCCCCTTCACCATCACGGGTGTAAAGTCTTCCTGCTTGGGCGGGGGGGTGGAGATGACCTGCAAGGTCCCTTCCAACTCTGTTCATCTGTTCATCTAGTTAAGATTTGGGCATGGCAGCTGGCATGTATTTACCATGGTTGCTGTGTCCCGAGGTCAGGGGATCCCCATTTGCTTCACACGAGCAAAGTCGAGGAGCATTAGGTGTGTTCTGATGCCCTGAGTTATTTATAAAAGTGATATAAATGAATAAATCCATGACAACGGTCTCATTTTGGTGCAAACTGTCGGATGATTCTCCAGCGGGTCATGTGAAGGCAGAAAGCTGATTTCAAATAAACTCTGGCTAACGATCGGGAGAAAGCTTGCCAAAGGTGAGATTCACAGAGATTCAATTAATTTTAATTAATTTAATTATTTTAATTATTATTATTATTTTAATTATTTTAATTTTTAAATACTCTGTAGTGTAATTGTGACGTGGTGTTTGGGGCCATGTGCTGGAGTAGCTTTCAAATTTCATTGTATTTGTAGAATGCAATGACAATAAAGGTATTCTATTCTATTCTAAATCCCAGATTGCAGGATGGAAATTGTCTGGAGGATAGGATGAATGTCTTGTGTCGGCTTTGGAAGCCATATTAGCACCAGACGCTTCCACACTGCCACATTCTTGAGCCTGGGAAAATGGGAGGGGGGAATTTCTTGGAGCATATGTGGTTAGACATAATAGCATTTTTCTTCTAAGTCAAGGTCATGTTATTTCTGCACCTGGGTGAGAGCTGGGACGGATGACGATTGGGGCATGTGATGCGATGATGGGTGCAGGGGATGGATTTTGTAGTTTTTACTTATTGCAAGGAAGCCCAGAACTTTCAGATTTGGGATTGCCCAGATGTGCCGGTTTACTATCCAAATAAAAACAGAAATTTTGAGAAGATGTCTGTCTCAGGAGTTACTGGTTGGAGTGCAGGTTTTTTGGAATGCTGACATCCTGATTTATTCTTATTTTTTCAATCTTTTTCTATCTTTTTTTACAGCCCCTCCCTGCTTGCCACTTCTAGCTTGTCCATGATGCAGCCGAACAGAGAGACTTCGGGTAAGGATTTTCAGCATCTTGCTTTAAAAGGTGGTCCTCGACTTACAACCCCCCCAGCTCAGCCCAACATTTCTCATGCTACATGCAAACATTTTTGACGTGAATTCTGGCACATTTTACAACTTTGCTTTGCTACAGTTGCAAAGGGAATCGCTGCAGTGTTTTTAAGTGAGTCACCCAGTCGTTAAGTGAATCTGGCTTCCCCCATAGACTTTGCTTGTTAGAAGGGGATCACATGACCCCAGGGACGCCAGAACTGTCACAAATACCAGTCAGTTGCCAAGCATCTGAATTTTGATTGCATGATCATAGGGATACTGTAAATGTCATAACCAGAGGTAGTATTTAACCGGTTTGGACCGGTTCTCCAGAACCGGTAGCAGAAATTTGGAGTAGTTCAGAGGACCAGCAAGTACCACCTTTGACTGTCCCCGCCCCATTTATGCTCCGCCTCCCGAGTCCCAGCTGATTGGCTGGGTCTTCTTTGGTTGCCCTGCACAGGAGAACGGAGCTGGAAAGCAGGTTAATTGGGTGGGGAAGGAATGGGGATTTTGCAGTAACTTTCCCCTGCCATGCCCACAGAACCGATAGTAAAAAAATTTGAACCCCACCACTGGTCATAACTGTGAAAAACAGTCTTAAGTCACATTTTTCAGGGCCATTGTCACTTTGAACGAACTGTCGTAAGTCAAGGACTACCTGTATTCAGATCTGGTCAAAGGCTGAGCGAAATGAGAAGCTGATGTGGATGCTTGCAAACGGAAGGAAGATATCGTACCACATAGAGTAATATGTCTCTTTTTTCTTTTGCAGATGAACTAGGTAAGCACCTGGGAGGGGGTTAGGGGGATGCTGCCAATGACAGGTAAGGAGATATTTGTTACGTAATGGAGTCATTATTTTGAGGTTTAATTTTTCTCTCTGCTTTTATTCGGCATCTCCATGAAAGTGCTGGCTGAGGTCATCCAACTAAATAAGAAAAAAAAAAATCACCATCAGCTGATCATGTCTTTTTAACAATTAAACAGTTTGTTTATATGTTTTCTCTTTACACACCTAAGTGTTTTGTGAGTAGTGCAGGGGTGCAATTGAACTGGTTTGGCCTGGTTCTATAGAACCGGTAGCTCCAAAGAGCAGCTGATAGCAAACTGGTTCAGTGTCAGCTGCTCTTCGGAACTACCCGTTCTGTAGAAGCAGCTGACACCGAACCAGTTCACCCAGCTGCCTGTCTGGCCTCTAGGCTGTCCTTTATTCATGCATCAGCAGGAGAAAGTGATTCATAAGTATTGAGCATGCGTGCGCAGCGCATATTTGGCATGCATGCACGCTCATTGAACCGGTTGTTATGGCGGTAGGATCCCACCCTTGAAACAGTGTATTGTCTGGATCAATGTGCTCACATAATAGTGGAATGGAATGGAATGGAACGGAGCAGAGCAGAGCAGAACAGAACAGAACAGAACAGAACAGAACAGAACAGAACAGAACAGAATAGAATAGAACAGAATTCTTTATTGGCCAAGTGTGATTGGACACACAAGGAATTTGTGTTCAGTGCAAATGCTGTCAGTGTAACATAAAAAGAAAAGATACATTCATCAAGAGTCAAGGATCATCCGGTACAACACTTAATGATAATCATAGGGTACAAATAGGCAATCAAAGCATACTAGGAAACAGTCAATATATAAATCGTAAGGAGACAAGCGACAAAGTTACAGTCCTACAGTCACAAGTGGGAGGGGATGGGTGATAAGGAGGGATGAGAAGATTAATAGTAATAGTAGTGCAGACATAGTAAATAGTTGGACGGTGTTGAGGGAATTATTTGTTTAGCAGAATGATAGTACTTTTCCAATTAAGATAGTAATAGTAATTTCTACCAATCATTGATAAAACAAGCCCCATGTTTGAAAGTATTCTGTATCTTCTTTTTCTTTTAAATGTCCATCCATCCATTTCTGCACAGTCTAGCATTTTTTTAAAAAATTACATCTTCTGTAGGTGTTTCTTCATTTTTCCCAGTATGGTGGTTTCCTTGCAGACATTTCACGACCCAACTAGGTAACATCATCAACGCGAGGTGATGATGCTAGCCCTGATGATGTTATCTAGTTGGGTCAACCAAACGTCTGCAAGAAACCCCCCTCAGCTCAGAGAGCACCCAAAGATACCCGTAATTCAGGAAAAGTTGGTTAAACAAGCTATGTGTCAGGGTTCCGGCGATTGCCCGAATTAAATCATGAGCCTCGAGCCAAGCTTCAAAAAAACTCAAAAGATTTATTAGGAGCAACATGTCAGCATTAACCTAAATGAAGCCAACTCTGGCATACGTAATTTACAGTCCCCTGTGCCCATGTTTCCCCCCTCCCTTCCGGGTATGTCATCAATCACATTCTCCAATGAAGGATTTTCCCGGGCAGAAGATCTGGTAGCCTAGCTACAATCTTTGTAAATTAAGTGTCAGGGCGCCATCAAATCCACCCCCATTCAAATCATGTCTCCAGCTGCATCTCTCAGAATAATATTTTTTTTAAAATTAGGAATGGCCATGTTGGTGTTAGCTGGGTGCAGCCGACACTAAAATACATCATTCATTTCCTCCTTGACCCTGGTCTTTCCCCCCATCCCTGGATATATATTCTCCAATAGGACACCTTCATAGCCAAGAATCATCAATCATGCTCTCCAGTAATAATCTTGCATGCCAACAGCTTTGGGCTGCCAAGGCGATTATCTGAGGCATTTAAGGAATGCACTGCTTTTCCCCACTCCCTTTCAGCTGGCAGCTAAAAAGATCAAAGGAGTTTTGTTTTTTTTAAAGTTGACAATTACGTTGGAATGTATTTCTGTTTTAAACTGCTGTCATGCTACTTCAGTTCTCTCCCCTACCCCAAATTATTTATGGCAACTCGAAAACAGGCATAGGAACGTTTTACGAGTTGACACTATGGGTGCTGGATGTGGCCTCTACTAAACTGTCATATGGGTTGTTGTTGTTTTTTGTTTGTTTGCTTAGCAAATTGTCTGATCTTGATACTCGTGGTTTCCAAGCCATGATGTACGGGGGAAGTTGACTAATTGCAGCTTAGCTGACAAATCAGAGCTTGGACGAGCGAGTCGGTCCCAACTGCTGGGCTTTCTCCTCTTCGTTTTCTAGCCATCATTGATGAGCTGATTAAAGAAGATGGTTTTGGTGAGGACGGGGCCCCCAAGTTGATTCCCAGAAGCACCAACTTCACCCCGTCGGACATGGAAAGAGCTGGAAGGATGAACCTCTTGCTGGAGCCTTATGGGGTGTCGGACCTCCCTACTCCGGGTTCACCCCAGGATTCCTTCCCCCAACAGCTGTCCCGGACCCTCAATAGTTTGTCCTTGCAGCCCCAGCTGGTCCCGAGGGGGCTGCCGCCCCTTCCGCTGCCCTCCAGCCGGGATTTGGACACTCTTTGGCCAGCTCCCAGCCCTTCAGGGTGTTCCACGGTGGCCCCAAAACCTCTGGATGACACGATGCGTGACCCGCCCAAACTGGTGATCATCGAGCAGCCGAAACAACGGGGGATGCGCTTCCGGTATCAGTGCGAAGGACGGTCAGCCGGGAGCATTTTGGGAGAAGGGAGCAGCGAGACCAACAAAACGCTGCCCACCATTGAGGTGAGCGGCCTGGGCAGGGGGAGGGCGGAGTTAAAGGGCAAACCCCACCCATAGGGGGGAGGGGCTTAGAACAGAGAAGCCAGGAAGGGGCTTCAATCCAGGTGTGCCCTCCAGGCGTTGGGATAAGGTGGCTCGCAGGTTGGACTTTTTCTCCTGGGATTTATGGAGAAAAGAGCCACAAAATGCTGATTTTGATAAATTTATAGCCCCCGTGAGATAATTGTACATGCAGATGGGAAGATTTGGAGGTGAAGGTATTACCACCTCTGGTGGCCTAGAGGTGGAATTCTTGCCTCGCAATCAGGAAGCTGTGAGTTCAATCCTAGGTAGAGGCTAATATTTGGAATAGACTTTCCTGCTTGAGCAAGGGGTTGGACTAGATGGCTTTCAAGGTCCCTTACAATTCTGTTCTTTTAGTCCTCGACTTACAACTGCAACAGAGCCCAAAATTTGTGTGGCTAAGCAAGGCAGGGGATAAGTACGTTTTCCCCCATTCTATGAGCTTTTCTAAGTGAATCCCTGCAGCTGTTAAGTGAATCACACAGTCATTAAGTGAATCTGGCTATCCAACACCCCACCCCCATTGACTTTGCTTGTTGGAAGACAGCTGGGAAGTTATAAATGGTGATCACGTGACCTCAAGGCCCTGCAACCGGCATAAGTAGATGCCAGTTGCCAAGTGCCTGAATTTTGATCAGTGGTAAGTGTGAAAACCAGAAGTGACTTTTTTTCCGTGCTGTTCTAACTTTGAGCAGTCGCAAAATGAACAGTTGCAAGTCGAGGTCTGCCTCTATTCCCCTAATGGAAGAATGGCTGGTAAAGTAAAATAGAGTAGAGTAGAGCAGAGTAGAATAGAATAGAATAGAATAGAAGGGACCTTGGAGGTCTTCTAGTCCAACCCCCTGCTCAGGCAGGAAACTCTATACCATTTCAGGCAAATGGTTGTCCAACCTCTTCTTAAAAACTTCCAGTGTTGGAGCACCAACAACTTCTGGTGGCAAGCTGTTCCACTGGTTCATTGTCCTCCCTATTAGGAAGTTTCTCCTCAATTCCAGGTTGCTTCTTTCCTGAATTAGTTCCCATCCGTTGCTTCTTGTCCTGCCTCTTCAGGGGCTTTGGAGAATAGCTTGACTCCCTCTTCTTTGTGGCAACCCCTGAGATACTGGAACACTGCTATCATGTCACCCCTAGTCCTTCTTTTCATCAGACTGGACATACCCAATTCCAGCAACCATGTTTTAGTCTCCAGTCCCCTAATCCTCTTGGGTTGCTCTTCTCCGCACTCTTTCCAGAGTCTCAACCATTTTTTTACATTGTGGCAACCAAACCTGGATGCCGTATTTCCAAGTGTGATGGGTTTTGCAGAGAGGGCAGTTTGGGGATAGTGTTAAGCTTGTGTGTGTGTGTGTGTGTGTGTGAGTGTAGCATCTGAAACCTTGGTTGTTTCTCCAGCTGCAGAACTTTGAGGGGATCCCGGAAGTGAAAGTGACAGCTTGCTTGGTCTGGAAGGACTGGCCTTATCGTATCCACCCTCACAGCCTGGTAGGGAAGGACTGTAGCAACGGGCTCTGTGAAGTGACCCTGAAGCCTCGAATCAATGCCAGGCATAGGTATATCGCTCCGTCCCTGGGACAGAGGGTTTGGGGTGTTGAAATGATGATGATGGCCTGTGATGACCCCAGAGTGGGATACAAAAGCGACAGAGTCACCAAAACAGGAGAAGTCCCTTTAATTCCTTCAACTTGGTTTCAAAGCTCCAATTATCATTGACTGGAGGAAAAACTCCCCCACAAACAGTTGGGAAAAGGAAGAACTTCCATTCAAACTCAAAATACCTATAAATTATAAATAGAAAAAACAACAACTACACAAACCACACTGAAGCAGTTAATGAGACAAGGCAGGATAAGGGCTTGGAGACATCCACAGATATCAAAATACACACACTGGGAAGGATACCAGAACTCAGATAAGAACGGAAAGACTAGAATTATTTCATGCTTTGCTTCCAGCACTGGACCATGAGCAGTTTGTCCTTATAAACAGTCCTCACAGCTGCAGCCCGTGAAGGGGATTAGGGCCCTTTCCTCCCCCGTAGACGCCTTTCACGTTGATCCCTTCTCCGCTCCTCCCTGCATGCCCTAGGATGAAGAGGGAATGGGCCTGGGTCTTCCTCTGAATGCCCAGCTGGGCTGTGTCCTTCCCCAGTTTCCTCCACACCCTCCGGAGCCACACTTCCTGTAGGTTGTTCCTCCTCTCCCTCGGAGTCAGACTCCAACAGGGGCATATGACCCTTGAGTTGGGGCCTGCACACTGTCAAGGTTGATGTTGGCCACCGCCCCTCCAGCAACCAAATCAGAGGAGGAGGAGGAGGAGGAGGAGGAGGAGGAGGAGGAAGCGTGTGAGTCAGGGTCACCATCAAGGCAACCTGAGAGCTCTGAGGGGGAAGGGGGAATGGAGCTGGCAGAGAGAGAGAGAGAGGCAGACCCTGGCCATCCGTCAGCCCTCAGATGGAGAGTCAACAGCCCCGTCTCCCCCGGTCTGGGGCTGATGATGAAGAGGAGGAACAGCTGTGTCCAGTGTCAGGATTCTGACAGATGCCCTAATTAAACTATGAGCCTCGAGCCAAGTTGCAAAAGAAATCCAGCTATTTATTAGGAGAAACATGTCAGCACATACCCAGATGAAATCAGCTCTGTCTCACATAATTTACGGCCCACCTATGACCCTGTCTCCCCCCTCCCCCCCAGGGTATGTCATAAATCATGTTCTCCAATGGAGCACTTTCCTGGGCTGTAAAGATCATACCTCTCTGATTGGTCCTGGTAGCCTGGGATACAGCCTTGAAGAAGGTATGCGTGGAACATACTTCTCATTGTGGCTGATGTGCTGCTCCATCAGTTTTCCCCTCCTCCTGCCTATGGCAACTCGAAAGCAGGCCAGGAATGCTTTACGAGTTGATATTCAGTGCCTGATGCGCAGAAGGGAGAGGAGAGGAGAGCAGTGGAAATCTATGGGCCGGTCCTTGGGACGGAACAGCCACTGCTGCTAGTGAAGCCCCACCTGAGCTCTGGGGATAAAAGGCAGGGGGTGGAGATTAATAAATGTGGCAGACAACTATTAATCTCCCCTGCCGGACAAACCTGTTAGCCTGTGGTGTGAGAGAAAGACTTTTTGACAGGGCTGCCAGTTAATTGATTTAACTGCAGAGGGTTTGTTGTGTTTGGGGAGGGGGAGCTGGGTCAGAACAGTAGGATTATGATATCTCTCGATTACCACCTGAAGCCACAGGATGGTAGAAGCTGAATTTTTAAAAAAGAAACTTCCTAACTGTCTGTTCAGACAAATTCAGCACCAGAAAAGTAAACGCAGATGACTGAGGCTTCGTTTAACTTCTTTATAAACATATAAAGTCAATTTTACAATACCAGTTGTAGAGTTCTCCAACATGAAGCAACCTCAAACTGAAGCAGACATGTTATAGGTTCAGAGTAGAACAGCAACTCAGGAGTTCAGAAACAGACCTCAGTTTCACTTTAGTTCAGCAGGCAAGCAAAAGACACAGCAGAGGAAAGAAGCCGTTTCATCTTCAATAGACAGACTCAGAGCTTAACACAGCTTCAGAGCTGCAGAGTTTAATATAGAGCCATGCCTAGGCTACTTCTACTTTCAGTTTCCAAACAGTCCTCATTGGCTGACTTGGTTGCTATGCCTATTCATTGGCTGACCTTGTTACCATGTTCTGTTCCAGTTCATGAATATACTTTTGACACTGTCAAATGGTTAACACTTCCAAATTTTCGCCATGAGGTACTTAAGAGGTGGTTCTCGACTTACGACCGTTAATTTAGTCACCCTTTGAAGGTGTAAGGGCCCACAAGAAGTGACGTAGGACTGGTTTTTACACTAAGCATGGTTGCCGCGTTCCCCATGGCCACGTGATCAAAATTCAGGCACTTGGGGTTGCAGGATCCTGCAATCCATGCTTTTGTAACCTTCTGAAAAGCCAAATCAGCAGATTCACTTGACAACCGGGTTACTAACTGAACAAGGGAAGCAACTCATCGCCACTGCGGTGGGAAAGGTCACAAAATGGGGCCCAACTAACTTACCTGTTTCACATGACGATGGACATTTTGGGGTTCAATGGTGATCGTAAATCCAGGACTGCCCGTATAAAAGCATTTTGTAAGGTTGCTTCCTTTTGTGGCGGACTTTTCTGTTGTTTGAGCCCCAAACTGTCCTCTGCTTGACAGCTTTAACAACCTCGGGATCCAGTGTGTGAAGAAGAAGGACATAGAGGAATCCATAGACAAGAAGCTACAACTCGGAATTGACCCTTTCAAAGGTGAGAAGAACTCTCTTGCATGTGTATGTGGGTAGACAGACAAGTTATTTTGAGAGTTGAATGCAGCGAAATTTCATTGTAAGGTATGTGATGATTAGCGTACACCTAAAGTGACAATAGAGTTCTATTCTATTGTTCTATTGTTCTATTTTCTATTCTCCTCTCCTCTACACCCTACCCTACCGGTATTCTATTCCATTCCATTCCATTCCATTCCATTCTATTCTATTCTACACCCTACCCTGCCCTACTGGTATTCTATTCCATTTCTATTCTCCTCTCCTCCACACCCTACCCTACCCTACTGGTATTCTATTCTAATTCTATTCTATTCTATTCTATTCTATTCTATTCTATTCTATTCTATTCTATTCTATTCTACTCTACACCCTACCCTACCCTACTGGTATTCTATTCTATTCTATTCTATTCTATTCTATTCTATTCTATTCTATTCTATTCTATTCTATTCCATTCTATTCTATTCTACTCTACACCCTACCCTGCCCTACTGGTATTCTATTCCATTTCTATTCTCCTCTCCTCTACACCCTACCCTACCCTACTGGTATTCTAATTCTATTCTATTCTATTCTATTCTATTCTATTCTATTCTATTCTATTCTACTCTCCTCTCCTCTCCTCTACACCCTACCCTACCCTAACCTACTGGTATTCTATTCTATTCTATTCTATTCTATTCTATTCTATTCTATTCTACTCTACTCTACTCTACTCTACACCCTACCCTGCCCTGCTGGTATTCTATTCCATTTCTATTCTCCTCTCCTCTACACCCTACCCTACCGGTATTCTATTCTATTTCTATTCCAATTCTATTCCAATTCTATTCCATTCCATTCCACTCCACTCCACTCCACTTCACTCTACTCTACACCCTACCCTACCCTACTGGTATTCTATTCTATTCTATTCTATTCTATTCTATTCTATTCTATTCTATTCTATTCTATTCTATTCTATTCTACTCTACTCTACTCTACTCTACACCCTACCCTGCCCTGCTGGTATTCTATTCCATTTCTATTCTCCTCTCCTCTACACCCTATCCTACCGGTATTCTATTCTATTTCTATTCCAATTCTATTCCATTCCATTCTACTCTACTCTATTCTACTCTACTCTATACCCTGCCTTACCCTACCTCATCCCATCCCATCCCACATTCTCCTCTCCTCCCTTCCCTTCTACCCTCTCCTCTTATTCTATTCCATTCCATTCCATTCTCTGCCCCAAAATAAGTCTTGTGAAGCCAAGTTGGAGAAAGCCATGAAGTTGGTTTCTGATACAGGGAATCCTCAACTTATGACGGATCGCTTAGCTTCTGTTCTAAGTTATGACCTGATGTAATCTCCATTGTGACAGTTCAACAAGAAGTTCCAAGCTGGATCCTTCACTCCCAAACAATAACAAATGTCTCGACTTCCCCCAGGATGTGCTGAATGAAACCCAGGTTAAGAACCACAGTCCTGGGGGCTGCTTGTTATATTTCCCCCTGTATGTATAGTATGTACTAGTATCCTGCTGTAGACTCTGCTTGGTTCTCCAATCCTCTCTTGCTCTTTCGGTGTAGCTGGTTCACTGAAGAATCACCAAGAAGTTGACATGAACGTGGTGCGGATCTGTTTCCAGGCCTCTTACCAGGATTCTATGGGGAAAACATGGCACTTGAATCCTGTCCTCTCGGAGCCCATCTTTGACAAAAGTAGGCAGAGAAGGGAGAGGCCAAGGGTCACTTCGGGCTGGGGGAAGGGAGGGAGGGAAGAAGGGATAGAGGGAGGAAGAAAGGGAGGGAGGATGGAAGAGAAAGAGGGAAAGAAGAGAGGGAGGAAGGGAGCGAGGAAGGATGGATGGAAGGGAGAGGGAGGGAGAGGAGGGAGGGAGGGAGGAGGAAGAAGAAAGGGAGGGGGAGGGAAGGAGGAAGGAGGAAAGAGAGGGAGGGAGAGAAGAAGGGAGGGAGGAGGAAAAAGAAAGGGAGGGAGGGAGGATGAAAGAGAGAGGGAGGGAGAGAAGAAGGGAGGGAGGAGGAAGAAGAAGAAGAAGAAAGGGAGGGAGGGAGGAAGGATGGAAGAGAGGGAGGGAGAGAAGAAGGGAGGGACGGAGGAAGAGAGAAAAAGAGGGAGGAAAGAAAGGGATAGAAGAAGGAAGGGAGGGAGGGAGAGAGAGAAAAAGAGGGAGGAAAGAAAGGGATAGAGGAAGGAAGGAAGGAAGGAAGGAAGGAAGGAAGGAAGGAAGGAAGGAAGGAAGGAAAAAACTAAGGGCAAGTTAGAAATAAATTTTGAAGTTGCCAGAAGTTAGGAAGGCAATGCTGTTTGCGGTGCCCTTATTTATTTTGGGGGGCTTCTGATATTTTCTGCAGAGTTGTCTGTACCCTAAAAAAAAAACAAAAACCATCAGGAAATGTGGTTTAAAGAAGGGCTGTTTTTAGTGATTCCGTTTTGAAACGGAAAGCAGAGGTAGACTGCACACTGTGAAAATAGCCTTTTTCTTTCTAGCGAAAAACGTGTTATGAGAAAAAAACAAAACAAAAAAAACGGCCAGGGTTGGTACGGTATTTGTTATCCGGTGGTCAATAAAAAAAAAGAAACTTTATCCATCCTCACACAATTGTGGTGGGATTTTATTTATTTATTTATTGCTATGGTTCTCTCCGGTCCCTCCATGAATGAACCCTAGACCAGGGTGTCTCCAAACTTGGCAACTTTTAAGACTTGTGGACTTCAACTCCCAAAATTCCCCAGACACCATTTAAAAAATAAAAAATAAAAAAAATCCTTCGCTTTCTGTCCGCACAGAATCCACAAACACGTCGGAGCTCAAAATTTACCGGATGAACAAAGAACAGGGAAGCTGCGCTGGCGGCGAAGAATTTTATTTGCTGTGTGACAAAGTCCAGAAAGGTACGTGGGTAAGAACTCCAGAGTGTCATGATTCTGGCAGTCTTGAGCCAAATTTCCAAAACTTGAAAAAGGATTGATTGGGAGTTAACACGGCCGGCACTGCCTGGGTGTAGCCGAAGGTGAGACACATCATTCATTGTTACCCTTGACCCTGGTTTTCCCTCACCAGTCCCTGGGTGTATCGTAATTCATATTCTCCAATGTCATCCATCATACTCTCCAGTTAGAATTTTACACGGCAGAAACTTTGGTCATCTAGTTCAGGGGACTCCAACCGTGGCAACTTTAAGACTTGTGGACTTCAACTCCCAGAATTCCTCAGCCAGCAAAGCTGGCTGAGGAATTCTGGGAGTTGAAATCCACAAGTCTTAAAGTTGTCAAGGTTGGAGTCCCCTGATCTAGTTACTATCTTTGAAAACATTTGTGGAATGCAGTTTCGTTTTTGCAAGTTACTGCACTGCTCCCCACTCTCTGTTGGCAACTCTAAAAAAACCCACAGAAGTATTTTATGAGTTGACACAGAGGTCTTAAATATCTTCATTCTACTAATTTGATCAAATTAGGTCCTCTCTGGCACAGTACAATAGATAATCCTCGACTTACCACCACATTTGCGCCCAAAAGCGAAACAGTTGTTAAGTGAGGATTGCCCCAGAGCGGAATGGAGCCCATTAAATGGCTTGCAGGAATGTGTGTTGTTCCTGGGGTGGGAGGTTATTCTTTTATTCTTTTTATTTCTTTCATATGGTGTTTTTTATATCTGTGGAAGCTGCCTTGAGTCACCCCGGGCAAGTATGCAGCCATATAACTTTCCTAAAATAAATAAAATAAATTTCATGAACTTTCTTGCGACAGTTGTTCAGCGAATCGCCCCAAGTATTAAGTTAGTCACTTGGCTTTTAAATGAATCTGGCTTGTCAGAAGTGTGAAGTCTGCCTATAAATTAAGATCACGATGTGCCAGAAATGAACTTAAGCAGAGGCTTTGAAGAACAAAATCTTTTAATTGATCGATAAGGTTAGGGCAAGACCTATCCTCACACACACACAAGATAGATATGAGAGGAAGGCTACAAAGCATATGAAAAAAGTAAAGTCTTCTTATACCTTTAAGATTCTTAGAAGTAGAGTAGCTGCATTGTAAAACTCTCTAACTTATATTTATATCTTTCCTGCAAAAGACAAATGTCTCTCCAGCAATGTTTACCTTTCATTATCTCTTCTTGAATTTGATTCCTAGCCACCCTAAGCGTTGCTTCTCCATCTTTACTTTGTAGAAGACATCTCTGTCATTTTCCGGAAAGACGCTTGGGAGGGCAGAGCTGATTTTTCCCAAGCGGACGTCCATCGGCAGATCGCCATTGTTTTTAAGACTCCCCCTTACCAACACCTGGACATCCTGGAGCCTGTGGAAGTGGAGGTATACCTGCGTCGCTTGACAGACAGCGTTTCCAGTGAACCATTCATGTTCACCTACCTGCCCAAAGATACAGGTGAGACAGGAATCGGAGAAGCAGGTACTCCTCGGTTTACAAGCACTATTACTTTAGTGACTTGAAGTGGTTTGAAGTTGAAGCAACCCTTCCCATCTTTTAAAAAAAATTATAGGAGACAACCAAAAAGAACTTTTGGATTCTATAACTTACATCGACTGATATTTATCCTATTATACATTAAAATTGATACATTCCCATGCCACTACTGCTTCTTAGAATTGTCGGAAGTGATTTTAATTCTAGATTATTTTTTCAACTTAGGCTGGCAAATAGTTTTCAGGATTCCTGAATCCTGAGAGATTTCCAGGGCTCCTCAGATCTCACTTTAAGAAGCAATGCTTCAGAAATGACAGTAATACAACATGATTCTCATCATGAAGCAAAATATTTTCTAAGTACTTATAAATACAACAGCACTGACAATTAATTGCATTTATATTTATATTATATTATATTGGAGATGATTGGCCCCTCCCATAAGACATCAAGGGGGAGCAAAGGGACATGAGCCTTTGCAGGAAGCAACTTTGTTCGTTCCGGTAGGTTTAAAATCTGAAGCTCCGTGTTGACTTTGTGCTCTGTTTGGCCTTGTACAGCTAATTGGCAATTTAGTCGTTGGCAGAATTTCAAGGGAGATAAAGGTGGGTGCTTATCAGCCTTATCCCGAAAGACGGTGGCAGACTTCTTTTGCACTATTCACAAACTGTTTGGGACTCATTACAGGCTGGGAATGCATATAATTCACAGCCATGGAAATAAAAACAAGGTTTTGGGGAATAGCGTGTGATTGTTACTGTCTCAGGAAGCCTTGGTCAAAACACTATTTATGATGGTGGCAGCACTCCAGGGGCATGTGATCTCAGTTTGCAACCTTCCCAGCTCCGATAAGCAAAGACAACGGGGGGGAAGCCAGATTTACTTAACAACTGTATGACTTTCTTAACGACCATGGCAAAAAGGTCATAAAATTCGGCACGATTCATTTAACAACTGCAATGGAAATTCCAGGCCGGTGGTTGTAAGACTCCTTGTATCTTAAGAGCCTCAGCTACTTTCCTTTCTTCCTGGATTTGAACCCTTAGTAAGCTATCTCAGAATAAATGAATAGTTCTTTCTTTACACAGATACATACCGGGTCAACAAAAAACGGAAGCAAGGTATGCCTGATGTCCTGGGAGAACTTTCTGGTCCAGGTGTGTATCCATTGGGGGGTAAAAGCAGTGCAACATGGTGCTGGTGGAAACGGGTGGGGATTGTAGGAGATGACCAGACTGAGCCTGAGGGAGGGGGTCAAACATGTCATCAGGCACGAGTCCCTGCGCACCCACAAGAGAAATCCAGCCCACCTTGAATACCTCTCTTATCTCCCACTCATTTCCCTTAAGCACCAGTTGGCCAGATTCTTGCAGAGAGCTTAAGCTTGCAATAAAACTTTACAACTCACTTGAACTGCCTGAATCTCCTGACAGTGCTTGACAAAGGATAACCTGCTCTTGTTTTTTCCTTCTTCTTCTTCTGTACCCAGATCCCACTTTAGACTGCCAAAATGAAGCCACCTTCTTAGCTTTATCACTGGCCAAAAATAAGTCATTTCTGGTAGTAGCTGACATACTAGCAGATAGGCTCTGAGTCTGTCCGCAACCACACAGCCTGTTGTTCAGGGGTGGGATGCAAATATTTTTCCTACCTTTTCTGTGGGTGTGGCTAGGTGGGCATGGCCATGCGACTGAGTGGCTGTGGTTTCCTTTTTGTATGCAGCAACCCCCCCTCGCTCCGTTTTTTTTTGCCTCCTGGGCCTCAGGGAAGCCTCCTAGGCAAAGCAGTAAGAGAAGCGAGGGGGATCCTGGCACAGCTGAGTGTTGAAACAGCTGATCAGCGGGAGAAAAGAAAAGAAATATTGATTCAGTCGAACCAGTAGCTGTTTTTTTACTACTGGTTCGGCCAAACAGTAGCATTTTTTACTACTGGTTCATCTGAATTGGGCCAAACAGGTAGAATCCCACCACTGCTATTGTTATCCTCTAAAAACCTGCATTTGAACATATTGGTCTTATGCTTATTGAGTGTCTTACCTATTCAGGGTCCTCCAAGTAGTATAAGGGAGGTTGGATCCTTCAGCCAGGTCCTCCTTTCGTGTTACTTCTAGCTTGATGGTCTCCTTCCTCCATCTTTTAATTCGGTTTTATTCTTGGGTATCCTCAGGAATGCTTGTTCTTGCCATGAAGGTGTTCCAAAATCTGAGTTGGCAGGCTTGGGGCATACCTGGGAAAACCTGACCTTGGTGGCCAGATGTTAATATCCTGTTTGCTTCTCCAGATCCTCATGGGATTGAAGCAAAAAGGAAGAAGAAGAAGCCCGAATATATGGACCATTTCAACTTGACTCCTTCAGGTCAGTGTGTGATCTCCCCATTCCTTGGTCACCCCCCACACGAAAAAGCTGTCTCCTAACCATAAGCATTTCCATAGACTTCAGATCCCAGAATTCCCTAGTCAACATAGCCATAGATAAGAACTCTGGGAGTTGAAGTCTACACATCTGGAAGCGGTCAAGGTTGGGAAATACTGGAACCATCTGAAGATCTTCCTCTGGTACTCAGTTGAAGTAGTCCCTGATCCCTAGAAAGAGTCTCATTCATGGGCTGGAAAGATGTTGGGAAACTCCCAGCCAGACTTGAAGGAGGGGTCAAGCAGGGAACTAGCCTTGAATCTTTGTGCAGCTGCAAGAGGCATTAAGTTCTATAGAACCATATCTGGTTGTTTCCAAAGGGAGATTCCTGTAATAAAGATAGAACGCAATAAAGTTGTCGCCTTAGACCTTTCACGAGTGCATCTTCCCCAAGCAGCGGAAGATAAAGGAAACGTGGCCATGGTGATGTCACCAAAGCCTCACCCATATATTGCATGTAAAAGAGGCTGGGATTTTACTGTGTGGTTGCATTCTTTAACTTAACCCATCTGTGCTATGTGGATTCAAAGACTATTGCCCTATGATCCACCTTTTTGCCCAACTAAAGGTTACAAACAGACAAACAGAAAATGTTTAGCAATACGGGCAAAGGTGGTATTCAGCAGGTTCTGATTGGTTCTGGAGAACTGGCAACGGAAATTTTGAGTAGTTCGGAGAACAGGCCAATCCTACCTCTGACTGGTCCCACTCCCATCTATTCTCTGTGTCCCGTTGAGTCCTAGCTGATTGACTGGGTCTTCTTTTGTTGCCCTGCACAGGAGAACAGAGCTGGAAAGCAGGTTAGTGAGGTGGGGAGGGAATGGGCATTTTGCAGTAACCTTCCCCCATGTGATGACCCGGAGTGTAACACAAATGAAACAAAATCCAAAACATAAATAAATATCCTTTAATGCCTCCAACTTGGCCCTACTGTTCAATAATTCTCAGCTGGAGATCAAATGTATTCAAAAACAGTCTTCAAAAGAAAGCAATACAGTCCAAACTTAATCAGCAGATAGAGGTGATATAAAAAATTAAAACAAACTACAGTGAAGGAATTTTCAGGGTAACGGACCAGGATAAGTAATTACCAACTTCAAGAAGATAACAAGGCACAATCTGTGGAAAGGACGCCAACCAAGATAACTTCAACCCAAAATAAAACACACTTTGCTTCTGGCAACACTGTGTTTTAACCGTCTCTCTTATATACTATTCTCCTCAGCTGCAACCAATGAGGGGATCATGGCCACTTCCTCTCTCATAAGCCAAGTTGTTTCTTTCTCTGTTCCTCCCTGCATGTCCTAGGATGAAGAGGGGATGGGCCTGGTTCTTCCTCTAACTGCCCAGCCGGCCTCTGCCCCTCCCCAGCTTCCCCCACAACCTCCGATGCCACACTTCTGCTCCCTGTTGGCTGTTCCTCCTCTCCCTCAGAGTCTGACTCTAACAAGGGCATGACATCCCAGGAGTGGGGAGGGAATGGGGATTTTGCAGTATCTTTCCCCTGTCATGCCCAACAAGCCGCGTCCAACAAGCAACACCAGGCCCACCAAGCCACGCCCACAGAACCGATAATAAAAATCTTTGAATCCCACCACTGAATACAGGTAGTCCTCAACTTACAACCTCTTCATTCAGTGACCATTTGAAATTAACAACTGGTTAACTACTGGTTGACAACCACTGTCTTTAGAGTCGGTGGCACCCAAGGAATGCCGACATGGTCACTCCTAATAAATCAATTTTTTTAACTCTGAGAGATGCGGCTAGAGACTTATGATTTGAACGGGGTGTATTGTCGGAGCCCTGACACCCGAATCCTACTCACAAATTTCGTTTCATTTTCCAGACTTCTCCCTGCCCTCTCCGGACGACCGGGGTTTCCAGGCCAGCATGGAGCGCATCACGTTGCCGGATCTCTTTGAGGAATTTGGTCATTTTCCCGGCTTTTCACCTTACAGCGGCCCCAGCTTGAGCGATGTGGTGCTGCCTTCTTCTACGAGCTACGAAGAGAGAGCGGAGCGGGAATTCTTGCTTGATGCTTATTCGGTCCATTCGGGCATCACCATCCCTCTGGCGCTGCCTGGAGATTGTGATCCTGAAGGTGTGGCGACCTTGGTGGGAAGCAGCATGTTTCCCAGTCAGTACAAAGAGGACGAAGAAGATCTAGAAATGGAGAACATCGCAGACGTGTGACGGAAGGGCCCTCGTCTCTCCACGTTGGGGAGAAACCAGGAAAAAGACTTTTTCTTTGCTGACAACCGAAGGAGGGAAAAGTTGGTAGTGATCTCTGCGGGACGGCACTCTCTGTGAGAAGGCGACTGGAGAAAATGTTGGAAGGGAATAAGATTGCACTCCTCGCGGAATAATCCTAGAAGAGAAATGGCATCTTCGAGTGGGAGGGACTCTCTGGGCGCACTTCCTGTTTTCTCTTCCTCGATTCTCTCACAGCGCGTAAACTCCGAGCAGCGAGAACTGGAGGGATCTTCCAATTCCTGTGACGCTGCAGGATGGTTTCTTGCCTTTGGCTTAGTGTGCACAAACCTAGGTTGAAAAATAATATAGGTAGTCCTCGAATTACAACCACAACGGAGCCCCCAAATTTCTGTGGCTGAGGGAGACGTTGGCGAAGTGAGTTTTGCCCCGTTTTACGATCTTTCTTGCCAGCGTCCTTAAGTGAATCTCTGCGGTTGTCAAGTCAGTCACACAGTGGTTAGGTGAATCTGGCTTTCCTCTACTGATGGCTTGTCAGAAGGTCACAAAAGGGGATCACGTGTTCCTGGGACGTTGCAACTGTCATAAGTACATGCCAGTTGCCAAGCATCTGAATTTTGATCACATGACCATGAGGGACGCTGCAATGGTCATAAGTGTGAAATACAGTCATGTCACTTTTTTCAGTGGGGTTGTAACTTCAAAACGGTCACTAAATGAACTCTTTTAAGTTGAGGACTACCTGTATTTTAGGGCTTAGCATGATGTCAAAACACAACTGAGGATGTTAGGTCAAAGAAATCAGTTATGCACGCCACTGTTTTCATGCAATGTGTGTTATCAGTCACTGAATTATTCTTAATGTGTGTGCACCTAGATATAAGAAGAGCTATATCAGTGCCTTTGAGCCAGGGACAAATGATGGGGTTCCCTTTCCACACACCCCCAGGACAGTTAATCCAGACCACTTGTTGAATATTTTTTGGATTTTGGCTTCTTTTAACAGTTTCTGTACACATGACATAATACAGCAATTTCACTTAGACTTATAGACCGCTTCACAGTGCTTTCCAGCCCTCTCTAAGCAGTTTTACAGTTAGCACATTGCCCCCAAAATCTGGGTCCTCATTTTACTGACTTTGGAAGGATCAAACTCCTGGCAGTGGGCAGAGTTGGCCTGCAGTGCTGTATTCTAACTGCTGCACCATCACGGCCAGTATAGCAATAGCACTTGTAAACTGCTTTTCAGTACTTTATGTCTCTCTCTAAAGTGGTTTACAGAGTCGGTCTCTTGCCCACACAATCCGGATCCTCATTTTACCCACCTCGGAAGGACAGAAGGCTGAGCCAACCTTGAGCCAGTCAGAATCGAACTGCTGGCAATGAGCAGAGTCAGCCCGCAATACTGCTTTCTAGCAGGAAGGAAGGAAGGAAGATAACAGTAGCATTTACTTATATACCGCTTCCAAGTGCTTTCCAGCCCTCTCTAAGCCGTTTACAGAGTCAGCCTCTTGCCCCCAACAATCTGGCTCCTCATTTTACCCACCTCGGAAGGACGGAAGGCTCAGTCAACCGTGAGCCAGTGAGAATCGAACTACCAAACTGCAGGCAGCCAGCAGCCAGCACAATTTAGATTGCAATACTGCCTCCTAACCACCGCGCCACCACAGCTCTTGGGAGGAAGTGGTATTATATGTCATGATGTAGTCACACCAATGAGGCCAGGATGGAGGTGACTTATTGTGACTTTACGGGGTGCCTTTGCCTAAACATATGGCCATATGTAGCCAGTGTATCATTAGGATACGTATACAGGGGGCCTTTCAGAGGCTGCCATCCCAACATCCTTGGTTATAAGGGGAGAGTCCTGCTATTCCCACGGAGGATTTCCGTCCATAATAAATTGGGGCTGAATATCATCATCATTAAGATGCAGGAGACAATATTCCATTATGCCTTATCTTACTTCCAAGAAGTCTGTGAGTGCAGGTATTTCTCGACTTAACAACAACACAATTGAGCCCAGAGTTTCCACTGCTAAGGAAGATAAATGAGTTTTGCCCCATTTTATGACCTTGCGATGGCTGTTAAGTGAATCCCTGAAATTGTTGGACATTGTAAGGGAATCTGGTTTCCCCACCGACTTGGCTTGTCAGAAGGCCGCAAAAGGGGAATCACGTGACCTCAGGACCAGTGGTGGGATTTAAAATTTACTGCCGGTTCTGTGGGCGTGGCTTGATGGGCATGGCAGGGGAAGGATACTTTAAAATCTCCATTCCCACCACATTCCAGGGGGAAGGTTACTGCAAAATCCCCCTTCCCTTCCTACCCCACGAACCAGCTTCCCAGCTCCCTTCTCCTGTGCAGGGCAACAAAAGGAGACCCAGACGATCAGCTGGGACTCGGGTGGCAGAGCATAGATGGGGACAGGGCCAGTAAGAGGCGGTATTGGCCGGTTCTCCAAACGATTCAAAATTTCTGCTATCGGTTCTCCAGAACCGGTCCGAACCGGCTGAATACATCTGTTCAGGACGTTGCAATCGTCATAAGCATGAACCAGTTGCCGGGTGTCTGGATTTTGACCACGTGACCGCGGGGAAGGCTGCAATGGTCATTGTGTGTGAAAAATGGATGTACGTCACTTCCAGTGCAATTGCAACTTTGGTCCTTAAATGAATGATTGTAAGTCACGTGACCTTAGGACACAGTGATGGTCGTACATATGAATTCAGTGGCCAAGCACCTGAATTTTGATCATGTGACCATGAAGATGCTACATAGGTTGTAAGTGTGGAAAAATGGTCATAAGTCACTTTTTCCAGTGCCATTGTTAACTTTGAACGGTCGCTCAAAAACGGCTGTAAGTCAAGAACCCCTTGTACATGCCCATTGCCAAGACTCCAAATTTTAAATTTTGAACGATCACTAACAAATGATTTGTCAGTTGAATACTACCTGTTGTGGCCTGCCAGCAACTTGGAGGGTGAGGAGGTTGGGGAGAAGCCTGGGCCAGTCCTGGAGTCTGGGGAAGGCTCTGACGAGGGCTCTGCATCGGAGACAGAGATGGGGCCAGGACCGTCTGACAGTTATCAGCTACCTTAGGAGTCGGAGATCAGTGAGGAAGAAGAACAGCTAAAGCCTGTTCCCAGTGCATGCATGCACAGAGCTGCCAGAAGGGAACAGTTAAGGAATAAGAGTCGATTCAGGAGTGAGGGCACAGGTGGACGGTGAATGGCCCCTCCCATAGAGAATAAAAGAGGAGCAAAAGGGGAGTGGTGTTTGCAAGAGGCAATTAGTTTGTTTAATTAGTCTGAAGATTTGTTCCTGACTTCTTGCCAAGTAATTGCTGCTACAGCGTGGCGTTTGGAAGCTATCGGCCTGGCAACTCTCCAAGCCTGATAAAAGTCTGTAGTTGTGAAATCTCATGAAAGACTGTTGGCTGGGGCTTAGCTGGAGAGGAATTCACTTTAACCTAAATAAAAGGGGTTTTCTGGGGCAAGGAGTCTGCTTCAGGTTCTTGGGAAGCCTAGGTCAGAACACTACCTATACACAAAGTAGAAGCAGTCTCGAGTTACATTCAAAGTTACAACAGCAGTGAAACAAGCAACTTATAACAGTGGCCCCCAACCTTCTGGGCACCGGAGACTGGTTCCATGGAGATAAGTTTTTTCCCTGGACCAGAAGAATTGTGGTTTCATGTGCTACCTCCATCCCGCAGATGGGACTTTGTTTGTTTGCGCAGCCTGGTTTATGGCATGCTGTCACTTGGTACCAGTCCATGGACCAGAGTTGGAGGCCCCTGACTTATAAGGTATCCCCAGATAACATGATCAAAATTTCAGTGTTTGGCAACTGGCATGTATTTACAAGAATTGCACTGTTCCAAAGTTATGGAATTGCTATTTGCAACCTTCCCAGCCGGATTCTGACATGCAAACTCAACGGTGGCGCTGTTTCACTAAACAACCATGGTAAAAAAAAGGTTGTAAGATCAGCTGTGACTCACTTAACAAACACCCTGCTTAGCTATGAAAGTTCTGGTGCCAATTTTGTCGTAGGTCGAGGAGTAATTTGTATACGTTAATCTGTTTTCATATGGGGTTGAGCCACGAATCTAATCTCTCTAACAGTAGTTTTTTTTTTAAAAAAGGTTTAAAATGGTGTTTTTGAGATTCTTTCTACCTAGAGAAATTACAAAGATTTATTTGGCGGCTTCTGTGTGCAATGAGTCATTCTTTTTGTATTCCTAACTATCTTTCTTCAAAGCAGGGTGTTTTATTTTTGAATGGAAGCAATCTTTTTTTAGATGTTTGCTTGAAAATGGTCAATGCAACACTGGATGATAGTTAAGAAAAACAGTTTTGCAACCCAGAAATCCTGGATTATTTTTCTGGATAAGCATTTCTCTTTTAAGGTTTTTGGGTTGCTCCTACCTGAAACTCAAAGCCCACCAACAGCACTGCTGGGAGGATTCCTGTTTTTGGTTGCTCTCTGAGCTTGATGGTTTTCTTGCAGACGTTACATCACCCAACTTGGTAACACCATTAATGTCAGGGAGGGTAGGGTGGGGGGATTACAGGCATTCTTGCAGAAAAAAATACAGTTTTCTTACATGCATCTTTCTCCCACATGCTTTCTCAAGCCTCTTGACACCCCTTCTGGGGTTCCAATAAGAAGGGATAACCCTTGATTTATGACCACAACTGAGCCCAAAATTTCTGTTGCTAAACAAAACAACAACCGATATTGAGATTTCTGGTCATAGTTGTTACATGAATCATTGCTCTTGTTAAGTTAGTCACCCAGTTGTTAAATGAACCCGGCTTCCCAACTGACTTTGCTGGTCAGATGGTCGCAAAACGTGACCACAGCAGGCACTCCAACCGTCATAAATATGTCACTTGCCAAGCCTCCGAATTTTAACTTGCATGACCATGGGTGGCAAGTGTGAAAAACTGTCCTAACAAAAGTCACTTTTTTTTCAGTTTTGTTGTGACTTCAGTCACCACATGTAGGACTATATCTGTATCTGTAGCTCCTGACGATGCCAGGCTGGAGAATTCTGGGAGTTGAAAGCCTACACCTCTTAAAGTTGCCACGCTTTACTTAACACACCAGAAAAAGTTAGGGGTAATGCCTGACATGGCTTCAGACAAACCAATAATTCTTCACTGGAGGCGCTCGGGATTCGAACCTGCGATAAGGACTCGGAGGCCTTTTTCTGCGCCTGTGAACCAGTAGAACCGATTGTTGGCGCCTGACCCGCGTCATCATGGCGGATGGAGCTCAACTCGAGCCGGGATTGGCTGACACGGTCGCAGTCACGCGACCCTGCATTCACCAATCCGAGGCCCGCGGGGAGGTTGCTACTGTTGCGCCTTCTTTCCCCTCCCCGGTTGCTACTCTATAGAAACGAGTCATTTCCGCTTCCGGGGGAAAGAAGCTGCGACTTTGGCGCAGGGTGAGGAGGTGGTGGTGGGGTTGGCTCTCCTGTCCTCTAACCGGGCGCGGGCAAATCGACGGCCGGGAAAAGGCCTCTTCGGAGCCGGAGGACGGGGGTGGAGGGGTGGAGAAACTGCGTGGGTGGGGTGGGATCCCGCTTGGCGTGGTTTTTCTCCACCTGAGAGGCCGTCGCCTCCGTGAGTCTCCCTTTCGGCTATAGGCGAGTGGGGGTTTCATAGATTTCCCCGCTTTCATAAACCAGGGATGTCCCCCTAAAAAATGTCTCCATCCCCCCTTCTAAACGGCAATCAAAGAGCCCCATTTAGCTTCTGGCGTTGGAAAAGAGGACGGGGGCGGGGGGGGGGAATCTGCAAGAATCTTGAGGACCAGCACCACTTTTTTTTTTTAAAAAGAGGAGCAATCAATGTTGTCTCTGACTGCTGAAAAGCGGTAGAGAGCCTTGAAGGATTGTTGAAGTGTTTTCTGTTAGGTGTGGAAGGGTCCTTCCCGTTAGGCTATCCTATTCGTATCTCATTTTTTCCTCTTTCAATCAATCGGAATAGAGCTGGAAGGGACCCTGGAGGTTTTCTAGTCCAGCCTCCTGCTCAAGCAGAAGAGACTAGATCATATAAATCAATCAGTCAATCAACCAGAATAGAGATGGAAGGGATCCTGGAGGTCTTCTCGTCCACCCCTCACTCAAACAGAAGACCCTGGAACACATCAACCAATCATTCAACCAGAATAGAGCTGGAAGGGAATTCCTCCTTAATTCCATCAAAACAACGAATTGTCTTCAAGGGCTTTGGAGACTAGGTTGAGTCCCCTCCCCCCTTCTTTGTGGCACCCCTCAAATACTGGAAGTCTGCTATCATGCCTTTTTTTCCTTTAGACTGGCCAAACCCAATTCCTGCCACCGTTCTTCCTTTAATCATCTTAGTTGCTCTTCTCTGCACTCTTTCTAGAGTCTCCACATCTTTTTTATAAAGTGGTGACCAAAACAGTGTTCCAGGTGTGGCCTTAACTAAGGATTTATAACGTGGTACTAACACTTCATGTGATTTTGATTCTATGCCTCTGTTTAGGCAACCAAGGTTTGTATTAGCTTTGCCACCTTAAATTCCTTCCGAGGTCAGTAAAATGAGGACCCAGATGGTTGGGGGCCATATGCTGACTCTCCAAACTGCTTAGAGAGGGCTGTAAAGCCCTGTGAAAGTAGTCCTCAACTTATGAACACAATTGAGCCCCCAATTCCTGTTGCTAAGTGAGACAATTGTTAAGTGAGCTTCACCTCATTTTACCACCTTGCTTGCCACCGCTGTTAAGTGAATCACTGCAGTTGTTAATTTAGTAATGCAATTGTTAAGTGAGCCTGGCTTCCCCACTGATTTTGCTTGTCAGAGGGTCACAAAAGGGGATTGCATGACTCCAGGACTCTGCAACTGTCATAAATATGAGTCAGTTGCCAAGTGCCTTGAATTTTGATCATGTGACTGTGAGGATGCTGCAGTGGTCATAAGTCTGAAAAATGGTCATAAGTCACTTTTCAGTGCCATTGCAATTTTGAACGCTTACTAAGCGAACTGTTGTAACTCAAGGACTACCTGCATAAGTTTAAATGCAATTGTTATTGTCAGTGCTGTTGTATTTATAAGTGTGTAGAAAATATTTTGCTTAATGATAGCTGGATCTGTTGTATTACTGTAACTTCTAAAGCATTGTTTCTTAAAATGTGATCTGAGGACTCCTGGAAGTCTCTCAGGATTCAGGAATCCTGAAAATTATTTGTCAGCCTATGTTAAAAAATAATACAGCATTAAAATCACATCCGACAATTGTAAGAGGCAGCAAATGTGCCAATTTTAATGTATAATGTGATAAATACTAGTCAATGTAAGTTACAGAACCAGGAGTTCTTTTTTTAAAAGTGGGTTCCTGAGAGGAAAACAATTGAAGAATCACCCTTACATTACTTTTGATTGGTGCAATTGTAATTTTGAATAAAATTTCTATGTAAAAGAAAAAGAATTCCTATACCTGATATAGATAGATAGATAGATAGATAGATAGATAGATAGATAGATAGATAGATACACACACACATACACACACACACACACACATACACACCTTCCTATATATTTGGTGGTACTCTTTGTATGACTGCTTCAAATCCTTAGGAGAAAAACTGCCTGTCCCTCAGCTAACTTGCAAGCTGTGTGACATTTAGATTAATAAACACACACACACACACATCTTTTACATTTTCTGACTTCCTATTTATTTAGGGCGCTCCTTTCAGAGAGGAAAATAATCCTCACTTCACTGATTGGGGAAAAGGAAAGCATCCATTTTGACTTCTCTCAAGATCCTGCTCTCAGTGAGTATTGGTTGTGTGTGCTGTTTTATTTATCATCCAAAGTACTTTGACTGCAGTACTTTCTCATTTCTCAATTCATTTTTACAGTTTGCAGTATCTGACCTACCTTCAAATTGTTGGGTTTTTTTTTAAACATGCAGTAATTGATCTATTACCTAATTCTAGGAAAAGGACAAGTGAAAGAATGGCCATATTTGAATTACAGTAGGTGGAATCTGCTCAAGGCAACTTATTTTACCCTGTCTTGACATTACTAAATGGTTCAGTAAAACGAGGCATCCAGAGACTCTGGAACTGATTTGTCTTGAAGGGGTGGTAGAAGCTGTTTGGAAGGAAGTGAGACCAGCATAGAAACACACAAAATGGATTTCATCCTTAGATAGAATTATGTTCGACTTCTTGTTAAAAAAAAAAAAAAAAAAGGTTTAAATTCTGGTGAAAGCTTCTGCTTTGTCATTTTTTGCCAGGCGTTCAGGGACCAATGTGATATCTAATATGATTAATAATCAAAGAATATTTTGGTAGAACCTATTGGAGGCTGGGGTGCAGTGTGAAAAAGTTGCTGTGTTAGATTTTGTTATATTTCCTTTTCATCTCCCCCCCCCTTCCCCCTTAATGCATGGACATGCATCTTTTCCTCACCCTGTGGAATAGCTGGGAGAAAAGCAGGATGTGGCACGAAGCTCGAAAACATGAGCGAAAGCTTCGAGGGATGATGGTGGATTACAAAAAAAGAGCGGAACGCCGGAGAGAGTATTACGAAAAGATAGTGAGTGTCTTTCTCCGTGGTTCATTTTGGGAGAATGCCTTATGTCTACTGCCTCTTTCTTTCAGAAACTAATACTCTTCAAGAAACGAGCGTGAGATGTTACATTTTTCTCGCGAACAGAATTTTCTGACAAATGAAACTGAATCTACGTGGCCCAGGATAATGTGGGCCAATCTGGATCGGTCACAACTAAAAAAAAAAACGACACACAACGGGCACCATTTCAACACCGCACACAGAATAGCCCAAAGTACACACATTGCTAGAGACAGGTTCCCTGAGGATGTGCTCCATCACGAGTCCGAAAACTCGGAGGACTAAACCTCTGGTACTAGTGACCGACCCAGATTGGATCCTGTGGAATTTTTGGATATTGAATATTGTTGCAGAATTGCTGATGTCCGCATTTTTGCATCCACGGTGTCACCTGCGAGAGGGGAATATCCCAAACCAACCACCCATACCAAAACCTTTGAACTCTTCCTGAGGCCATAACGGGGGCACTTAACTTCCCATCTCTTTACCTTCCTAGCCCTTATGAAGTTATTTTTCTCCCCTCCCAATTTCGATGGAGGTGATTGTTAGGTTTCTTTCTCCCTCGGCTGCACGTTTAAAGAAATTGTCACTGTTTGCATGTTTATTGCCGTATGTGTCCTTTTGTGGATTCTTAATCTGTAAAAGTGCTTTTGTTCATCTTTAAAGCGCTTTCAAGCTTGCTTTCGTTGCCTTTCAAGTTGAGCTGTGGGTGTGTTTTATACCAGCCATTTCTCAGGTTTTAGGGTGGGTTATTGGGGAGCAGCTCATAGTTATATGGAAAATAAGGGCTAGTTGAACAGATATTCGGAATATGCCAGGCCCTTTTAATTAAATCTGTAGGTGTGATGCCCTTGGTGGGTTGCCGTCTTGAAGGAGAGCTGAGAAAAGACATACAGTGTTGTAATGACGAGGCAGTCGGGGTGCTTAATCATGATCAAATGAATCATGATGAACTTTATTGGAGTCTAGTCTTGCATTTATACACATTTTTAGTAATCCTCTAACATTGGTTAACTTTGGTTTCTGCTTGACTTTCATTATTGTTCAGCATAGTAACTAACACAATTAATGATCTCTAGTCAAAATCCAACATATGTTTACTTCCTCTCTCTAATCCTCCTTTACATTAATGACTTTGTTTGCCTGAGTTGTATTTGCTTTGTAAACATTCATTACCTGAGGTTTGCCATCAGGTAGGAACATTCCTGCAATTACAACTCTACAGTACAGGATATGAAATCATAGAAGCTCAGATTAGTTAAGTTATTACAGTCTTCGACCAACATTTGGCACCCATTTAAAATCCTGAAGCATCAAACCAACTAAGATGTGATGTGTGTGTGGGTAGGGGAAGAGGGCTTAAAGGCAATCCTTCCAATACCAAAAGGAGAACGAAGCTGCCATGCAGCAAGATGGCCAGCAACAAATTGAATTGACAAAATAAAATATGAGTAGGACAGAATCCTGGAAACAGCCTATACTCTGGATGTAAGTTGGAGTTGGATCAAGTGTTGGTTTGGGGCGGTCACCAGTGGGTTTCTTTCCCTCCAGAAAAAGGATCCAGCCCAATTCCTGCAGGTCCATGGGCGTGCCTGCAAGGTGCACTTAGATTCCGCTGTGGCTCTCGCTGCTGAAAGTCCTGTGAATATGTGAGTAGTTTGCATTTGGAGGCTGAACAACAGTAGAGCAGTGTTCCTAACCTAGGCAACTTGGAGCTGTGTGGACTTCAACTCCCAGAATTCCCCAGCCAGCGACTCCTAATAAGAATAAGCGTTGAGTGAAAGGAAATGCATATTGAATTATACACGTATTAAGTGCAGCTAGTTAAATGTATTTGTACAAAATTGGAAAAGGGATGGGATCCCTGCAGATGAGAAGGTGATTAGGAAGATATTGGAATCTGCAGAAATGAACAGATTAACGCTTGCTATAAAGGAGAAAGAACAAACTGAATATTGACATGGGAGCTATTTTATGGATGGTTGGAGAATAAAAGGAATAAATGGAGATTAGTGATATAAAGAATATATGTTAAGATAGAGATGTAAACAATATGATTATT
The DNA here is from genome assembly GCA_033807585.1 of Hydrophis major. Taxonomy (NCBI): domain Eukaryota; kingdom Metazoa; phylum Chordata; class Lepidosauria; order Squamata; family Elapidae; genus Hydrophis; species Hydrophis major. The sequence goes on from CM066336.1 coordinate 4,077,816, forward strand.
AATATAAGATTATTATATCTAATACGTTTTCATTAGAAGATACATTAAGAGGAAGAAATGAATAGAGCTATAATGCTGATTATTATTATTGTAAGATTAGAGGATATTACCAATGTAACGAATATTGTAAATTTTGATTGTAATAGCATAGAGACATCTGTGCCCAGATGACACACTGTTTAATGGAAGATGATATGTTTAAGTTAAAAAAATAAAAGACTTATATATATATATATAAAAAGAATAAGCATTGAGTGGAATCCCACCCACCTTTTGGTGGTGTGTCCTTTCAGGATGCCTTGGCAGGGGGATACCAACAACATGATTGACCGGTTCGATGTACGGGCGCACTTGGATTACATCCCCATGTATACTCCTCCCCTGCTGAATCCAATGTAAGGCATTTGTTCCTTCTCTCAACCCCCCCCCAAACCCTCCCCCCCCAATGCTGTAATGTACAGCTACTTGCATCAGTCGGAGGTTGAGAAGAGAGCTTGGTTCGGCTTCTGAAATACTTTGATCAGGAAGGGATAAACTCCTGTGTAATCTGACTGATGGATTCCTTCGGATTGTGACTGGGCAAATAAATTGCGATGGGCTGCCTTCATGACACAGGCCCAAGCAGAAAAATTGTGGTTGTTTGGCTGACATATCAGAGGAGAATAAGAATAGAGTACAATAGAATTAGAATTAGGAATAGAATAGAATAGAGTTGGAAGGGACCTTGGAGGTCTTCTAGTCCAGCCCCCTACTCAGGCAGGAAACCCAGGCAGGACCCCCCTATCAGGGGTCCCCAAACTTGGCAACTTTAAGACTTGTGGACTTCAATTCCCAGAATTCCTCAGCCAGATTCGCTGGCTGAGGAATTCTGGGAGTTGAAGTCCACAAGTTTTAAAGTTGCCATGTTTGGAGACCTCTGCCCTATTCCATTTCAGACAAATGGTTATCCACTCTCTTCTTTAAAATTTCCAGTGTTGGAGCATTTACAACTTCTCGTGGCAAGTTGTTCCACTGGTTAATTGTTCTCACTGTAGGAAATTTCTCCTTAGTTCTAGGTTGTTCGTGTGTTCTAGATGTTAATGCGATGTGGGAACCCAGTTCGTATAAAACAACATTGTTGTTTTTTTTTTTGTTTTTTTTTGGGGGGGAAGGCTCAGATTAACACGGGGAGTTCCTTCACCCCGTGATTTTCGGAACCCGGGTGCAGGGGGTCGGGTGGGAGGGGTAGCACAAGTTTTGTCAGTCCTTGTATACTTTTCCAAGACTTTCTTGCCTGATGTTTTGCATGCTTAGAATTTTAATTCCGCTCTTTTTCCTCTTATGCCTCCAGCACTCCCGAGCAGGAATCTGACGAAAGGAAATGCAACTATGAAAGATACAGGGGGCTTGTCCAGAACGATTTTGCTGGCAGTAAGTTTTCTTCCATTTTTCTTGCCCTGCTGTAGTACACAGAGGTTTAAGGAATTGAGGCTGCTTCTCTCCTAGCTCCTCCTAGGCTTGCTCCTCAGGCCAAACACCTACATTTTTAATGAATTAATTTGTAGGGTTCATTCCAGTCAGCCTTTAGGGGCAGCAAGTGTGATGACCTGGGGTGTGACACAAAAATAACGAAGTCACAAAAGTAGAATAAATTCCCTTCAATGCCTCCAACTTGGCCCCCAATGTCCAATTATCCTTGGCTGGAGATCAAACTTTTCCAAAAACAGTCTACAAATGGAGTAAATGCAGTCCGAACCCAAAGTAAAGATAATTAGAAATAAAAAACCCAACACAAGCCACACTGAAGTAATTAACACGTCAAGACAGGATGATGAATTGCAGGCTTTCAAAAGATAACACAGCACCCACAGTTGGGAGGACGCCAAAACCCAGATAAGCCTCAACAAAGATAATGCACGCTTTGCTTCCAGCAACTTTGCCATGTGTAGTTTGCCCTTTTAAACAGTCTTCCCAGCTGCAGCCCATGAAGGCGATCAGGGCCCTTTCCTCTCCCATAAACCACATTGCTCCCTTCTCCGCTCCTCCCTGCGTGCCCTAGGATGAAGAGAGGGTGGCCCTGGGTCTTCCTCTGGATGCCCAGCCGGACTGTGCCTGTCCCCCTGTTTCTTCCACAGCCACTGGAGCCACACTCCCACTCCCTGTCAGCTGCTCAATCTCCCCCTCAGAATCAGACTCTTAACAAGGGCATGACAGCAAGGTTGAGAGTGGGATTACAGGTATTCCTCAACTTGCAATAATTCCTGAGACCCAGCCTTATTTTTCGGGGAAACACGACACCTGAAGTCAACCTGATTTTGCTGCATTGGGCCAGCTTTGTGGGTATCTCATCTGCTTCCTCTCCATTCCTGTTTTTCAGTCTCGGAAGAACAGTGCCTGTATCAGATCTACATCGATGAGTTGTACGGAGGACTCCAGAAGCCCAACGAAGACGAAAAGAAGAAGTGAGTAACCACGAGGTAGACCCACTTGGGATGCCTTGGCTGTGATTCAGACTCTTTTGTGAATTGTGGAATTGTCCTTAGGGCTCTCTGAGCTCCGTTGCTTCCTCGTGGACGTTTCATTACCCAACTAAGGAACATCATCAGTGCTGAATAGGATTTATAAACAAAGAGCAAAACCCCTCTCACTTCTGGCACTGATGATGTTCCTTAGTCGGGTCATGAAATGTCTGCAAGAAAGCAAACAAGCTCAGAGAGTACTGAGGAGGACCTACAGTCACAAAAGGACCCTCACGGTGCTCCTCCTCCCTCCCTCCCACCCTCCAATCTCTGATGAAGGTACTTAGTTGGGTCATGAAACATCTGCAAGGAATCAACCAAGCTCTGAGAGCATTAAGGACCCTATCCTCCTCTTCCTCCTCCCCGCAAACCCCACTTCCTTCGAATACTGATGATGTTATCTAGTTCGGTAGTGAAACATTTGCACAAGAAAATAACCAAGTTCAGAAAGCACCAAGGGCCATGCAGTTCTCATTCCCCTCCTCCTCCTCCTCCTCCCAACACTGATAATGCTCCCTAGTTGGGTCATGAAACATCTGCAAGAAAACCACTTAGTTCAGAGAGCACCAGGGATCTCACCATTCAACGCTGAGCTACCAATATTTCCTGACAGTGAGAACAATGAATCAGTGGAACTGCTTGCCTCCAGAAACTGTGAATGCTCCAACACGGGAAGTTTTTAAAAAGATGTTGGAAAACCATTTGTCTGAAGTGGTGTAGGGTTTCCTGCCTAGGCAGGGGGTTGGACTAGAAGACCTCCAAGGTCCCTTCCAACTCTGTTATTCTATTCTGTTCTATCCTATCCTATCTTTTTGCATTATAATTCCTAGAACACTCAATTTTAATTGCTGCTCCTGTTTGAGACTCTAGAAAAAGCACAGAGAAGAGCAACCAGGATGATTAGGGGACTGGAGACTAAAACATAAGATGAACGGTTACAGGAACTGGGCCTGGCTGGTCTAGGGAAGAGAAGGACCAGGGGAGACAGGAGAGCAGTGCTCCAATATTTGAGGGGCTGCCACAGGGAGGAGGAAGGGGGTCAAGCTATTCTCCAAAGCACCTGAGGGCAGGACAAGAAGCAATGGATGGAAACTAACCAAGGAGAGATTCAACCTTAGATCTAAGGAGAAATTTCCCGAGAACAATTAACCAGTGGAACTGCTTGCCTCCAGAAGTTGTTAAATGCTCCAACACAGGAATTTTTTAAAAAAGATGGTGTAGGGTTTCCTGCCTAAGCAGGGGGTTGGACTGGAAGACCTCCAAGGTCCCTTCCAACGGTGTGATTCTATTCTATTCCTCTATGCAGGTTGGCGGAGAAGAAAGCTTCCATCGGCTACACCTACGAGGACAGCACAGTGGCCGAATTTGAGAACCTGTCCGAGAAGCGAACAGAGGAGGAGGATTCTGAAGAAGACAGCAACACCGATGAGGACGAAGTGATCCCCGATATTGGTACACCTCCAGATCACCTTTTTAGGATCAGGCGTGTTGCAGAAACGGGAGCACGGCAGGGAACGGCCGAGAGGTCTGGCTGGCAGGCCTGGTTGGATGGGTGAGGGCCACCAACATTCAGCTGCCTTCTGTTGCTTTCAGATGTTGAAGTTGACGTAGACGAGTTGAACCAAGACCAAGTGGCCGATCTGAATAAGCAGGCGACAACTTATGGGATGGCTGAAGGAGATTTTGTCCGGTAAGATTCCTCTCCCCCACCTCACCCCTTTAGGGGGGGGCAGTTCTGGAGAAGCTCACAGGTGATACACAGGGAGTCCTTGACGTAGGACTCACAATTGAAGCCAGAATTTCTGTTTGCTAAGCGTAACATTTATTAAGGGAAGTTTGCCCCTTTTCAACATCCTTTCTGGCTACCTTTTTTAAGTGAATTGCTGCGGCGAACAAGTTAGCGACACGGTTGTTAAGTGAATCTGGTGTCAAGCCTGAACTTGGCATATGTATAGCCATTTTAGTTAAGCTTAGTAGATATTCTTTTTGTTACTTTCTCTGGGGCAGTCATGGGGGCTTGACTGCCACTTTCCTCAGGAGGGGAGGAGGGGAGGTAGAGTTGTTTAGGTGAGGTGGTTCTTCTTCCCGTGGGAAAACAAGCTGTCTGTGCTGGGGCTGTTGAATGACTTCTATTGGAGAACGTGACTTTTGGGGGTTATTTCTACCTTCTGATATTGTGGGGGTAATTCCGGGTTGGGTCAGATCCAGAAAACCATGGACTTTTGCCAATTAGATGCTTTCTATAAATAAAAGAAATTGTCTTGGAAGATGGGCTTTGTTCTTTTCTTTTTCAATGGATTTCATCCCTTGGAAACCTGACATCTGGCTTCCCTGTGTGTCAGAAAGTCGCAAAAGGGGCTCAAATGACCTCCCCCCCCCCCCCGAGACACAGCTACCGTCATAAATGAGTACATTCCAACTCAGGCTAGTAATACTATGAGTAAATTTGCAAATTGAAACTAGATAAAAGTCAGTGGAATTCAGGGTGGGCTAGATTATATCTCCTGTGGACACGAAGAGACTCAAGGCTGATGACATATTTGACACCTCCCCCCCCCAGGCTCAGCCTAGTCACCTACTCAAACCACAGTTCTGGGCATAGATCTCTAGGGTTACCCTCTGTGTGTAAGCACCCCCTTTTCCTTCAGTGCCCTCTTTTCTTTTTCTGGAAGGATGTTGCGGAAGGACAAAGAGGAGGCAGAAGCTATCAAACACGCCAAAGCTCTGGAGGAAGAAAAGGCCATGTATTCGGTAAGGAAGTCTAGAATAGGAATGAAATAGAATAGAGCAGAGAGAAGAGAAAACAGTTGGGAAGGGACCTTGGAGGTCTTCTAGTCCAACTTCCCCACTCAGGCAGGAAACCCTAGCCTAGACTATTTCGGACAAATGTTTGTCCCGTCTCTTAAAACCCTTCAGTGTTGGAACATCCACAACTTGCCCTCAGTGTTGGGAAATTTCTCCTTAGGCCATTTGATGGAGGGGAGGGTCGTGTCCAATGCTTCTCACTTCTGACTCGTCTAAAATCCTCCCTGATGCAAAAAGTTGGGGACATCCCCCTCGTCCACGGCTGGTCCACCGGGGAGCAGTGATGCTAGGCCCGCTCAGAGCCCGGGGCCTTCCTTTGCTCTCTCACATCTGCCTTCTCTTCCAGGGTCGTCGCTCCAGGCGGCAAAGGAGGGAATTCCGAGAGAAGCGTTTGAAAGGAAGGAAGATCAGCCCTCCGAGGTAGGCCTTTCGGAAGTTGGGCCCCTTCCACTGTGGGCTGCCCTTGAGTCTCTGCGGGCAGGTGGAATTTCCAGGATTTTTTTTTCTGGAGGGAGACCAACACTAAGCTGCCGTTCATAAGTGGTGGATTATGGGTAAGAGAACCCGAAAGGTGCTTTGTCAAGAGGCAACTGGGCCTTCTGGTTTTTCTTTCCAGATGTTTTGCTTCTCATCCAAGAAGCTTCCTCAGCTCATAGTTGAAGATATGAACTCTGAAACGATGAACGGACATAGATAGCTCATTCCCCGCCATCCAGTCAGAGCCGAAGAAGCTTCTTGGAGGAGAAGCAAAACGTCTTCCCAGCAAAACCAAGAAAGTCCAGTTGCCTCTTTGGGACAACCAGAACCTGGATGGCTGAGAATCTCCATACCGTTTTTCCAAAAAAATAGAATTACCATGAAAGGAAGTCCTAGCTTGATTTTTACACGTGTGCCCAATATAAGCCCTAATCAAGATCCTGCCCACTCCAGGGTGCACAGGTAAAAATTAAGCTAGAGTGGGGATGGAGGGGTGGAGCTGCCCTACTGCTTACCTTTGGGCAGGTATAGCCAGGCCTTGCACACCCCGACACCTGCCTTGCCGGCCCATTTCTTCTGCAGTCAGCAAGGCTTTCCTGAAGTGGATAACAAAGCTCTGGATCGATCCAGAACTCTGGCATTGGCTGCAGAGGCTTTCAGGAAGGCCTTGCTGGCCGTAGAAGAAGAAGCTCCTGAAGGCCTCTGATAGCAAAAAGGAGGCCTGGGAGCGACATACACACAAGTGAGGTTAGTCAGTTGATGACATCACCCGAAAATAAGACCTGGTGCCTTTTTTTGGTGGCAAAAAGATATAAGACAGGGTCTTATTTTGGGGGAAACACAGCAGCTCATACCCCTACTATCCAGTCAGAGCTGAAGCTTCTTGGAGGAGAAGCGAAACGTCTTCAAAGAAAAAAACAGGAAGTGCAGTTGCCTCTTGAAAAAAGCACCTTTGGGATCAACCAGGACCCGGAGGATGGAGGATCTCCGTAGTTATCCGTAGGAGAGCTAGTCTAAGAAATGCACCTCATAATGGATAGATTTTTTTTTTTTTGAAAAAAAGATATTTTCTGCACTGGGAGTGAAGTTGCTGCTGAAACAAAAGGCAGCAGGCTACAGTTCAGTTTTGCAAACCTTTCCGTGGTGCAGGGCGGACTTTTCGTTCTCACAGTCTTCTCTCATTTTACAGTTATGCGCGGAGAGACAGCCCCACCTACGATCCCTACAAACGGTGAGTGAAGACAACGGCTCTGCTTTTGGGTGGGATGGGGGGGGGGAAATCCCTTGGTTCTCCTGTGGATCAGTGAAGGGGAAGTTACTCGTCTATGAAAAGAAGAGTCAACGCTGCTCCTTTCTAGCACTGCTATTGCTTAATTTGGTAATGCAAAGTCTGCAAGAAAACCACCAGGCCCAAAGAGCATCAAGGACGCCACAGTCCTCCTCCTCCTCCTCCTCTTAACTTCTCCACAAACTTTGCTCCTAGCACTGATGATGTTACCTAGTTGGGTCATAAAATGTCTGCAAGAAAACAAGCAAGCTCAGAGAGCACCCCTACAGTCCTCTTCCTCCTCTTCCTCCTCCTTCCCCATCTCTGCTTCAGCCTCCTCCCTCTCCTCCGCCTCCTCTCCCCCCCCTCCTCCAGTAACACCTCTACCACCACCACAAAAGACCCACGCCCTCCTAACCCTGATGATGTTAGCTAGGTGGGTCATGAAACATCTGAGCACCACCTAGCTCAAGAGAGCTCCAAAGCTCCCTTTGTTCCACCCGGGATCCACTGAAGAACTGCTCCGGACTGGGATTAGCCTCTCCCTCTCTCTCTCCCTCCCTCTCTTTCCCTCCCTCCCTCCCTCTCTATCCCTCCCTCTCTGTCCCTCCCTCTCTATCCCTCCCTCTCTTTCCCTCCCTCTCTATCCCTCCCTCTCTTTCCCTCCCTCTCTTTCCCTCCCTCTCTATCCCTCCCTCTCTTTCCCTCCCTCTCTATCCCTCCCTCTCTTTCCCTCCCTCTCTATCCCTCCCTCATCCCTCCCTCTCTTTCCCTCCCTCTCTATCCCTCCCCCTCTATCCCTCCCTCTCTTTCCCTCCCTCTCTATCCCTCCCTCTCTTTCCCTCCCTCTCTTTCCCTCCCTCTCTATCCCTCCCTCTCTTTCCCTCCCTCTCTATCCCTCCCTCATCCCTCCCTCTCTTTCCCTCCCTCTCTATCCCTCCCCCTCTATCCCTCCCCCTCTATCCCTCCCTCTCTTTCCCTCCTCTCTTTCCCTCCCTCTCTTTCCCTCCCTCTCTTTCCCTCCCCCTCTATCCCTCCCCCTCTATCCCTCCCTCTCTTTCCCTCCCTCTTTCCCTCCCTCTCTTTCCCTCCCTCTCTATCCCTCCCCCTCTATCCCTCCCTCTCTTTCCCTCCCTCTGTATCCCTCCCTCTCTTTCCCTCCCTCTCTATCCCTCCCTCTCTATCCCTCTGTTTTGTCCTGGCCGAAGTTTTCGAAAGCAAACAAATCAACTCCAAAACTGAAACGTTGGTGGTTTTATTCCACAAATAACCCTCTTTATAGATAACAGATGCCTTGCAGCCAATTAGTCCAATAAATCAGAGTGTAATCATCACACTAACTCCTTCGAACTTTTGCCTTGTGCAAAGGCAAAAGCCATTTGAAACCAGGCTTATATTCCCTAGAGGGAGGGGCCATGCCTGTGCTGCTCTCCCATGAATCATCCTGCTCTCGCTCAAACCCCAGCACAGGCTTCTCCAGAACATCTTCCTGATTGCTGCCGGCGAACCACAACACTCTCCCTCCCTCTCTCTTTCCCTCCCCCCCTCTCCCTTCCTCCCTCTCCCTCTCTCCCTCTTTCCTTCCTTCTCTCTCTCTCTCTCTCTCTCTCTCGTGACCGCCATGCCTTCCTCCCACAGATCCCCCTCGGAATCCAGCTCGGAGTCTCGTTCCCGATCTCGCTCGCCTTCCCCCGGTCATGAAGAGAAGATCACTTTCATTACCAGCTTCGGGGGCAGCGATGAAGAAGCCGCTGCTTCTCAAGCTGCAGGAGCCCCTCGGAAAACGCCCCCCCTCAACAAGCCACGCTCCGGCCAAGCGCAGCAGGGCAGCGTTCCGGCAGGTCATAGCGCCTCCTCCCGGTCGGTAACTTTCGCACCCGCCTGGCCTTTCCCAAACCTTAAAAGGTCGAGAGATTTGCTTTTTTGACGTCCATCCGCCCCGAATTGCTTGGTCTGGTCCTGGCCGGGTTAGGGGAGCCACGTTGCCCTCGGTCACTCCGGCAGGCCAATTCTTTGCCCAAATGATCCTTTCATGATGGAATCTGGTCAGGGATCAGAAAAGAGAGGTTGGGGGTGGGGGGAAGCTCTTGTCCCATGAGAGGTTTCCTGCATCCACCTGTAGCTTCCTGGAAGGAGAGACAGGGTTCGGGATCCTTGTACGGTTGCCTTAATTTTGGAGGGATGCCCTGGAATTACAGTTGGAAGAATCCTTTGGCCTGGGAAGTTGATTGACTGCAAACTAAATCCTAGCCTATTCCAACTGGCCGATTGTGCAATGATTGGCTGCTGTTTTCCACACTAGCATTATTACGCTACTGATAGTACTTTGACCCACCTTTGGAAAGATTTAAGCCCATGATGGTGAACCTATGGCACACCTGCCAGAGGTGGCACGTAGAGCCCTCTCGGTGGGCACGCATGCTGTCACTAGCTGCTTTTGGGGTTTCTGGCGTGCACGTATGCACTGGCCAGCTGGTCTCCAAAAACAGGTTGTTTTCTGGGCCATTTTCAGGGCATTTTTCAGGTGTTTTCTGGGGCATTTTGGGGCTGTTTTCAGGATGTTTTTGGTCCTGAAAAACGGCCCTGAAAAACAGCCTGAAAAATGGTCAAAACAGGCCATTTGGGGGGCCATTTCCAGACCAAAACCAGCCTGAAAAACATCCCCCCAAATGGCCAAAACCAGCCCCCCAAATGGCCAAAAAAGAGACATGCACTCACCCATCAACTGGTCTTTGGTTTTCCAGTGCTCTGGCATGCACCCATGCATAGGCAGGCACAGGTTCTGGTTTGGGCACTCGGTGCCGAAAAGGTTTGCCATCACTGACTTAAGCGTTCTGATTTGACTTACAGTTAGTCCTCGACTTAATGGCCACAACGGAGCCCAGCATTTACGTCACTCAGTGAGGAACGGGTTATTAATTTTGCCCAATTTTAAGACACCCCCCCCCGGCTACATTTCTTCAGCTGAACCGCTGCTGTTGTTAAATGGGTAACGCAGTCGTTCAGTGAATCCGGCTTCCCCATCGACCTGTGTCGGTCAGAAGGTCACTTAAAAGAGGACCACGTTTTCCCCCTGGGGGCATTGCAGACCGTCGTAAATGTGAACCCGTTGCCAAGCACCCGGGTTTTGATCACACGACCCATGTGTGTGTGTGTGTGTGTGGTGTAACGATCATAAGGGCGAACGAGGGGTGCAAGCCTTTTTTTTCAGTGCCGTTGTAACTCTGAGCGGCCGCTAAAACGAATGGTCGAGGATTACCTGTATTTTATTTCTCTCTCGATAAAATGTTATCAAGAAAAACTTAAGGAGCCGCACAATTGTGGCAGAGCAGCAAACGGCAATAAATAGTCACGTGCCATCGAGCCTTTTGTCAGCAGGACCAAAGCTTGGGAAAATGAGCTTTTCAAGACCTCGAGGGGATTCTGAATGAACCCCCCCAGTCTTGGACAGCGTGGCCACTGGCATGGGAGTGGGGAAGGGAAAACTTAATTTATATTTAGTTGGAAGCTGCGGGAACTTTCGGAGTCGGCTCGATGTCAGCGTTCCCACGTAATACACCCGTAGAAAGCAGAAATCCAAGGCAGGCAGATTACTCAAAATAACAGTTTTGTTGGATACATCCTAATTGGCACAAACTGGTGAAAACCAACTCTGAGATTTCTCGCGGCTTTCACCTCATTAAAAAGTAAAAGTTTCCCCTTTCCCCACCAAGTCACTGGTATCCAATCCAGGTGCTGGTTGGTTGCTTGGCTACTGGCTCCTCCCCTGGCCAGCCACCTGTGAGAATGTCCTTGGTTCCCAGGGGAAAATTTTATTGTTTTGGCTACAAAACCCCATCTCACTATTTCTCCCCCCTCTCCCACCATCGTGTGGCAACCCTGAAGCCTCCAAGGTGGCCCCAGCTAGGTTCACTTCAGGGTTGACATTTACACGGTTGGAATTTTTCCTCCCCCTTGTCCTGTTTGAGGTCCTGTGGCAAATGATAATAAACTCTTGCAGAGGTCCCCCTCAATTAGAGTAGGTTCTCATGCACCATTTTTTATTTGAGTTTGAAATAAGCCTCCTTTCCCTGGCCGTTTTGAAAGCTTAAAGCAGGGATCTGCAATCTTGGCAATTTTTAAGACTGGTGGACTTCAGCTCCCAGAATTTCCCTGACCAGCATGGTTGGTTGGGGAATTCCAGGAATTGGAAGTCCACACATCTTAAAATAGCCCAGTTTGGAGACTCTCTGGTTTAAAGGGAGCATTTCCTCCCTTTTAAAATAAAATGGGGAATTCTCAACGACGGGAGGACAGGTGCCCTGGACATCCTGAGCTGGAGGCTCAAAATTCTGCCCCTTTTGAGCAGCGAGATCTTGCAGCCCACCAACCTCCCCATACCTGTTGCACTTAGGCCGAAGCGAATGTGGTGTGGAAGCCAGCGGGGTCTTCCCAACCCTTCCTGTCTCCAGGAAGCGAGCGCCCTGACGAAGACAGAGAAGGCAGGGAAGCGAAGGGCACCCCGGCCCATTGCAGACGACCGAGCCGTGGCCATTAATTTGGAAGCATATTTCCCCCCTCCTTTTGGGGAATGTCCGGCGGGATTAGACCTTGGCAGTTGGGGACGTCCCTCGGCCTTTCTCCGCCACTGCCAGTCTCCTGTGTGATCAGCTAGTATCCTGCCTCTCCTCCTTCCAGGCGACGCTCCACCTCCTCCTCCTCCTCCTCCACCTCCTCCTCTTCCTCGTCCACTTCCTCCTCCTCCACCTCGCAGTCCAGCTCGCGGTCCCATCGGACAAGCAGCTACCACAGGACCGGCGGTTACAGCCGCTCCCGCAGCCACAGGTATTCCCGGTCCCACAGCAGGACCAGGCGGTATTCAGCCGGAGGCTCTCGAGATGGGCGACGACACTCCAGGTCACGGTCAACAGAGCGGGGCTGGCGTTACGGCTCTCGACGCAGATCCAGGTCAGTGAGCCAAGCCGCAGGAGAAAGGGTGCCCCTGGGTACCTTTGGGGGGGGGGGGCAAGGGTAGACGTGCCATAATGCAGGTTTGTCCAACCTTGGCAACTTTTAAGATGTCAGGATTCCGGCAGTTTCCCCCAATTAAATCATCTCGAGATGAAACTTCCAAAACTAAACAGGATTTATTTATTCATGTGCCAGCACTGCCTGGGTGCAGCTTACTCTGGGACACATAATTTATTGTTGCCCTTGGCCCTGGTTTCCTCCACCCCCCGCCCACCCCCTGGGTGTCTCGTAATTCCTATTCTCCAATGGGACACATCCATAGCCCAGAGTCATCCATCAGGCTCTCCAGTTAGAGTTTTGCCCGGCAGAAACTTCAGTCACCTAGTTACAATCTCTGAAAAACTATGCATGGAGTGCACTTTCTATTTCGAAACCGCCTCACTGCTCTTTCAAACCCCTTTCCCCCCACTTCCCTTTCTGTTGGCAACTCTGAAACGGGCATGGAAGTGTTTTATGAGTTGACATAAGACTTGCGGACTTCAACTCCCAGAGTTCCTCAGGCAGCCATGCTGGATGGAGAATTCTGGGAGTTGAAGTCCGCAAGCTTTAAAAGTTGCCAAGGGCGGACATCCCTGCTTGGCTAGCAGGGGAATTCTGGGTGTTGAAGTCCAGAAGGGCGGACACCCCTGCATTGCTGGCAGGGGAATTCTGGGAGTTGAAGTCCTGAAGTCTTAAAAGTTGTCACGGGTGGACATCCCTGCTTGGCTAGCAGGGGAATTCTGGGTGTTGAAGTCCAGAAGGGCGGACACCCCTGCATTGCTGGCAGGGGAATTCTAGGAGTTGAAGTCCTGAAGTCTTAAAAGTTGTCACGGGTGGACATGCCTGCTTGGCTGGTAGGGGAATTCTGGGAGTTGATGTCCACGAGTCTTAAACGTTGCCAAGGTTGGAATCCCCTGCTCTAATGCAAGGCTCTTCCCTCATTCCCAGGAGCCATTCCCGGTCTGGGGACCATTATCGGTGGAGCAGTGGCAGAGGAGGGAGGCACTGGAGCAGCAGCCGCAGCAGCCAAAGTGAGAGTGAATCGCGGAGCCGCAGCCGGTCAGTGTCTCCAGCCAGAGAGAAAATGCTGAGGCCTGTGGCTTCGCCTGCTGTAGGGGAGAAACTGAAAAAGTGAGTGTGCGGTTTTATTTATTTTTATTTCATGTATTTATTTGTACCCCACCTTGATGGCTTTTATAGAAAACTCAAGGGAGCAAGCATATTTAATAAGCTCAGAGAGCATCAAGGACCCCTCAGTCTTTGTCCTTCTTCCCCTCCTCCCCTTTCTCCCCTTTTCCACTTGCAAACCACTTCTTTCAAGCACTGATGATGTTACCTAGATGGGTCATGAGACGTCTACAGGAAAACCACCAAGCTCAGAGGGTGCCAAGGACCCCCACAGTTCAACCCTGAGCTACAAATATTCAGTTCTATCAGTGCCTTTTAAAAGGCACTTAAAAAAAAAAAATAGCACCATCAGTGTAGTTTTGTGATGGCTGCTGCATTTTGCATCCATTAAAGCCTCCACGTGCTCTTTAAAAGGTCGTCTTAATTCCCACCATGGATGAAGGGCTGGAAAAACTGATGAACCTAGCAGAGAATCTAAATTGTCTGCTTTAATCAAAGCAAAACAACGCATTCCACTCTATTCCTCCTTGGAAGCAGCTTCTGGGTTTTGTACTTGAGATGGAAGAAAGCAAAACAGTTGACCTTGGGTTTTGCAGATTAGATAAGTTTGTTCTAGAAGTGGCTAGTCCATATTAACCTGCAACAGGTTGAGGCTGCAAATGTTAATGTCTTATTCTACTGCATTAAAGAGAGTCAGAGGTCAATATTTTTCTCTTCTTTTTTTCCTTTTTTCCCCCTTTGTTTTTTGTTTTTTGTTTTCATTTTCCTTTGTATTTTATATCTTGGAAAGCTTAATAAAAATGATTACTCAAATAAAGGATTGGCTCCCTTAGGACTTGTTGAGCTAGTCCCTGGAAGGCATGTACATTGCTCGCTCAGAGGAATGAATTCCCAGTCTGGCATCCATCATTTGATTGACACCTGTCTCTCTCCCTCCCCCCCCCCTCTCTTTTAGGGCTGAAACTGCTGGTGGTAAAGAGACAGGAGCTGCCAAAGTCAGTAAGAATTTAAACCTCACCTCTTTAATTCCCACACCACTGCAGAAAAACAAAAGACTCGGGGAACCATAGACATGCAGGAAAAGTGTGCATTGTGGGGGCCTTTGCATGGTCATGCTTGATCGTTTCGTATTTAGTGAAGGGTGGAGATAGAACTGAACTGAATAACCTGTGTTGGAAGGGTCCATAAAATACAAGCCTGTTTGCTATCCAAAGATCGTGATGCAGCTTCCCGTGTCATATTCAACCCTACATTTGCTTCAAGAACAACATAGACCTCCTTGGTTGTTTCATCCAATCTTTAAATAACAGAATTAACAGAGTTGGAAGGTACTTTGGAGTCTTCTACCGTGTTTCCCCCAAAATAAGACCCTGCCTTATATTGGTTTGGGCTACCAAAAAAGGCATCGGGTCATATTTTTGAGGGATGTCATCCACTGATTTAACCTCACTTGCACGAGTTGCCCCCGGCCTCCTTTTCGCTGTCAGAGGCCTTCAGGGACTTCTTCTTCTGCTGCCAGTAAGGCTTTCCTGAAGGCCTCTGCAGCTGATCATGGAGCTCTGGATCGATCCAAAGCTTTGTTATCAGCTACAGAGGCCTTCAGGAAAGCCTTACTGGCAGCAGAAGAAATGGGCCGTCAAGGCAAGTGTCGGAGTGTGCGAGGCCTGGCTACACCTGTCTACAGGTAAGTAGTTGGGCAGCTCCACCACCCCCCTCATCCCCACCCTAGCTTAATTTTTACTTATGCACTCGAGTGGGCGGGATCTTAATTAGGGCTTATTTTGGGGGGGGGGTAGGGCTTATATTGGGCTCGTGTAAAAAAATCAAACTAGGACTTACTTTCAGGGTAGGTCGTATTTTCAGAGAAACTGGGTAGTCCAGCCAGCCCCTCAACCTTTTGGACACCACAGACCTGGTTTTGTGGGGAGAGGTTTTTCCGTGGACTGGAAGGGCCGTGGTTTTGAGTGCTGTCGCCATTGTGCAGATGGGGCTTTGCTTATTTCCACGGCCCGGTTTTTGGCATACCACGGACTGGTGCTAGTCCACGGACTGGAGGTTGGGGACCGCTGTTCTACTCCAACCTCCTGTACAGGTAGGAAGGCCCCCCATCTCCAACCTTGGCAACTTGTAAGACTTGTGGACTTCAACTCCCAGAGTTCCTCAGCCAGCCATTCTGGATGGAGAATTCTGGGTGTTGAAGTCCACAAGTCTTAAAAGTTGCCAAGATTGGAGACTCCTGCCGTCTACCATTCCAGACAAGTGGCTGTCCCGTCTCTTCATAGAAACCTTCAGGGTTGGGGCACCCACAGCTTCTGGTGGCAAGTCGTTCCACTGGTTCATTGTTCTCACGGTCAGGAAATTTTCTCAGATTATCCGCCTACAAGTATGAAATCAGTTTAGATTAGAATGAAGAATTTTCTGGAAGGATGATCTTGAGTGCCAAGCTGAAGGGCTGCAAAATTAAAAAAATCAAATAAAATAGAGAGATCCCTGGGGATTCAAGATGGGAGAGCAACTTGCTTCCAAGCCTGTTAAAATGAAAATCGTGTTGTTTTTTCTTAGCTTGTTGGTTCATTTGTGTCAAAAGCACCGCGGATCAAAATCGGGCATGCTCCACAGGTAGTCCTCGACTTACAATGGTCCATTCAGTGGCTGTTTGAAGTTACCAACACTAGTGACAAAAAGGGACAGATGGCCGGTTTTCACACTTAAAACGACCGTTGCAAGCGTCCCTGTGGTCAAGCATATCCGAGTTCAGACGTTTGGCAAAATGTTTCCTATTTATGACAGTAATGTGGTCCCCTTTGGCGACGGGGAAGTCTACAGGGAAGCCACATTCACTTAACAACAGTGTTACTAATGGAACAATTGCAGTGCTTCGCTTAACCACCGCAGCCAGAAAGGCCTCAGAATGGGGCCAAACTCACTGAACTGTGCTGCTTAGCCACGGAAATTCGGGCCTCAATTGCTGCGGTCGTAAGTCAAGGACTACCTGCAACCAGCAGCTTTGGATTGCTTACCTGTGTACCAGTGGTGGGATTCAAGATTTTTTTACTACCGGTTCTGTGGGCATGGCTTGGTGGCCTTGGCAGGGGAAGGATACTGTAAAATCTCCATTCCCTCCCCATCCCATTAACCTGCTTTCCAGCTCTGTTCTCCTGTGCAGGGCAACAAAAGGAGACCCAGCCAATCAGCTGGGACTCGATGGGAGGCAGAGCATAGATGGGGCGGGGCTAGTCAGAGGTGGCATTGGCCGATTCTCTGAACTACTCAGAATTTCCGCTATTGGTTCTTCAGAACTGGTCAGAACTGGCAGAATAGGAAAGGAATAGAATAGAATAGAATAGAATAGAATAGAATAGAATAGAATAGAATAGAATTTGGCTTGGTGCAAATATTCTCAGAATACATTAAAAAAAAGATACCTTCATCAAGAGTCAAGAATCATAAGGTACAACACTTAGTAATAGTCATAGGGTACAATAAGCAATCAAATCATACTAGGAAACAGTCCATATAAATCGTTAGGCTACAAACAACAGTTATGGTCATACAGTCCCAAGTGGGAGGGAATGGGTGATAAGGAGTGATGAGAAGATTAATAGTAATAGTAGTGCAGACTTAGTAAATAGTTGGACAGTGTTGTGGGAATTAGTTGTTTAGCAGAGTGATGGCTTTTGGGGGGAAATGGTCCTTGTGTCTAGTTGTTCTGGTGTGCAGGGCTCTATGGTGTTGTTTTGAGGGTAGGGGTTGAAACAGTTTATGTCCGGGATGTGAGTAATTATTTTCACAGCCCGCTTTTTGACTTGTGTAGTGCACAGGTCCTCGATGGAAGGCAGGTTGGTAGTAATTGTTTTTTTCTGCAGTCCTAATTACCCTCTGGAGTCTGTGTCTGTCTTGTTGGGTTGCAGAGCCAAACCAGACAGTTATAGAGGTGCAGAGGACAGAGGACTCCATCATTCCTCTGTGGAACCGGATCCGCAGCTCCTTGGCCTTGGAATACCACCTCTGTTACATACAATCCTAGGCTTAGTAAGCCCCATCCTGTTCTTTTTCAGCAATGGCTAGTGGTGAGAAGTAGCCAACGTTGGTTTGACTGGCACAGTGGCAGGTGGGGCCTTTCCTTACTTTCAGGCAGGCACCCGTTGCTGCCAACCTCAAACCGGTCTCTGGCTGCCAAGGAAAAGGTTTGTGACCCACCGTCAGCTGGCTGTGGGTGTTTGGAGAAGCACTTTTGGCAAGCAAGGCGCCTCCTCTTCCACAAGGGGAGAATTGGATTCTGTCTTGAAAGTGGAAGGGGTGAGGGAGGCTTTTCAATTCAAAGTCAAAATCCTCCCATTGGTTGACCTGAGTTAAACTTGTAGAGCCAAAGGGAGGAGCGGGGGGGGGGCAGTTAAGACAAGAGCAGTCATTTAAGGCCTCCAGAAATCATCCCAGTCTAATCCGGAGGCTTCGTGTCTCCTTCAAATAGATCCTTAGAGGAGATCTACAGTCCTGCTTTTTCTCCCAGGATCACTTGGCAACAGGTGGTAGCATTTATTTTATTTTCACTTTCTTTCATTTCATTTTTCATTTCTATTCTATTCTATATTCTGTTCTACTTGTTTCGCTTTGCGTCATTTTATTTCTCATTCCTATTCCATTCTGTATTCTATTTATTCTATTCTATTTTATTTGACTTATTTATTTTTATTTTTCCAAGATCATTTGGCATTAGGTGATAGCATTTTATTTGATTTTGTTTCCATTTTATTTTTGTTTTATTATTTTATTTATTTTTACTTTTTCCCCAAGATCACTTGGCACCAGGTGGCAGTATGTATGTATGTATGTATGTGTTTGTTTGTTTATTTATACGGAAATTTGTATGGCTGACCAATTTAATGACTCAGGGCGTCTTGCAGGGATAAAAGCCCAATACAAGAACAATAAAAAAGCAATAACTCCCCCCCCCCCAACCTTTAGCGACAACACTTAAATGACCCACCAGTTGGGCTTCGTCCCACTCGGGGGGGCAGCCCACTGGCACAACCACGTCTTCACAGCTTTTGCAAAAGAGTGTAAAAGTGTGTGTGTGTGTGTATGTGGGTCGATCTTAATCTCCATAGCGGTGGGCTTCTACAGCAGGGGTCCCCAACCTTCGGGCTGTGGCTCACTCCTGGGACGCGGAAGCGGTGGGCAGTGAGCGCGCGCAGCTCCGTTAGCGCGAGAAGCGGGCAGGCGAGGAAGTATGAGCAGCTCCGTTTCTGCAAGTAGTGTGGACACATGTGGCCTTCCCCCACTTGCGCCAAGGGAACCGCAGGCACGCCTTCGCCCACCGCTCCCACAGGACCATCCCCCCCTTCGCCCAAGGTCCACAAAAGCAATGGGGAAGCCAGGTTCCCTGACCAACCGTGTTACTAACTTAGCAGCTGCCGTGATTTGACGTCACGAAGATGGTCATCCAATCGCGGCAAACTTCACTTCCCAAACGTCTGACTTGGCCACAGAAACGTTGGGCTCAATTTTGGGCGTAGGTTAAGGACTACCTGCATCGCGGGCACCCCCTGTCACATCTTAGTTGAAAAGGGCCCTGTTGATTTGCTATGACACAATCACACACACACACAGTGTTTTCCCCAGATTAGGTGAGAAAGAACGTATCCTCTGGAATTTCCTAGTTGAGGATGTTCCAGACAGGAGTGAGCTTCAAAAAATTTAGCAACAGGTTCTCTGTCCAGTTACTGGGCGGGTGTGCCCATAGTGGATGTGGCCTAGTTGACCTCCTGCACCACAAACGGGGGAAGGGGGGTGTTTTCGTCCTCCCCGAGCTCTGCACTTACCTGGCAGCCAAAATGGCCCCCGTGAAGACTCCGGGGAGGGGAGGGGAGGACGGGGCCAGCCAGGGGTGGCATTTACTGAAATCACTGAACCAGTAATTTAAAAAATGATAAAATTAGATGCCGGTTGTGCCCGAGCCTGGGGAGGTGGGCCGGGGGGGGGGGGAAGGGTAGCAGTCCCACCCCTGATTCCAGGTATATTGAGTGGCAGCTCTCAAATGGTTAGCTAAGATCGGCTTAGCGAATGGTGAGAGTCAGCTTCAGATAGACGGGTTTTAAAAAGTCAGGATCGATTCGGTGTCAAATTCCTGGTCGGGAGTTGGGGAGATGGATGTTGCTTTTGATCCCTGAGGAAGACGGAAACGTAACGTGAGTCAGAGGGCTGCAGACAGGACAGGAAAAAACGTCTGAAAAGCAAAACAAGGCCGTTTTGGAATCCTGCCCTGTGCAAACAAGATTTGAAAGCCTCTCGGATTCCTGGAAGGATTGCAGAAATCTGGAAAGGCAAAAGGGCTTTTTGCTTTTTTAAAAAATAAAATAAAATAAAATTGGCTGATCATTCTGATTCTTCTTCAAATCTCCAGAAGGGGAATTGGCCTTCCTAAAAACAGCTTTGACACGAATGTCAGAATTTCCATGACATTTCGTGTTGTGCTTGCCTTCTTATGTGCTACCACGTATACTGCATTTTTTTTAGTTTTTTTTTTTTTTTAATATTCCGCCTTTATTATTTTTACAAATAACTCAAGGTGGCAAACATCCAAGACACCTTCCTCCTCTTGTTTTTCCCACAAAAACAACCCTGCGAGGTTGGGTTGGACTGAGTGAGTGACTGCCTCAAAGACATTTAGCCAGTTTTTCATGCCTAAAACTAGAACTCACCGTCTCCAGGTGACTGGCCCAGAGTCACCCATCTGGTTTTTCTGCCTGACGGGGGACTAGAATTCAATGTCTCCTGGGGATCGGACCAAAGTCACCCAGTTGGCTTTCATACCTAAGGCAGGACTAGAACTCACTGTCTCCTGGGGATCGGACCAAAGTCACCCAGCTGGCTTTCATGCTTAACACGGGACTAGAACTCATTCTCTCCTGGTGATTGGCCTAAAGTTACCTACCCAGCTTTCATGCCTAAGGGTGTTTCACTGTTTCCTGCTTTCTAACTTGGTGCCTTGACCACTGGATCAATATAGTTTTCGGCTTTTTTTCCACAAAAAGGCTGGGATGACTGACTCCAACAATTTATACATTTAAATGGCCCCAGATATAATCTGTTTTTATGTCACACCTCACAAGTCGATCCGTATCAAAGAAAAAAAAAATTGCACCGGCATTTTAAAACAGCAGAAAAACTGCGTGTTTGCTATTAGCATATTGTAACCATAATGATTTAAAAACAAAACAAAACAAATCTTTTGCAGCACAGTTATGGCTTGGAAATGAACTCTTGAGTCAGTACTGTTGTGTATATGTAGTTATTGTGTTTGGGTTTCCGGGGGGAGCCTTTTGTCTGATCATTGAGTGAACTTTTGCATTTTTGAGTTCTGAAGTTGCTCACTCTGTGCTTTGCTTCTTTTTATATCCCTGAAATAAGATGCCTTTAAAAAAAAACAAAAAAAAAAACCCTTCAAGCTCTGGGTTTTTTTTTTTTTTTTGCTAGTAACAGTGATAAAGTTGGAAGGGACTTTGGTGGTCATCTAGTCCAACCCCCTGCTCTCACAGGAGACCCTATACCATTTCAAATGCCTTCTCCAGTCTCTTCTTAAAAGCCTCTGGTGATGGGGGCAACCACAACTCCCAAAGGCAATTTGTTCCACTGATTAATTGTTCTAATTGTCAAGGAATTTCTCCTTCGTTCTAGCTTAATTGTTCTCAGTGTCAAACATTTTTTTCCTTAAATTCAGGTTGCTTCTCTCTTGGATGAGTTTCCACCCGTTGCTTCTTGTCCTGCCTTCGGGTGCTTTGGAGAATAGCTTGACTCCCTCTTCTTTAGGGGCAGCCCCTGAGATATTGGAAGTGTCAGGATTCCGGCAGTTACCCCCATTTAAATCATGAGTATCGAGCCAAACTTCCAAATCTTAAAAAGGATTTATTGGGAGTTAACAGGTCCTGTACTGCCTACACAGGGTGTAGCCAACTGAGACACATAATTCATTGTCACCCTTGGCTCTGGTTTTCCCTCTACCCCTCTGGGTGTATCGTAATTCATATTCTCCAATGAGACCCATCCCTAGCCAAGAGCCATCAATCATGCTCTCCAGTTAGAATTTTGCCTGGCAGAAACTTCGGTCGCCTAGTTACTATCTTTGAAAACATTTGTGGAATGCACTTTCGGTTTTGCAAGCTACTGCACTGCTCACCCCTCCCTTTCTGTTGGTAACTTTAAAAAGACCATAGAAATATTGACAAAGAAGACTGCTATCGTGTCACCCCTAGTCCTTCTTTTCACATAAGACTTTGGTTGGTTCTTTGTGGGTCCTTTGATCAGGGAAGATAGGATTTCCCCTCCTGTTGGGACACACAGTAACATTTTGGGCAGAGCCAAGTAGCTGGCAGTCCCTGGGAACTCAAAACACAGGCTTTTCATTCTTGTATATATAACAGTGAATGGCTGTCTTGTTGTTCACATCTCTTTCCCCCCACCCAATTACAATAATACTTTATTTATAGGAGACCCTTGTCTTTCTCCACCTATGCCTTCCCCGAACGGACGAAGGAGCTGAGGCCTGGGGCAAACTTTTTCATACCTTTCTGTTTGCTTCTGCTTATAGCCAAAGCTGACTCCACAGGAGAAACTCAAGCTCCGAATGCAGAGGGCGCTTAACCGGCAATGTAAGCACCTTCGGGGTGGGCGCAGGGCAGCGGCTGGGCACCGATCTGGCCCAGGGGACCCCTCTCCCTTTCCCTCTTTTCTCCCCCCCCCCAAACTCACTGTTCTGCTCTGCCTCTTCAGTTAAAGCAGACAAGAAAGCAGCCCAGGAGAAGATGATGCAACAGGAACACGAAAGACAGGTAAGCAGGAAGCCGACCCATTGGCCCTGGGCAGCAGCTGAGTTAGGTCCATTGTAAATGCTCAGTAAGAGGCCACGAGTCGAGGACTGCCTGTAGAAAGCACCACTGTTGGTTGCTATGTGTCGACGTTCCAACTAACTCAACTTCAAACCATTAAACCCCGAGATAAGCAGTTCCTCAAAGTCCCAATTTATTAGAGTTTGTTGTCAATGTTCCAGAAAACCTCCATTCCAACCAAGAACCCCCGAGACAGGCATCTTCTCAAAAGTTCTGTTTATTTGGATAAACTAGCACATCTGAGCAATCCCGAATCTGAAAGTCCTGGGCTTCCTTGCAATAAGTAAAAACTACAAATCCACCCCCTGCACCCATTACATGTCCCAATCCCCATCCGTCCCAACTTGAGACTTCACTTCACCCAGGTGCAGAGATAACATGACCTTGACTTAGAAGAAGAATGCTATTAGGTCTAACCACATACACTCCAAGAAATCACCCCCTCCCATTTTCCCAGGCTCAAGAATGTGGCAGTGTGGAAGCATCTGGTCTCATGGCTTCCAAAACTGAGAGTTGTCATATTGGCACATCTGGGAAAACCCGAATCTGAGAGTATCCGGGTTATCCCTTCCCAAAAGAAAAATCAAAGATCCATCCCCTGCCCCCACCAGTCCATCACACGGCCCAATCAAATCGCTATGCCTACTGGAGACCTTCCTCCAGACGCTCCTCTCCAGGTGCAGGGGAACATGTCCTTGACTCTTGAGAAAGAATGTTGTTGAGTCTAAATCTTTCAGCTCTCTATGAAATCCCCCCTCCCAAATTCCCAGGCACTAAATGAGTCAGCCTTGAAGCTTCCAAGTAAAATATGGCTTCCAAGGCTGATACTATGAAGATGCCCCAGGTAGATTTCATCCTTGGGCTGACTGGACTTCCTTCTCCTCCCTTTCAGGAACGAGAGGATGAGTTGCGTGCCATGGCTCGGAAGATCCGGATGAAGTAATCCCTTGGATTTTCTCGTCCTTGGGGTGGGATGGCGGGGCGCCTCATCCCTGCTGATATCCCCTTTTTTTCCTTCTCTGCAGGGAGCGGGAACGGCGGGAGAAGGAGCGGGAAGAGTGGGAGCGACAGTATAGCCGCCACAGCCGCTCGCCTTCTCCGCGCTACAGTAAGTGCTGCCTGAAGGACAAAACGTTTGAAATGGTGTGGTGCCAGACTCAAGTGGCACACGCCCCAGCCGAGTGGTACATTCTGCGAGAGCGCCGGGAGGACGAGGAGGCTGGAGCCAAGCCT
Source organism: Hydrophis major (assembly GCA_033807585.1). Classification (NCBI taxonomy): domain Eukaryota; kingdom Metazoa; phylum Chordata; class Lepidosauria; order Squamata; family Elapidae; genus Hydrophis; species Hydrophis major. The sequence goes on from CM066336.1 coordinate 4,101,098, forward strand.
GGTGGTGTATATAAATGCGGGAGAGCGCACTGCCCCAAGGGTGCCATGAGTTTTCACAAGTAATCTTTGACTTGCTTAGGGCAGGGATATCCAACCTTGGCAACTTTAAGACTTGTGGACTTCAACTCCCAGAATTCTTGAGCTAACATGACTGGTGGAGGAATTCCACAGTGGAAGTGGAAGTCCACAGTCTTAAAGCTGTCAAGTTTGAAGACCCTTGATCTACAGTATTTATCTTCTCTCTCTCTCTCTCTCTCACTCTCTCTCTCTCCCTCCCTCCCTCCCTCTCTCTCTCTCTCTCTCTCTCTCTCACTCACCCAAAGTTCTTCAAACTTGGCAAGAGGGAACTAAAACTTATCATCTCCCTGGTGATAGGCCTAAAGCAGGGGTCTCCAACCTTGGCTCCTGGAAGCCTGGCGGACTTCAACTCCCAGAATTCCACAGCCAGCTTTGCTGGCTGTGGAACTCTGGGAGTTGAAGTCCGCCAGGCTTCCAGGAGCCAAGGTTGGAGACCCCTGGCCTAAAGTCTGCAAAGCTGCGGTTATATTATTTGTTTGTATTTGTTTTTCAGGTCGGGAACACAGCAGCTCAAGAAGGTAAGGCCACTTTTTATCTACTTAAGGGGTGCTGAAGGGGCAAACATGGGGCAGAATGAAGGAATATAGACGCCATGTTGAAACTGGCAACTTTGGAAATGAATGTTTATCAGCCATTGGAGGAGGAGGAATTGGTGTTAGGTCCCCGAGGCTTTGTTTCGAATGCAAGGACGCTGCTGAATCAAGGCACATTTATTTTTTAAACTTATTTCTATGCTTCTACAATCCAAAAGGGATTTAATATTTTACTTAGGGGGGAAAAGTGCAAATTAAAACCCCATCTGGTCCATTGATGCATCCAAGAGGCACTCCAAAGCTTGAATGCCTGTAAAACACAGAAGGCCAGTTTTTCCCCCCCCCCTTTCCATTTGCTCTTATTTCAGGGGTGGCGGAACTATGGCCCCCTTTAGGATCTGCAGACATCAATTCCCAGAATTCCTCGCTTGGGAATTCTGGGAATTGATGTCCACAGTCCTAAAGGGGACATAGTTCCCCCATTCCTGCTCTACTTGAAAGGCACCAGATTGGGGTTAGGGAGCCCACTTGAGTCTGAAATACAATTCTCCCCCAAAGCCATCAGTGGGTTAATCTGTTTCCCCAAAAATATGACCTACCCTGAAAGTAAGTCCTAGCTTGATTTTTTTTTTTTACACGTGAGCCCAATATAAGCCCTACCCCCCAAAATAAGCCCTAATTAAGATCCTGCCCACTCCAGAGCGGACAGGTAAAAATTAAGCTAGGATGGAGCTGCCCCACTACTTCCCTTTGGACAGTCATAGCCAGGCCTCGCACACCCCGACACCTGCCTTGCTGGCCCATTTCTTCTGCAGCTGGCAAGGCTTTCCTGAAGGCCTCTGTACGTGATAAGAAAGTTCTGGATCGATCCAGAGCTCCATTATCAGCCACAGAGGCCTTCAGGAAAGCCTTGCCGGCCGCAGAACAAGAAATTCCTGAAGGTCTCTGACAGCGAAAAGGAGGTCCTGGGTGGGGGGAGAATGCATGCAAGTGAGGTTCGTCAGTGGATGACATTCCCCCAAAATAAGACCTGGTGCCTTTTTTGGTGGCAAAAAATATATAAGATAGGGTCTTATTTTCGGGGAAACACTGTATGTTTGTGTCTGAATAATGAAAAGGGAACGTGCCGCTGAGCCAGGAGTCCCATTGCTGTTCCCGCCATGTTTTCCACTTCCCTTCATGTCTTTGTTCTTTGGTGTTTTGTTTCTCGCAGGCACTCGCGGTCACGATCCCGGAGCCCTCACTACCGCCACTAGGACGAATTCCTGGCGCGAGGCCAATGCTGCTGACTTCTCTCTCGCTCTGCTGGCTCTCTCGGCCCCCCCCCTCGCCCCTCCCCCCCGGGAAGAGCTCACGTTAATCCTGCCCTGTAATAACGCTGTATATTGCTGTTTTGGGGGTGTTTTTTTGTTTTTTTTTGTCAGAAAAATAAAATTAAAAAAAAAAAAAAAGGCAAAGAGGTTCGGGATGTTAGCCCTGTGCTGCTTGTTGCCCTCCCTCTAGTTCAAAGGTCTCCAAACTTGGCAACTTGAAGACTTGTGGACTTCAGTTCCCAGAATTCCTCAGCCAGAGGAATTCTGGGAATTGAAGTCCACAAGTCTTCAAGTTGCCAAGGTTGGAGACCCCTGATCCAGATCTATGGAAGAAAGGCAAGGCCTGCAAGGAGTGGGCGTGACCAAAGGCTGGCTGAGGAATTCTGGGAATTGAAGGCCACAAGTCTTCAAGTTGCCAAGGTTGGAGACCCCTGATCCAGATCTATGGAAGAAAGGCAGGGCCTGCAAGGAGTGGGCGTGACCAAAGGCTGGCTGAGGAATTCTGGGAACTGAAGGCCACAAGTCTTCAAGTTGCCAAGGTTGGAGACCCCTGATCCAGATCTATGGAAGAAAGGCAGGGCCTGCAAGGAGTGGGCGTGACCAAAGGCTGGCTGAGGAATTCTGGGAATTGAAGGCCACAAGTCTTCAAGTTGCCAAGGTTGGAGACCCCTGATCCAGATCTATGGAAGAAAGGCAGGGCCTGCAAGGAGTGGGCGTGACCAAAGGCTGGCTGAGGAATTCTGGGAACTGAAGTCTACAAATCTTCAAGTTGCCAAGGTTGGAGACCCCTGATCCAGATCTATGGAAGAAAGGCAAGGCCTGCAAGGAGTGGGCGTGACCAAAGGCTGGCTGAGGAATTCTGGGAATTGAAGGCCACAAGTCTTCAAGTTGCCAAGGTTGGAGACCCCTGATCCAGATCTATGGAAGAAAGGCAAGGCCTGCAAGGAGTGGGCATGACCAAAGGCTGGCTGAGGAATTCTGGGAATTGAAGGCCACAAGTCTTCAAGTTGCCAAGGTTGGAGACCCCTGATCCAGATCTATGGAAGAAAGGCAGGGCCTGCAAGGAGTGGGCGTGACCAAAGGCTGGCTGAGGAATTCTGGGAATTGAAGGCCACAAGTCTTCAAGTTGCCAAGGTTGGAGACCCCTGATCCAGATCTATGGAAGAAAGGCAGGGCCTGCAAGGAGTGGGCGTGACCAAAGGCTGGCTGAGGAATTCTGGGAACTGAAGTCTACAAATCTTCAAGTTGCCAAGGTTGGAGACCCCTGATCCAGATCTATGGAAGAAAGGCAAGGCCTGCAAGGAGTGGGCGTGACCAAAGGCTGGCTGAGGAATTCTGGGAATTGAAGGCCACAAGTCTTCAAGTTGCCAAGGTTGGAGACCCCTGATCCAGATCTATGGAAGAAAGGCAAGGCCTGCAAGGAGTGGGCATGACCAAAGGCTGGCTGAGGAATTCTGGGAATTGAAGGCCACAAGTCTTCAAGTTGCCAAGGTTGGAGACCCCTGATCCAGATCTATGGAAGAAAGGCAAGGCCTGCAAGGAGTGGGCATGACCAAAGGCTGGCTGAGGAATTCTGGGAATTGAAGGCCACAAGTCTTCAAGTTGCCAAGGTTGGAGACCCCTGATCCAGATCTATGGAAGAAAGGCAGGGCCTGCAAGGAGTGGGCGTGACCAAAGGCTGGCTGAGGAATTCTGGGAATTGAAGGCCACAAGTCTTCAAGTTGCCAAGGTTGGAGACCCCTGATCCAGATCTATGGAAGAAAGGCAAGGCCTGCAAGGAGTGGGCATGACCAAAGGCTGGCTGAGGAATTCTGGGAATTGAAGGCCACAAGTCTTCAAGTTGCCAAGGTTGGAGACCCCTGATCCAGATCTATGGAAGAAAGGCAAGGCCTGCAAGGAGTGGGCATGACCAAAGGCTGGCTGAGGAATTCTGGGAATTGAAGGCCACAAGTCTTCAAGTTGCCAAGGTTGGAGACCCCTGATCCAGATCTATGGAAGAAAGGCAAGGCCTGCAAGGAGTGGGCGTGACCAAAGGCTGGCTGAGGAATTCTGGGAATTGAAGGCCACAAGTCTTCAAGTTGCCAAGGTTGGAGACCCCTGATCCAGATCTATGGAAGAAAGGCAGGGCCTGCAAGGAGTGGGCGTGACCAAAGGCTGGCTGAGGAATTCTGGGAATTGAAGGCCACAAGTCTTCAAGTTGCCAAGGTTGGAGACCCCTGATCCAGATCTATGGAAGAAAGGCAAGGCCTGCAAGGAGTGGGCATGACCAAAGGCTGGCTGAGGAATTCTGGGAATTGAAGGCCACAAGTCTTCAAGTTGCCAAGTTTGGGGACTCCTGTTCTAGTTGTAAGGTGTGTTTAAAAAACAAAACAAAACAGCACTGGAGATGGAGACATTTTCTTGCCTGGTTTTGAAGCCCATGTACAGTATAAGACTGGATTTGGATTGGGGGGGGGGAAATCAAGCATTTTACACTTTCCCTGCCCCCTCAACCCCAATACAGGTAGTCCTCGACTTATAACAGTTCTTTTAGTGACCATTCAGAGTTACAATGGTACAGAAAAAAAGTGACTTAGGACCACTTTTCACACTTAATGCCCATTGCAACATCCCCATAGTCACCCGATCAAAATTCAAAAAGCTTGACAACCCAGTTCATATATATTTATGATGGTTGCAGTGTCCCGGGGTCATGGGATTCCCTTTTTGTGACCTGATAAACCAAGTCAATGAAGAAGCCAGATTCATTTAACAACCCTGTTATGAACTTAAACCCTGCAGTGATTCACTTAATGACTGTGGCAAGAAAACTCATAAAAGGGAGCAGTTGAGTTGTCTCGCCCAGCAACAGGAATCTCTGGGCTCTGTTGTGGTTGTTAGTCCAAGGACTTTTGTTATTGGAAGTACAGGTAGCCCTCGAGTTATGACCATAATTGAGGTTCGGGATTATGGTTGTAGGTGTCAGGTTTGCGGCAGTTACCCAATTAAATCATGAGTCTCGAGTCAAACTTCCAGAACTTCAAAAGGATTTATTGGGAGTTAATATGCCGGCACTGCCTGGGTGTAGCCGACTCTGAGGCACGTAATTCATTATCATCTTTGATCCTGGTTTCCCCACACCCCCTGGGTGTCTCGTAATTCATATTCTCCAATGGGACACCTCCATAGCCAAGAGTCATCAATCAGGGTCTCCAGTTAGAATTTTGCCCAGCAGAAACTTCCATCACTTAGTTACTATCTTCGAAAACATTTGTGGAATGCAGTTTCGGTTTGCAGGCTGCTGCACTTTTCCCCCTCCCTTTCTGTTGGCAAAGACCAGAGAAATATTTTATGAGTTGACAGTAGGTTTTGATGGCTGTAAGGGGGCCACCACATAACTGGACTTGATTTTACTACATTTTTGGGTGGCCGTTGTAGAGTGAGGCAGGAAGGCGGCCATAAATCAAACCTGTTGTTTCCCACAGGGAGTTTTTTTCCAGGAGCTGAAAGCAAATAGCCCCTTCCAGACAAAAACGTTGTAAACGGCAGTCTTGTGACAGCAGCCTGGTTGCCGAGCACCCAAAATGCGGTCCTGTGACCACCGAGTGGGGACATTCACAAGTGAAAACCAGGTCTTAAGACCCTTTTCCGGAATCTGTCATAATTACCTGTTATAATCAGTCACTAAGTAACTGGTCATAAGCTGAGGACTACCTGTAGATGGATCGCTGAGCTCTTAGCAGCCTCCCATTTCTGGAGTAGCTGCTCTGATCTTTCAGAGAAATCCCGGTGGCTTCGTTTGTGCTGGGTGTTGAGATTCATTTTATTTTAAAAGCTGTGACTCAAAACCAACAACAAATGTCCGCATGCAACTCTGAGTCTCGGTCATCATCTGAGGCTCTCCTATCTGAAGAGGTCGCCCTTCAGGCTTCAAAGGAATACGCGATCATGTCCGAGCAACGCAGGAGGGCCTCCCTCTGAACCCCCAGAGGAGTCTGAAGCTGGGAAACCTGGAAGTTCAGGATGTCGATGTCCGAGGCACCAAAGAAGGCCGTGACGTTGACCTTCTCGTACATGGTGAAGTTCACCAGCTGGCCAGCCATGGCCAAGAGGCTGCGTAAGTAGCATTCCCGTAGCGCGACCCGTGCTTCTTGCTCCTCCTCTAGGACGGCCGGGTCCTTGTATGCTACGGAAGGCAGGCTGCTGGGCCCCAGAGCCTGGAAGCGAGGGGAGCTGGGATCAAAACCGCGGCTTGACCCATCGGGTCCCCGGGGTAGACGGAGGACAGACACGGCGGCCTTCATTGTCGATCCCTGCTTGAAAAGAAAATAAAGAGAATGCAATTATATTCGGAATCAAAGATAATAAACAATGGGGCTGAGGCCCTCCAGGTGTTTTAGATCGGGGTCTCCAACCTTGGCAGCTTTAAGACTTTTGGACTTCAACTCCCAGAATGCCCCAGCTGGCCATGCCATGCCCAGCTGGGTGAATTTTGGAAGTTGAAGTCCACAAGATTTAAAGTTGCCAAGGTTGGAGACCTCGATGTTAGAAGAACAGATAGTACAAACTTAAGACTCTCAACATAGACTTAAGGGTATAGATTTGGGGTCAAAACATGCAATTCTTCTAAATCCTCGTTCTTTGGTTAAAGAATCTGGGAGTGCTAACTTGGCTCTCCTTGGAGCTTGTCTTCAAAAGGGAGCTGGATTTTCCTGTTTTGCTAGAAGACATTTCGCTCCTTGTCCAAGAAGCTGCTTCAGTTCTGACTGAATGCTGGAGGGTGGAAGGGTTTGTAGTCCTTGCATATCACCTGGTGCTTAGCCCACTTTCTGAGAGTTGCTGAGGCTGTTTGGAGGTTTACCTGCACCTTCAGGGGTCACCCAAATCCTGTAGTCTGCGATTTTTTTCTTTTTTCTTTTTCTTGGAAATCCTTTCACACTCGTCATTTGAAGGAGGTTGTCGGAGTATGAAAGGATTTCCAAGAAAAAAAAAATTGCACACTACAGGATTCAGATGACTCTGAGGGTGCACGATAAACCTCCAAGTGGCCTCAAAAGACTCAAAAGAGCGCTAATGACCAGATGACTGCAAGGAATAAAAATCCTTCTCTCCACCACCATTCAGTCAGAACTGAGGAAGCTTCTTGGATGAGAAGTGAGACTTCTTCAAAGAAAAACCAGAACGTCCAGTTTCCTTTTGAAAAATAAAAATAAAAACCTGCCCTAGCTGGCAATCCTGCCTAGCTGTCCAGCCCGTCCTCTCTGCAAACTGCTGGACGCCACAGAGTTAACCTAGGCTTACAACAGCCTTGTAAACAGGAAGTGCAGCTGCACAAGGACAGCCTATTTTCCAACTCTGGATGGTGGCGGCACCAAGTTGACGCTTCCTCACTGTGCCAACATCCCCTCCGGCAGGCAGCCCAGCCCAGGTCATTGGCAGAGAGGATGTTTTCCACAGTCCACAACAGGAGAAAGCGAACAGCGGCCAAGGACGACTGCCAGCCTCCGAGGGAAGGCAAGACGGCAATCCGGTAGGGGGAGAAAAAAAAAGACTGCAAGAGCCCTCCAGACTTATAGACCGCTTCACAGTGCTTTACGCCGTCCCTCCCTGCCAACAATCCAGGTCCTCATTCTACTGACTTCAGGAAGAGGGAAGGCTGAGTCAACCTTGAGCCTGTCAGGACTGAACTGCTGGCAGTCGGCAGAGTTTGCCTGCAATGCTGCATTCCAACCACCAGGGTTCACATGGGGCTTTGATCTTTTACCTAAGCCTTTCCCCAGGCTGGCTTTTCATGTGTGACCCGATCTGTCTTCTCCAACTTTCTCCATCTTCCACAGAATTTGGGACTGTAAGACCCCAGTCGTCACCCAGACACAAAGTGAGGAGCATTCAGCCCATCAAAGGCAGCTTGCAAGAACAAAGTCTCTCTTGTAGCAGCAGAGGGCTTGATACAGGTAGTCCTCGACTTGCGACCACAAGTGAGCCCAAAATTTCCTGCCTACTTAGCGAGGCAGTTCTTGCGTTTAACCTCATTTTACGACCTTTCCTGCCACAGTTGTTAAGTGAATCACTGCAAAGTTAATAACATGGCGGTGAAGTGAATCTGGCTTCTCCACAGATGGTCGCCAAAGTTGATCACATGACCCCAAGGACACTGCAACTGTCATAAACACGAGCCAGTTGCCAAGTGTCCGAATTTTGACTGTGTGTCTATGAAGATGCTGCACCCATAGTTGTTAAGTGTGAAAAATGGTTTTAAGTCATTTTTTTCAGTACCGTTGTAACTCCAAATGGTCACTCTACGAATGGTTTGTAAATTGAGGACTACCTGTATACATTGGTCCAATTCACTGCACCAATCTTGCCTCTTTTCAACCACAATGGTCCCATACATACAAAACAGCCCACTCTGCTCTGGCCAATTCGGGAATTCTCTTGTTTCAAATTGGACCTGGCTGTGCTTTTAAAACAATTCGGGCACAAGAAAAGATGCCCAAGCAACAGCCTCTTCTTTGAATAAACCAGGATAGTCAATCCTATGCTACCTCTGATTCAGAGCGACAGTCCTAATGCATCAGATTGGAAGGATGCCAGCTTAAGGAACCACAATTAACTTTCATTCTGTAACTTCACAATTAAGACAATGAGCAGCAGCTTAATTCTTGTTGCTGTCATGAAGAGTCATAGAGAATATTTTAACTTACTGCAACCTGTGTCTGATTTGCCAATTTGCACAGGGGCAGACAGGACAGCACTCCAGATGGGGTAATGTCATTGCCCGGAAGATCCTGGGTTGCCCTCTCCCCTCTTTGGAAGAGCTTTATAGCTCCCGCTGCCTTAAGAAAGTTCAAAACATCCTAAAATGTCCATCTCATCCTGGGCTCCCCCCCTTTTTTTTGAACTATTACCATCTGGCAGACGGTACAGGACAATAATAAAAACAAGGACAAATAGGCTGAAAAACAGCTTCTATCCCAGGGCAAGTAACTCTATTGAATTCTAGTGTATAGGGCAATATCAGGGGTTTTCAATACAATTGCATAAAATGTGAGGGATGTGTGTTTTTATTTTTTTTTATGTATAATGTACACTGAAGAGGGCATTTAATTTTAGTTGTACGAGGTGCAATGACAATAAAGTAAACTATTAAATGAAGGGGTGTCCAATCCTGGCCACTTTTAAGACCTACAGACGTCCAACTCTCAGCATGGCTGGCTGGGGAATTCTGGGGATTGAAGTCCACAAGTCTTTAAAAGTGGCCAAAGTTGGACACCCGTGCTGTAATGTATCATGGGCAGCTCCATAGTGGCCTGATGTGTTGAAGAGGAATCAAAAAAGCCCCAGGCAATGTTGGCTAAAGGGTAAATTAATTGGCGTCCCATATCCAGAAAGTTAGCCCAAAAGGGGTTACATTCTCCTGGGGCATGATTCAGCCCTGAGGGGCAGTTGAGCCATAGTGACCACCTTCCGCTCCGATGACCCTCTGGAGACGTGGATGAACAACAGCAGGCCTGGCTGAACCCAGGCACGGGTGCTGGGAATATCACGTATGCCTTCTATGCACGAGCAAAATATTTTGCAACTTTTACTTTGAGACACAGCCGGGTTTCTGGGACGGAAAGGTCCAGGTTTAAGTCTCAGGAGACACACACACACACACACACACCAGCCATCGGTCCCTGGTCAGACAACATTCTTGTGTGGTGTGTTTGTTCCAAATGGCCTGCGCTGGCTGAAGGCCTCTGGCTTCCCTCTCTTCTGTTTATGGGCTCTTTCCACAGACGGCTCCTTCTCCGAGTGTGCTGTCTGGCAGGAAGAGAGGAGCTTCCTGGCCGCTGGAAACCCTCTCCAGCCGGCCTGATAAGAACCCAGCTCAGGCCTGCTGCACTCCTGGGCGCAGGGCCAAGGGTTTGTGTGTGTGTGTGTGTGTGTGCGCGTGTGTGTGTGTAGCAGGGTGGGGCTATTTTTATTTACTTATTTTCTTTTGGCAAGGCTGGCTTGGGTTGCAATGTGGGCTGCTGGTGGAATGTGACCTGAGGTGGACAAACATTAAAAGAAACAGCTGTGGGGTTCGACATAAAAGGCAGTGTTGATTTGGGGATGCTCTGCGGGGCTAACAGCAACACCCATCCGGGGACAAAGGGCTAGGAAAGCTGGGCAATGGTGGGATTCAAAATATTTTATGACCGGTTCTGTGGGCGTAGCTTGGTGGGCGTGGCAGGGGAAGGATACTGCAAAATCCCCATTCCCTCCCCACCCCACTAACCTGCTTTCCAGCTCTGTTCTCCTGGCCAGGGCAACCAAAGGAGACCCAGCCGATTAGCTGGGACTCAGGAGGCGGAGAAGAGATGGAGTTGGCGGGGCCAGTTAGAGGTGGGATTGGCCGGTTCTCTGAACTACTCAGAATTTCCACTACCGGTTCTTCCAGAACTGGACACAACTGGCTGAATACTACTTCTGAAGCTAAGCTTGTGTGGCAATAGCCATATAGCGAGATCCTCGGTGCTCTCTGAGCGTGGCAGTTTTCTTGCAGACGTCTCATTATCAAGCTAGGTAACGTCATCGGTGCAAGAAGGGAGTGGGATTTGTGTAGTGGTGGTGGAGGGCTGTGGGGTCCTTGGTGCTCTCTAAGCTTGGTTGTTTTGTTGCAGACATTTCATTACCAAACTAAGTAACGTCGTCAGTGCTAGAAGGATTTGCTCTCTGTAAATCCTATAAACATAGCACTGGTGATGTAACCCAGTTGGGTAATGAAACATCTGCAAGGAAGCCACCAAGCTCAGAGAACACCAAGCATCCCACAGTCCTCAACTTCCTCTTGGAAGTTTGGGAATTCTGGGAGTTGAAGTCCATACATCTAAAAAGTCATTGAGGTTGAGAAGATGGTTGAGGCACTGCTTCCAGAAATGTTTCCCTGTCAATCCCCATTTGTTTTGTCACAATCTAGGCCAGGGGTCCTCAAACTTGGCAACTTTAAGACTTGTGGACTTCAACTTCCAGAACTCCTGAGCCAGCTTGGCTGTCTGGGGAATTCTGGGAGTTGAAGTCTACAAGTCTTAAGGTTACCAAGTTTGGAGACTTTAGTGGTGGGATTGAAATTTTTTTTTACTACTAGTTCTGTGGGCGTGGCTTGGTGGGCGTGGCAGGGGAAGGATACTGCAAAATCCCCCTTCCTTCCCCACTCCACTAACCTGCTTTCCAGCTCCGTTCTCCTGTGCAGGGCAACCAAAGGAAGACCCAGCCAATCAGCTGGGACTTGGGAGGCGGAGCATAGATGGGGCGGAGCCAGTCAGAGGTGGGATTTACTGGTTCTCTGAACTACTCAAAATTTCCGCTACCGGTTCTGCAGAACCGGTCAGAACCGGCTGAATACCACCTCTGCCTCTGAATCTAGGCCATGGCAGCTCAAGGGCTAGCAGAATGAGCCTCAGCCCAGGTTCACACCATGACATCTGAATATGGCCCAGTGTAGCAAAGCTTTCTTTAATATTTGGCCAAGGTAGGGAAAAGCAGCTCCCTTCTGTGCTGCATGCTATCTGGGAAACAGATCTTGGCAACTACCAAGATGGAGTTCCGAAGGCCCCTCCTTCCATATCTGGGCCCGATCGATGGCACCTGGGGCTTCCCCCGAGAGAGAGAGAGAAGCACCACTGGGGTGTTGCTGCAGAGAGCAAAGGAGCCGCAATTTACAACAACTTGTTTGTTCTGGCTCCGGCCACTTTGCCTGGTTGACATCACATCCTGAGAGCATGGAGAGAAAGCAGCACCTCCGCCGGCAGGGGTGGGCACAGCTCAGACCATCTGATCAGACAGCCGGGGACCTGCTTTCTCTCATTTGAAGAGGACGGGGCAGGAAGGAGGACGGGGAAATGCCAAGAAGGGCCGCTCTGCCCGAGAGAGTTTCCTGCTATGGGTGACCCAGAAGAGCTGGGAAAAGCTTGAAGAGCAAGAGGACGAGCGAGAAGCCATTAAGTGGGAGAAAGGAACATGGATTCTTGCCGAGAACCTCAAGTTTTGCAAGTAAGTACACCTTCGGGACAAATGGGGTGCGTGTGTTTTGAGGGGGTTAGTTAGAAAGAAAACAGGACTACAAAGACAATGCTTCTTTCTTTAGTTAGCTGGCCTTTGGGAGGAGCCCAAGCAGTCCTCGACTTGCAGCAATTGAACCAAAAGTTCTGTTGCTAAGCGGGGACAGTTGTCAAGTTGAATTTGGTTCCATTTTCCTTGCCACAGTAGTTAAAGCCTGAGGTCTCCAAACTTGACAACTTTTAAGACTTGTGGACTTCAACTCCCAGGAGTTGAAGTCCACAAGTCTTAAAAGTTGCCATGTTTGGGAACTCCCGGGGTTAAGCAAAATCGCTGCAATGGTTCAATTAGTAACACCGGTTGTTAAGTGGCTCTGGCTTCCCCTTCCATCCAAAGGTTACAAAATCATGCTACCACAGCTCTCAGAAATGTGAGCCAGTTGCCAGGCTCATGTAAATTTGAATCACGTCACTCTGGGGAGGCTGCATTGGTCGTAAGCGTGAAAACTGATTATGTCAACTTTTCCCACCAAATGCTGTTTTAATTACGAAGAGCCACTAAACCAAGGGTCATCCAACTTGGCAAGCTTTAAGATCCCCTACACTAAACAAACTGTTGTAAGTTGAGGACTCCCTATATAGGTGACAGGTATTTTTGTTGGTGGTGTTATCTACCTATTTACCTATGACCTACTGTTTGTATGTTACACTGTGAGCTTCTGTCCCGAAGACAAACTCCTTGTGTGTCCAATCACACTTGGCCAATTAAGAATTCTATTCGCTGTATTTTCTTTGCAGAGTGGGTGCCGAGAATTTCCCTTTTTAATGTGTGCCAGTGAGTTCACAGAAATAAAAGTGGCAATAAAGGTTATTTATTTATTTGTTGAATTTATATTGCTGCCTATTTGCCCATGGCGTCTCGAGGCAGCTTACAGAATGTAAAACCATATTTAAAATTAAAAAAAAAAACAATAAAAACTAATAAAAAGAATCAAATAAATTAATAAAGTACTATAGAACAAAATCTGGAAAAAATACAATAAAAAATCACCCGCAACTCTCATCCCCCCCTCGCCCCGCTGACAGCAGATCCCATGAGCCATTTGAAGGGCTCCATCCCACTCTGGGTTCCCCAGGCCTGCTGGCAGAACCAGGTCTTCAGTGCCTTCCAGAAGAGTATTAGAGAGGGGGCCATTCTAATCTCTGGGGGAATGATGTTTATCTTATCTTATATGCTATATTCCAAATGTTTATTTTATCTTATATGCTATATTTATCAATCATTCTCTCTCTCTCCCTCTCCTCCTTCACCAGCCCCAACTTCTCCAGTTCCACAATGGTTTCTGGTAATTTGTCTGTTTGGGTGATTTTACTCGTACCTCTCGCCTTCTGGGCATCTGAGAGTCTTCGGATGGCATCCCCAGGCACTGCGGAGCCCGCAAGCAAACGTATCCCAGAGCAACTTCCCCTCCAAACCTTCCAAACGGTTCTCTTGAAACGGCTGGGCTTGCAAAGGCGCCCAGACCCCAAACCCAAATTGCTGGTCCCCCAGTACCTGCTGGATTTATACCGTTTTTCCTTGAGGCGGCTTCCAGCCTCTCCAAAGGACACCGAGCAACCCTTCCTGGAAGCTCGAGCAGCGACAGCCAACACCGTGCGCACCTTCCATCATGTTGGTGAGACCCTTGCTCAATTTCCCAGCTTAACAGGGCTGAGGGAGGAGCGAGGGGAGAGAAAGGCTGGATCTCTTTGGGAACCGAGGCACAAAGATTAAGGTGGTGGCAGGAATCGGCATGTATAAAACTCCCTTGAAAAAAGAGCCAAGGGGCAGAAAGGCACAAGCATCACAAGTGCTTAAGTGGGACGGACCTAGCTCAATGGATAGAGCCCAAGTTGGCATGCTAAAGATCCCAGGAGCGAATCACCAGCTACTTCCAGGCCAAAAGCTTTAGGTCGGAGACAGGGTGAAACCTCCTCTTCGTAAGAATCTGCAGCCTCTAAAAGTAACCAGTGCCGAGCTAGGCAGACCTTCAGCCTGACTTCTTTTAACTCTTAAATATTCCCTGGCAGACCCACCAAACGACATGATCCAAAATTAGAAAGATTGAATAGAATGAGCTGGAAGGGACTTTGGAGGTCTTCTAGTCCAGCCCCCTGCTCAAGCAGGAGAACCTATATCACCTCAGGCAAGTGACTGTCCAGTCTCTTCTTAAAAACCTCCAGTGATGGAACGCCCACAACTTCTGGTGGCCAGCTGTTCCACCGGTTAATTGTCCTCACTGTTAGGAAGTTTCTCCTTAATTCCAGGTTGCTTCTTTCCTAGGTTAGTTTCCATTCATTGTTTCTTGTCCTGCCCTCCAGTGCTTTTGAGAATAGCTTGACTCCTTCCTCTTAGTGGCAGTCTCAACTTTTTTTTTTTGGTAGTATGGTGATCAAAATTGGTTGCGGTATTCCAGGTGTGGTCTTACTAGTAAAGGTAGTAATACTCCACGTGATATCAATCAGTCAAATGCCTAAAGATTTCCCCAAGAGGAGAAACAAACGCAAAACAATCCTTGCAAAAAGGATCTTTGGGGCAACCGGGGCCTGGATGACTGAAAATCTTCACAGACTTCACAGCTTCCCCAACTGTATTTATGGAAGTCACTGTATTTTGTTGTTGTTTATTCTTGAAAATGGGGGCCTTGTGCTTTCACTGCTGAGGTGAGAACTGGGCTAAAAGACGTTAATTTGGCTTCTGGTGCCATCTATGGAGCAAGGAAAGCAATGGTCTCCCCAAAGATTGGTTGACTGCCAATTTCAGCAGCTAAAATATTCTTCAGTTCAGAGAAAAGAATCTGTGTTAAACTGGCGACTTCCTTGTGTGGCTGTTCTTTTACAACACAGAGGGAAGTTGCCGGTCTCACCTGATAAGCCATAAAAGTAAATGATGTGTTCCGAGCTTGCTCCAAAACTTCCGTTTCTTCTTAAGGCAAAAGCACTGAGGCTTAAATGTAATTGGTTTTGGATCCCATTCTGGCTAGTCAATGTTCCTCTTCTGGCAGGGGAATGTTCCTTAACATGTGGGCCGTGAGGGGTTTGCAACTGGGCTGTGGAAACAGATGGCGAGCGTGCTCACTTGCACAAATAGCGGGTGAACGCACATGCACTCCTTTTGCACGAGTGGCAGGTGTGCACGCACACCCCCAGTGCAAACAGAGCTGTGTGCCTATTTGCCGGCTGCTTGTGTGAACCATTCCTCCCTCCCCTGCCCCCTGCAAAGCTGGAAAAGTTGGGGAACTCTGCCTCACGGAACCAAAGACTAAAACTTCTATTTTAAAGGCAGTTCAGTAGTTCTCGACTTAACCATTTCTTTAGCGACCGTTCAAAGTTACAATCGCAGGGGGGGGATAAGTGACTTATGACCGTTTTTCACACTTATGCCTGTCGCAGCCTCCCAGTGGTGGTCACATGATCATAATTCAGACACTTGGCAACCGGTTCATATTTATGATGGTCGTTGCAGTGTCCTGGGGTCTCACATGACCCCTGTTGTAACCTTCCCAGCCAGCTTCCGACAAGCCAAGTCACTGGGGGAGGGGAACCCGAGTCACTTAACAGCCTCATGATTCACTTAACAACCATAGCGATTCACTTAACAATCAAAGCAATCTGCTTAACTGTGGTAAAAAGGTTGCAAAATGAGGCATGAGGCACAACCTACTTAATTGTCTTTGCTCAGCAAAGGAAATGTTGAGCTCCATTGTGGTCGTAAGGCAAGGACTACCTGCTGCAGGTGCTGTTTTCTAGATAGAAATGACAAGGAAGGGAATGCTGTTGTCTCCTGGCCATACTTGTGACCTTCCTAGATGCAACTGGTTGGCTGTAGAAGGACATAAGCAGCAGGGCAAAAGACTTCCTGCTAACTCCAGCAAAGCAGTTATTTGATTCGAATTGTCTGTCCCAATTTGTCCTTACTTTTGCTCATTTTTTTCGCATTTAGAGGATTCGGCGCATGTCTCTGAAGGCGCAGGAAATACGTTCTACTTCCTGTTCAACCTCACCGTGCTGCCTTCGGAGGAGGAGCTGACTGCCCTTGAGCTGCGCCTCTATCACTCTCCTAAGGAAAGTCAGGGCTTATATATCCACGTTTACCATGCTGTGGATCCCCCACCGGTGTCCCCAAACAAAAGCCAGCTCCTCACGTGCAAATTTGTGACACCCAGCCAGCCCAAATGGGTGAGTTTTGATGTGACGGCTGCTTTCCAGGAAGCAAGAGAACGGAAGCATAACCTGGGGCTTCTGGTCGAGGTGCAGCCTTTGAACCGCAGCCGCGATCTTCTGCGCCAGCAGACTTCGCTCCGGGCAAGACGCTCCCCTGGCCAAGAGGAGGCTCAGTGGGCTCTTGAAAGACCTTTACTGGTTACCTACAGCCATGACCAAAGAGGGCAACCTCTGATCCACCAAAAAAGGCAAAGCAGAAGCCACCCCGTTAAAGGCAGGGGAGCGACTAAAGTCCCGGCCTCCGCCAGGAAGCACAAGCGCCTGAAGCCGAAGATGAAAAACAGCACCAGGTGCAGAAGGCACCGCCTGTTTGTGGATTTCAAGGTGGTGGGGTGGAATGACTGGATCATTGCTCCCAATGGCTACCATGCTTTCTACTGCGCGGGGGACTGTCGCTTCCCGCTGGCCGACCACATGAACTCTTCCAGCCATGCTGTGGTGCAGACCATCCTGAACTCGGTGAACGCCAAAGTGCCCAAGGCGTGCTGTGTCCCCACAGAGCTCAGCCCCATTGCTATGCTTTACCTAGACCAGAACGATATGGTCGTCCTCAAGACTTATCAAGACATGGTGGTGGAGGGATGCGGGTGCCGCTAGAAGCCAAAGTGCACAGGATGGTCTTTCCTCAGTATTAGAAACTAGGGGAGTCTCTCAGTAAAAGTGACGGACAATAAAGTTGGGCCTGTCAAAGGCATTTCACGTATTGTTGCAAAAGGTCAGTACAAGATCACTGCAGGCAAGGAGCTAAACAGGATCTTCCCCTGCAGAATTAATTTATTCCCAAAGTTCAGCAATAGCTCAAGGCTTTTACAATGATATCTTCCCACAGGGGCCACATTCTGCAGGACCCTGTTGAAAACAGCATGATTGTTGTGATTAATCTCATGGATGAGCAATTAATCATTTTTGCCTGCCACCTTTTAATGCAACAATTGGTCAACAATCACTCTGAATATCATGTCACTTTCAGCTAGCAGGGACTATGGGACCTGTAGCACAAAACAACTGGGCTGCATGAAATTACCTGCCCCTTATTAACAAGTATCTAGATATTCTTACAGACATGACAGCCATCAGATGAACAATACATGAAATATTTATCAAGCCTATCACAATAAGAGCCCAGGCCAAAATTAAAACAAGACAGACATGCTGAAACTAAGAGCATAACTAAAACATAACTAAAGAGAAAGATATCCATGAAATGATCACTCGATAATGATCATTTTTTCTGTATTTACACCCGTTTTGTAGCTTTGGGTAATTTCTCCAGTCAAAATGTTGTTTTAATCAGAATTATGAAGGCAAATATTTGGCACATAAGTTTCTTAAGCGGTAGAACAATCCAGTCTTTCAACTGCTTGCAGCTTTTTACCCATCATTTTGGATGCAATCTCATGGGGCCTTAGAAGGTGGCACAGAGTGATGGGTTTCCCCAGATCATTACTCTCCGGTCAGAAAGGGAATGGAATCTAACACGAAGAGTCTTCCTGAACCCATCATAACATTATCATAACATCAGGGCCTCTGACTGTTGTAGGAAATTTGAGGAAACCCAAAATACTTGGCAAACTGTGTTACAAACTAGAGAGGTCCAACTGCCATAGTAGAACCTCTGTGGGTTCGTAACACGTTGCCCAGGAATGATGAATTTCCTCAGATTTGATACTGAGGGAAGATCAAAATTTGAACACACAACAATCTGGTATCTAACCTACCAAATCAAAAGCACTCTGAGACATCCCATTGAACCAAACAGCCACATTCTAGTTCCTAACTGGTCATTACTGACCATTACCTAAGTGGGGTGAACCTAGCCACATGTGCCTTATTCAATAATATACAATGCACATAATCCAGATGGAGGCTACATCTCACGTGGCAATAAACAAGCCTGGTTAACCATCATTTGTTTACATCAAGCCATCCACGTTAACAAAAAGTTAATAACCCATAAAGGCAATTTCTGATTTGTTTGGGTTTTGGGGGATTTTTTTGTGCCTCTCCCCCCCAGAGGACTATTAGTTCCTATTTCCTATCTACCTTATTTCCTCCGAAAATAAGACCGTCTTACCTTTTTTTTGCCACCAAAAAAAGGCACCAGGTCTTATTTTCGGGGGATGTTATTCACTGACTCACCTCACTTGCATGTGTTACCCCTCCTTTTCGCTGTCAGAGGCCTTCAGGAACTTCTGTGGCCAACAAGCCTTTCCTGAAGGCCTCTGCAGCCAACAACAGAGCTCTGGATTGATCCAGAACTTTGTTATCAGCTACAGAGGCCTTCAGGAAAGCTTTGCAGAAGAAATGGGATGGCAAGGCAGGTGTGTGTGAGGGAGCAAGCCCTGGCTACAACAGTCCACAGGTAAGTAGTAGGGCAGCTCCACCCCCTCCATCCCCACCCTAATTTTTACCAGTCCACTTTGCAGTAGGCGGGATCTTAGGGGGGTAGGGATTATATTGGGCTTATGTGTAAAAATCAAGCTAGGACTAACTTTCAGGGTAGGTCATATTTTTCAGGAAAACAGGGTACAATGTGCATAATCCAGATGGAGGCTACTTCTCAGGTGGCAATAAAACAAGGTTTGTTAACCATGATTTGTTGAAGCCAAGCCTTCCATATTAACAAAAAGTTAATAACCCATAAAAGCAATTCCTGGTTTGTTTGAGTTTTGAGTTTGTTTGAGTTTTGAGGGGTTTTTTGTGCCACCCTCCCCCCCACCAGAGGTGGGGAAGGTACAAAACAAACCAAGATTCTGATTTCCTAAGAAACCCTGGGTTTTTTGTTTTTTGTTTTAAAAAGAGTTTTCTGGGCTAACAAAGGTTTTTTTAAAAATCCTGGCTTGGTTTGTTTCTTGCGGGTTATAGCACCCTTTGAGCCGAAAATCAACCACGGGGATCAAGAGATGGACGGGATTAAAGGCCCAGCAGGGTAAGGAAGCCTAATAATTATGGCGCCTGGTTGGGATACCTAACCCTAACGACCTCCCCTTGGCCCAGAAAAGTAACATTCCCGTAAAAACTTTATAATTCACGTGAACTAACTTGCACGCGCCTGGCTGGAATTAGCTCCTCACGGGAGCCTCAAATTCGCTCCTCCTGAGGCGACGAGAAACCGACGAGATAACGGTGAAGAAAAAAGCGACGCGACCTCTTTGCCCGGAAACTCTTTAAGCTCTTCCTTAAGCGAAATCCCTTAAACGATTAGGTCCTCTCTGGCCAGAGGAGGACTGCCAAATCTATGGCCTTAGTCTAATGAGCCGGGAGACCAGCGAGGCGCATGCGCCGGTTTGTCAGTCTTTCTTTTCTTTTTTTCCTTGTTCCCACCCCCACCCCCTCCCCTAACGAAGCCTTGGGAAAGTGAGCTGGGAAAGCGTGAGCTTCTCGTCAGAGTCAGGCGGGTTGTGTGGGTTTTTTTTTTTTTTTGGCTCAGTCCGTTTCCCTTATCCGCATATTCGAGATCCTCTTTCGGTCTCGCCCGCGGGCTTTCTTTTTGAATTTTGCGTTTTTAAAATCCGGTTTCACTCTCCGCTCTGAAACCACCCGGGGTGAGATTTTTTTTACAGGGTTTCCCTTTCCTCGAAGTGCCGTGTGAAGTAAATAAAAACAAAAAACAAAACAAAACCGAAAGTGCGGAACGGAAACCCAAACCAGGCGCTTTCACTCCCTGGAGTCGGGGAGGGGAGGGGGCGAGCGGGGAGGGAGGCCGGCCAGGAGGAGCGGGCGGGCGGGGTGGGGGCGGGGAGAGAAAGAGGAGGAGGGGCCGCTTCCCTCCGCGCGCTGGCTTGCAAAACCCGCTCGCCGATTCGCCAAACTCCCACCGGCCGGGTTTAAAAAAAACCAAAAAACAACGCGGGACCCTCCTTAGGGAAGGCCGGGTGTGGGAATCCGAGTACCGCCTCTGGATGAGGAGAAAAGAGCGGGAAGGAAAGCCGAGCCGCCCGGGCAGCGCTTTATCGAAAGTGCGTCGGCTGATGCGGAGTCCACAAGCACACTTAGTCCTGGCGGCGGCGAAGGAGGAGAGAGAGGCGTCTTCTTTTGCGTCCGCACCTGGCTGAGGCGACGGCGGGCCTTAGTCGCCGCTTGCGCCGGCTGCTCCTCCTGCGCCGTTCCCTGCCTCGCGAGCGGCTTTGGGCCTCCCTCCCGTCCTCATCTCCACCCCCGAGTCCCGGATCTCCTCCGCTCCCCCCGGGTGCGTATATTCCTCCCGGGCGGCCTCTCTCCTGCCGCCCCCCCCCCTTCCCGCGAAGTAAGTGGGGGAAGGGGGTCTCCAGGCCCCGCTCCCTGGGAAGAAAGCCGTTCACCTGGGCGGGTTCCTCTCTCTCTTTCTCCTTCGCCTGGAGTTTCTGCTTGCCTGCTTGCTTGTTTTTCTTTTTATCTGGAGAGGTTCCTTCTCTGCATCCCCGGCTTGCCTCCTCCCCAGAGAGTTCCTGCAACCCCCCCCCCCCATTAGACGGTGACTTTCCCCTTTTTAAATATATATATATTTCTATCCTCCTCCCCGCCCCCAAGATTGGACGGAGGGGATAATTCCCCCCAACTTTTCCTTGCACGTGCATGCTTCTGCAAAGAGCAACAACACCCCCTCATTTATTGTTATTATTATTTTTAATTCTTTTCTGCACCAGAGTCGATTCTCCTCCCCCCTTTTTTTTCCTGGTGCTTTTTGGTTTGACTTCTGACAGCTGCGCCTTATTTATTTTGTGAGCCTCGAGGCTTGTGTAAACTTTTCCTTCCCTCTCTTCCCTCTTTGCTGGGGTGGGAGAAGAAGCTGCTGCCAAGACGGATTTAGGTTTATTGAAGCTCCGATGCATTTCCGGCTTAAGCATACCTTGCCTGATCCTTTTTTACTGGGAAGGATAATGAAACAGAACCATTTTCTCTGTTTTGCAGGCTAAGGAAGGGATTGCTGGGACCCATCCTCCGCTCCCCTCATAAATTCATGCCTCTCCCCAATCCGGGCTGTTCCCTTCATGCTGCCTGTCTCTTCTAGCAGTCGCTTTCTTCTAATATCAAACAAGGGTTTTCCATAGAGAAAAAGAGAGGGCCTTGCGTTTTGTCTCTCCTCCTCCTCCTCCCCTGCCCCCAATTTCTCTTAATCTTCACTCATGCTTCATGTAGCAGCTTCCTTTGGTCCAACAAGAGCTGGGTCTCTTTACCCCACTGCTTATAGGGAAGAGGCCTGGAAAACGTGAGAGCTTTCCCTCCCCCCCTTTTTCCTGAAAGATAGGAAGGGAAAAGGTGAGTTCTGTTCCATCAGTAATGACTCCAAAGGACTCATGAGAAGGGAAGAAGGAGCTCCCCCTTTGACAGACCCCCATCTCAC
Source organism: Hydrophis major (assembly GCA_033807585.1). Lineage (NCBI taxonomy): Eukaryota > Metazoa > Chordata > Lepidosauria > Squamata > Elapidae > Hydrophis > Hydrophis major. The sequence continues at coordinate 4,122,612 of CM066336.1, forward strand.
CTGCCTGGCTATGGAGTGTGTGCAGGTTTCACCTATGCAGCAACAAAGCAAAGCTGCTGAGGGGGACCGTGTGTTGCTACTGCTGCCTGCCCCTGCTGTGCGGAAGGAAGAGGAGATCCTTTTGGGGGGCTCTGCCCCCTGGCCTGCTTCCCAACAAGATGGTATGAAGTCGTTTCAAGACACTAAGGAGTTTTGTTCCAAAAGTACAGAGGCCCTTCCCTCCCTGCAGGACCAGCCTTATGTCCAAGATACTGTAGAGCATTGTGCCTCATGTTCTTTAAAGGAGGACCCGAAAGAGACGGAGAGTTGCGATGGGACAGAGGAGGACTTGAACCATCTGCAGGAGGCTTTGAACCACTTGCAGGAACGGTCGCCGGTCAACGAAGCGGTTGGCGGCAACTCTTTGGTCGCAGAACCTCTTGGGACAATCGCTCAAGAATGCCTTAGGGACAAGGAACGGTCTGCAGCCGAGCAAAATAACCATTTGCACGACAAGGCTGAGTCCTCTTCTCAGAGCTGCTGTTTAAGCTTGGAAGCAGCAAGTGGGGACACACCAGCAGGTGACTTGTTAAGTCAAGGTTCTCCATCTATGGATGAGGGGAAGCTTAATCTCAGAGCAAAGCACGTGACTTTCCCTTCCGATGAAGACATCGTGTCTGGTGCTGTGGAGCCTAAGGACCCTTGGCGGCATGGTAAGCAAAAGATCCCCCCTGTTCCCAATACTCTCTTCTTGGGGCTTGCAACTCATCGTGAAGACGATGATATGATCTGTTCAGTCAAGTCTTGGTGGTTCTAAGGGCCAGGACTCTCCACCTCTTCTGATCGTGCACGACTTCTTTGAGTCGTTCTATGCTCTCTGGCTGGTTTCAGCGTTGATGGTGTGCAGCCACTGTGCTCTCTTCCTTTTCCAAGCATAATTGCTTTCTCCAGTGAATTTCCCCACATGATATGGCCAAAGTAAGCGAGACTGCAGTTTTGTGGTTTTCTTTTTTTCCTCCTTCCAGTGTAGTGCTTGTTAGTCACCTTTGCTGCCCAAGCAAGAACCTTCTCTAGCACCACAGCTCAAAGGAGTTCGAATTTGAGACAGTTCTGTTAAATTTGAGAGGGGGGGGTAATTAAAAAACCAGCCAATCGCTAGGGAGGGAAAGCTCTTGAAAACAGACTTTTATTGAGTAAATCATAAAAGGAGGCAAACTGGCACATCTCCATACACTAAAAATTGTAGTTGCTATAGTGACGGTATCATGAGTTTCCCAAAAAGTGCCAGTTTAGGATTGTTCAGGTTTTCAGAGATGTAATTAGGTTGCTGACATTTGTTTTTAGCACATTTATCTTACCTGAATCAGGCCATAGTTAAAAGTGGGCATAGTTTTGTTTAAATTAAAAACGCCAAATGTTGGTAATCTTAATTTTAACTAATGAGACTGAAATTTAATTACTTCACAGCCAATAAATGCTTACGTTGTTTCATGTACATCCATGACAAGGAAAAATAAAACCTCACAGGCACCAAATGAACAAAAACCAATTTTGTTTTTAAATATCCTAATTATCCAGTTTTCTAAAATATCAATAAATGCCACATTTTACCCATGAAATTATTCTTTTTGAGAAAGGCTTGCTGACAAAAGGGCTGAGGAAAGTTGGTTTTCTCTTCCAGACTTTGGACACTGCGTTCCCTTTGTGTAAATAACAACCCTGAATTTGTGGGTGTATCTTAAAAATCTATAACATGAATGGTTAAGTCAAATTTAATCACGGAATGTCTTGTTTGTCATGAACTCCGATTTTTGAGAATGTAATCATAAAATTAGTGCTGCATTAATGTTTTAATAAGACCCGGTTTGGCCTCTCTGTGTGTATAATGTTTCAATAACTGTCTATGGCTACTAATGTCCCTATTTAGCAAAGGAATTGCCTATGAATGATTTCTCTTAAGAGTGGGAACAGTGAAATCCATGGCTCTGGGAAATATGGTGCGGTTGGACAATATAGTCACATGGTCTTGTGTGGTTTCAGTCACCATTATTCTTCCTGCCTATTTTTTTTATAATTTCTATATAGATATATAGATTATACAGGTAGTCCTTGATTTAGCAACAGCTCATTTAGTGACTGAAGTTACAAGGGCACTGAGAAAAAGTGACTTACCATTTAGTATACTGACGACTACTGCAACATCCCCTTGGTCATGTGATCAAAATTCAGATGTTTGGCAACTGACTCATATTTATGACGGTTGCGGTGTCATAGGGTCACGTGATCCAGAGGTGGGATTCAGCAGGCTCTGACCAGTTCTGGAGAACCGGTAGTGGAAATTTTGAGTAGTTCAGAGAACCAGCAAATACCACCTCTGACTGGCCCTGCCCCCATCTATTCTCTGCCTCCTGAGTCCCAGCTGATAAGCTGAATCCTTTGGTTTCCCTGCCCAGGAGAACGGAGCTGTAAAGCAGGTTAGTGGGGTGGGGAGGGAATGGGGATTTTGCAGTATTCTTCCCCTGCCATGCCCACCAATCCACACCCACAGAACCGGTAGTAAAAAAAATTGAATCCCACCACTGATGTGATCCCCTTTTGAGATGTTCTGACAAGCAGAGTCAATGGGGAAGCCAGATTCATTTAACAACCACATTGCTAACCTAACAACTGCAGTGATTCATGTAACAACTCTGGCAAGAAAGATAGTTAAAACAGGGCAAAACTCAACTATCTCGTTCAGCAACAGAAATGTTGGGCTCACTTGTGGTTGTAATTTGAGGTCTACCTGTAACTATAGAAAGCTCCATTAAACAGTTTATGGTATTTTTATTGAGATAATTACAATATGTATATATCTTTTCTTAAAAGGAAGAACATCCTTTGAGATCTGCTTAATTCTTGGTAACCTCTTGGATTTATCCATATAGTTTTTCTAGAAATCATACAGAAGCAGTTTGATGTTGCTGTCTGGATTTTTTTTTTTTTTTTTTGCCTAAAATGTCCCAGGAGTGAACCTTGTTCTCACCAGTATAGTGAATAGAAATGGAAAAGCTGTGGAGTTCTGGGTTGATACAAATGTCCCAGTGGTTTAAAAAAAAAATGTTCCAGTCCTAATGATGATGCATACTCTATTAGAATTAGTAATAATTTCTGTTTCTCCCATTTTCATTGGGTTGTCAACTGATGTGCAAATAGCTGAGATGGTGCACGATTAGCTATTTTGGAAGTGTAATGTTGCAAAACGAGATTTATTTCAGAGAGTCAGGCTGTCTCAATGACTTTTATAAAAAGATCGCATGTTGTTGTTTTGGCCCAGGTCCTTGAATGCAAATTTTACAGAACTCTCTGAAGGGTGTGTGTGTGTATGTGTAATAGTAATGTACTTTCCCTTTGCATTAGAAGCACATGATCTCTGACAAAAATCACAAGATGTTTTTCTCTTTTGGAAACTTCGAAAGTTCTTTTAGCTCTAGCGTTATGTGTGTGTAAGGGTAAGGTTGACTTTTCTGTATTTCTCTGTGATATTGTGAGGATTTTCTGTGCTGGTTGGTGGTTAGGCTCATTCTTTAGTTGCAGCATTAGCATGTCCTGAGGCAATTTGGAGTAGAGCGTGGAAATACTTTTGATCAGGTTCACCAAATTCTTTGTCTTGAGATATAAACGAACACGTAGAAATGGAAAGCACTGATGTTTGTCAGCACCAGGAATGCACCTACATTACAGATTTTAGAAAATGCAGATTTCCTCCCTCCTCCATCAGCTGACAACGGTAATAATCCTATAAGCACTTTAGTGTTGCCTTCTTTAACCTATAGATGTTTTGGACCCAGGAGAATTGGATTGGGGAAGTAGGTTCAGAATATTCTCCTCTTCCTTCTCCTCCAGTCTTTTCCTTTCTCAGCCAGATTTCACGCCTAAGGTGGGACTAGAATTCAGTGTCTCCTGGTGATTGGCCCAAAAACATCCAGCCGCTTTCATTCCTAAGGTGGGACTAGAACTCAGTGTCTCCTGGTGATTGGCCCAAAGTCACCCAGACGGCTTTCACGCCTAAGGTGGGACTAGAACTCAGTGTCTCCTGGTGATTGGCCCAAAGTCACCCAGACGGCTTTCACGCCTAAGGTGGGACTAGAACTCAGTGTCTCCTGGTGATAGGCCCAAAGTCACCCAGACGGCTTTCACGCCTAAGGTGGGACTAGAACTCAGTGTCTCCTGGTGATTGGCCCAAAAGCATCCAGCCGCTTTCATTCCTAAGGTGGGACTAGAACTCAGTGTCTCCTGGTGATTGGCCCAAAAACATCCAGCCGCTTTCATTCCTAAGGTGGGACTAGAACTCAGTGTCTCCTGGTGATTGGCCCAAAGTCACCCAGACGGCTTTCATCCCTAAGGTGGGACTAGAACTCAGTGTCTCCTGGTGATTGGCCCAAAAGCATCCAGCCGCTTTCATTCCTAAGGTGGGACTAGAACTCAGTGTCTCCTGGTGATTGGCCCAAAAACATCCAGCCGCTTTCATTCCTAAGGTGGGACTAGAATTCAGTGTCTCCTGGTGATTGGCCCAAAAACATCCAGCCGCTTTCATTCCTAAGGTGGGACTAGAACTCAGTGTCTCCTGGTGATTGGCCCTAAGTCACCCAGACGACTTTCACGCCTAAGGTGGGACTAGAACTCAGTGTCTCCTGGTGATAGGCCCAAAGTCACCCAGACGGCTTTCACGCCTAAGGTGGGACTAGAACTCAGTGTCTCCTGGTGATTGGCCCAAAAGCATCCAGCCGCTTTCATTCCTAAGGTGGGACTAGAACTCAGTGTCTCCTGGTGATAGGCCCAAAGTCACCCAGACGGCTTTCACGCCTAAGGTGGGACTAGAACTCAGTGTCTCCTGGTGATTGGCCCAAAAACATCCAGCCGCTTTCATCCCTAAGGTGGGACTAGAACTCAGTGTCTCCTGGTGATTGGCCCAAAGTCACCCAGACGGCTTTCATTCCTAAGGTGGGACTAGAACTCAGTGTCTCCTGGTGATTGGCCCAAAAGCATCCAGCCGCTTTCATTCCTAAGGTGGGACTAGAACTCAGTGTCTCCTGGTGATTGGCCCAAAGTCACCCAGACGGCTTTCACGTCTAAAGTGGGACTAGAACTCAGTGTCTCCTGGTGATTGGCCCAGAGTCACCCAGATGGCTTTCACGCCTAAGGTGGGACTAGAACTCTCAGTCCCCTAGCTTTCTAGGCTGATTTCTTTACCACTAGACCAAACTGGCTCTAACCAAATTTAAAGCCAATTTTAAACCAAATGAACTGAACTCTTGAGTTCTCTCCATTTAGGACAACCTGCCTTCCAGTATTCCATATTTGAGAAACGGCTGATGGGCAAATCATAACAATAATGAACACACTTTTGTTGGAAAAACAAAAGCCCAGATCCCCCAAAACAAGTAAACCTCCTCCATGAAATGAATTACATAACGAATCAACAACACTCCCCGAACAATGGAAGCAGGGACAAAGCACTGTCTGCCTTCCTATTTATAGAAAGCTATCTGTTCTCCCCCAAAGGGATTCTTGTTTAACACAGGAGACCAGCTCCAGGGCTGTTGATAAGCCTAAAATAACCAAGTGAGGGACATGTTGAAACCGCCTTCTCTCCTGGAGGCGGGAGATAACGCTGGGATTCTCTGGCCATGACTGTTTTAAAAAGTTTAGCGTTAACCTGCAGTGGAAGACAATTGGTTTGGTGCCCAGATGGTAATGAGGAGAGCCAGACTTTAAAAAGGAACTGGAAGAGGTTTGAGACATACTCGAAGAACAATCCTAGAGTGGGACCCTTTGAGGATGAATCACAGGGTGGGGGGAATTCCAAATTTTCTTAGCTCTGGTACTGCTTGTCAGGTTTTTTTCCCTTTTTGTCTTTACCAAAGACAGACTTTAAGCTAGTGGTCACCAACCAGTAGGCCAGGGACCACTCTCGGTGGTCCACGAGAAAATGGTGGTCCGCAGAGAAATGTCACCCCCAAAACACCCCCCAAAGCAATTAATCCAGACTGTCCCGGAACACGTGGTTTGCATCACTTGCATTGCGAGAACAACATGTAGTGGGGGAGGGGGGAAAGCTCGGGGGGGGGAACTCGCCCCACACACCTCACCTGGCCACCGGGTTGCTTTCTGCTTCTTTCCGCTTCTACTTTTGGCTGCACGCAAGGAAAGCAGCAACAGTCTTTCTTTCTCTCCCCCAAACTTCACCAGAAATGAGTCTTTGGGACCCTGCAAGGCCTCCTGGACCAAGAGGCTGCGCCAGCAAAGACTCCTTTCTGGAGGAGTTTGGGGGAGAGAAAGAAAGACTTCTGCTGCTTTCCTTGCATGAAGCCAAAAGTCTCTTTCCCCAGAGAACAAAGCTAGAGATGGTATGGTGCATTCCCAAATAAAGAATGATTGATTGGTAGGAAAACAGGGTAGGAATTTTCCTGCAGACTTTTTTGGAGGTTTTTCCAGGGCTTCTGGTCTGAGTTTTGATGGTCCCTGAGGCCCAAAGGGTTGGTGACCCCTGCTTTAAACCACCTAGGTAAGTTGTGAAAGTACATCTGCCTGGTTGCGATTCCTTTTGCAAGTGGGTTCTTCCCATTTACAGCCTCGGCCTAGCAATCAAGCTGCATTGCTCCAAAAATACACATTGTGCGGTCGGTGCCACAGATTCACCACAAGCCTCCTTGAGCTTCTTCACCTAGAATAGGATAACGGGATTGCCCTGGCATGCTTTGAACATCAGCGCTTCTCGACTTTGACCACTTGAAAGAGGTGTTTGGCTTCCAACTGTCAGCATTTCCCCAGCCAGCTGTAAAGGCTGGGGAATTCTGGGAGTTGAAGTCCACAGCTCCTTAAAAGTGGCAATCCAATTGGGGGAACCCCACGTTCACCCCGAGTTACATTCCACAAAAGCTCTAAGCACTGAGAACGATTTATACATCAGTGTTTCTCAACCGCGGCGACTTTAAGACAGGTGGACTTCAACTCCCAGAATTCTGCAGCCAGGAATTCTGGGAGTTGAAGTCCACCCCCTTAAAGTCGCCAAAGTTGAGAAAAATTCTGCTTTGTATACATGACACAGGGAACAGCAGGTTTATCTTTGCAAACGTTTTTGTGGTCTTTGGGGCAGGGGGAATAGCAGGGACTCTGATCCTGCCTCTCTTTCCCCTGAGAAATTATGAAAGAAAGGAGCAGATAGATGCCAGGTGGAAAGCTGGACCCAGAGGCTGGGGTTGTTTTTTTTAATATGGGTGTGTGGGTGTGTTTTTTGAAAACCACCTGACTGAAGTAGAGCTGCCACCATTTTGCAAAGTAGCCTGGGAATGAAATGAAATTGCTTTTGCTGCCTGCGATAAGGGGAGAGGGGGGGAAAAAAAATCCCGCTCTCGCTGCCACACCCTTTGTTGTTTCAGTGTGGAGGGAGGGGTTGAATGCTGAATGTTCCCTGGCACACCATGCAAATGGTAGATGACAAGAGGAATCAAAACATTTTCCTTCTTCGGTCTTTTGCTGGCCTGTCCAAGAAACTCATGAGTCAGAGGCATCCACTCTGCTGCCAGGCAGCCTGGGCCCTGGTGTGTGTGTGTGTTTGTGTGTGTGTGTGTGCGCGCGCGATGGCTCAGGGTTTAAAAACATGGTGCGTTGTCAGCTTTCCAGGGTTCGAGACCTGAGCACTTGTGCGACAGGGTGAGCTCCCGTTATAGGTGGAGCTCAACTTATGACCCCAGAAGAGCCCTGCATTTTTATTGCTAAGTGGAGACGTTGGTTAAATGAATTTTGCTCCATTTTACGGCCTTCCCCTGCTGCGTCCAGTGAATCCCTGCAGTTCTTAAGTTTGTGACGCTGTTGAATCTGGCTTCCCCATTGACTTTTGCTAGTCAGAAGGGTCCTAAAAGGGGATATCACATCAACCCAGGACATTGCAAAATGTGAGTCAGTTGTTAAGCATCCTCAGTGTAAACCATGTGACCATAACTCATGCTGGCAGCGGTCCTAAGGATGGGGGGGAAAAACTAGTCCTAAGTCCCTTTTTTCAGTGCCGTTGTAACTTTGGTCACTAAATAAACTGTTTTAAGTAGAGGATTATAATGTTTGAGTGCCTCTTTTTCTCCACGCCTGTCAAGAGCTGCTCTCAAAAACAGTTCCCCCTCCTGAAGGTTCAGCTCCTGTATCAGTGTTGTGGGGGGTTTTTTTCTGCCACGTTTGACTAAATTGATATTGGGCGTTACCCGTGACTATCATATGTCAGCTGCTGTATTAAATCTGGACTTAGCTACTGCGGCTGCAAAGCATAAACAGCGCCCATGCTCTTCTCCTCTGCCTAATGTTAGCCGTTCTAACAAAGCAGGCTTCGGCTTTTAAACCACTGGTTCAACAGCAGCAACTTAAATGGATTTGGGGCTTTCTGGTTATTGACTTTGCAATCCGAAGGGAAAAGTCAGTGGCCAGGTTAACACAACACATTAATTGATTGAATTGAATTTTTTATTGTCATTGTACGTATATACACAGTATACATACAACGAAATTCACATAATGAAGTGTTGTACCTTATGATTCTTGACTCTTGATGATGAATGTTTTTTTTCTTTTATGTATACAGAGAGCATTTGCGGTAAGACATTCCTTGTGTGTTCAATCACACTTGACCAATAAAATAATTCTATTCGATTCTATTCCTATCCTATTCTTATCCTATCCTATTAACACCCAGAGACCAGACTCAACATACACACACACATGACAATCCCCAAACACCTCCCCACCTGTCAAAATTCCCTGCCTCCTAAAACACACAAGCATCCACACAACAGACCAAGCAATACTGTCCAACAGCTCACTGATGGTGGTCCTTAAGTTCATTGTTAAGCGCAATTATAGCTCTGGGATAAAAACTGTTCAGAAAACTCGTGTGGTCCGAGTTTTCATTGTTCTGTATCTTCTGCCAGAAGGCAACAGTTCCCAAAGATTGTAAGCAGAATGGGAAGAGTTTCTGAGAATGTTGTGCAAATTGCGTTTCTTTGAAATCAGGTATACAGGATTATTGTGACTTGCAAATGGTAGTTTATGGTTTAGCACAATGTGCGAAGTTAACTCCAATGGGTGAAGCTGAGTGGCTCATTTGGCAACAATGGTTAGGCACAGAGGACGGGCTATGATGTTCCAGCCCAGATCTGGTCCCCCCATGGCTACGATAATCTGCTTTTCCCCAGCACGTAGATTCAGTGCCAAGGAATTGATTTAATAAAAAATGGAGATTGTGGCTCTGCTGGGAGGGCCATCATTTGAGAACAGCCATGAAATTGGATTTTTGTGTAGAGCTACAAAGAGCATTTTATTGGCTCTGAAGGTGGAAGCCACTTTTGACTGATAAGTGTCTAATCAAGTGTTGTTGACAAAAGTGGCTTTTTTCTTTTTAATTATTTCCTGTTTAGGAGTGTAATACGGTTGAGAGAGAGTGAGAGAGAAGGAAAAAAAGAAAAAGAAAGAAAAAAGAAAGAAAGAAGAAGAAGAAGGGACAGAAAAGAAAGAAGGAAAGAAGCAAGGAAGGAAAGGGAGAGAAAGAAAGAAAAAGAAAGAAAAGGAAAAAAAAGATTTAGCCCATCTTCAACCAGATCACAGTAGATCAGAGTTTCTCAACCTTGCGGCTTTAGGACTTGTGGGCATCAACTCCCAGAATTCCTCAGCCAGCTAGGAATGCGGGCTAGGGAATTCTGGGAATTGAAATCCACAGGTCTTAAAGTTGCTAAGGTTGAGAAGCACTACTGTGGGCTCCGAGCTGGGGTAGATGACTGTTACCACCCCAGAAGAGAAGTGGAACATTTTTAGCAGAATCCTAGAAGCCTCCTCCTCCTCCTCTCTCTTTGAGCAAGGCAGAGCCTGGGAGATTGGCCGAGTGGACAGAAGCTCAGCCCCTGCAGCTCTTCTCACCTGCAGAGTCAGGCCAAGTGTGGTCAGGGCCTGTCGTTCATACGCGGTCTTTGTCCTTCTTCCCGGCAATATTGGCTCATCCCCAGGAACTGGAGGCTGCAGCAGGTTTTACAAAGCAGGCAAGCAGGAATTCGCCCCTTTACTTTGGGAATCCAAAGTTGGGTACAAACTCTCCTCTTCCCCCCCCCCCCCTTCTGTTGCCAACCAGTTAGTATTTCTGGAGAAGAAAGAGCCGGGGTTATTTTCAAAGCCACAGCTTTGCTCTTTCACGCTCCGTTATTATCTCAAGGCTGCTTTGCCGAGTAATTGTGCACCGTCTGGGTATAATGTTGTGGCTTGCTTCACTCTTGGCTGGGGCTGAAGGGTTGTTTTTTCTTTTTCCAGTGGGGCCTTTACAAAAAAAGCAAAAACCCAGCAGCTGAGTCATGTCTGCTCATGTTTTCCCTGGGAAGCCTTATGTAAGCAGCAGTTCCCAACTTGTTCAACTCAGAGAACCCATGGAGCCTGTGGGCTTGGCTGAGCAACACTTTTGAGGTTTTCAGCAGGTGTCTATCTTTGCATGCCTGCTGTTGTGGCCCACCACTGGCCAACAGAGCTGGCTGCAGACTCAGACAGTGAGGAGGTTGGGGAGGAGCCTGGGCCAGTCCTGGAGTCTGGGGAAGGCTCTGAGGAGGGCTCTGCATCGGAGGCAGAGATGGGGGCCAGGGCCGTCCCACAGTTATCAGCTGCCTTCGGAGTCAGAGATCAGTGGGGCAGAAGAACAGCTGGAGCCTGTTCCCTGTGTGCGCATGCACAGAGCTGCCAGGAGAAGGGAACAGCTAAGGAACAAGGGTTGACTCGGGAGTAAAGGCACAGGTGGACGGTGAATGGCCCCTCCCATAGGGAATAAAAGGGAGCAAAAGGGGAGTGGGGTTTGCAGGAGGCAATTAGTTTGTTTAATTAGTCTGAAGATTTGTTCCTGACTTCTTGTCAAGTAATTACTGCTACAGCCTGGCGTGTTTGGAAGCTATCAGCCTGGCAACTCTCCAAGCCTGATAAAGATCTGTAGTTGTGAAATCTCATGAAAGACTGTTAGCCGGGACTTTGCTGGAGAGGAATTCCCTTTAACCTAAATAAAAGCGGTTTTAGCAGGACGAGGAGTCGGCTTCATGATCTTGGGAAGCCTAGGTCAGAACACCTGTGTAGAAAATTTGTTAAGTGAATTTAAGACCTAATGGGAGCATTTTTTTCGTAGCTGGTTGAGACCAATGGTACAGGTAGTCCTTGTCTTACAACACTTCGCTTAGTGACCATTCAAAAGTTAGCAACACTGGAGAAAAGTGACTTACTACTGTTTTTCACGCTTACGACCATTATGGCATCCCTGTGGTTACATGATCAAAAATCAAAGTATTCTGGTTCATACTTACGATGGTTGCAGCATCCGGGGGGGTGGGGTGGGGGTCATGTGATTCCCTTTTGCGGCCTTCTGACAAGCCAATTCAATGGGGCAGCTTGATTCACTTAACAGCCGAGTTATGAACTAAACCACAGTGATTCACTTAACAACGGTGGCAAGGAAGGTCCTAAAGTGGGGCAAAATTCACTTAACGAATGCCTCTCTCTTAACAACATAAATTCTGGGCTCAATTGTCATAAGTCGAGGACCTCCTGCATATTGAAATTGGATTTTTGTAGTTTTTTTTTTTCTTTTCCACGTTCTCTTTTTAACCAGGAAGGCTCCAAGGCAGCTTTTCTCGGTCTTGGTTTTGTTTATTTTTCCCCAAGACACGACACACTTTTTTCGCCTTGTCTGGCACCCTCCCATACATCATAAACTTTATCGATTTAACCTCAGACACACACACCTGTCCCATTTTATTATTCTCCTCCTCTGCATCCCTTCTCTCTAGGCCCCACAGCCTTTTCCTGGGAAGCCTTGCGCAATCGTTACCTTCGGAGATAAAGAAAAGAAGGAAATACGGCAAGGTTTGAAATCCTCATGCGTGTGGGAGGAGGAAAAAGAGCTGCATCCTGGTTTTTTTGTACACCTGAACCTGACCGACTACAGGCTTTGTGTGGCTAACCTGATCTGGGCTGAGTGCCAGGCACAAGTAGCTTACACGAAAGGAACCTGCCTTTTTGGGGCCTTGCCCAGCTCCTCATCTGCAACTGGAACAACAGGGAGTAAGAATTAAGACCCATCAAATATATGGTACCTTTTCCCAGTGAATAAACACAATTATGAAGTTTTCCTCAGGCTGAAAAGATTTTCGAAACGGTTCAGTGCTGCAAAGGTACATTGGAAATAAAAATAAAGTAACCTGATATATAAAAATAACCTGATATATATACGAATACACACACAAACACACACACACACACACACACACACACACAGACTTATGGCCAACATTTCTCTTGCTAGCTGAGGCAACTTGCTACGTGAATGTTTGTCCCTTTTTGCGACCTTTCTTGCCGCAATTGTTAAGTGAATCCCTCACAGTTGCTAAAGTTAGCAGTATGGTGATGAAGTGAGTCCAGCTTGCCCTTTGACTTACTTGTCAGGAGGTCCCAAAAGGGGATCATGTGACACACACACACACACACCCGGACACTGCGACCATCATAAATATGAATCAGTTGCCAAGCGGTCAAATTTTGATCACGTGACCACGGGGATGCTGCAGTGGCCATAAGTGTGGGAAATGATAAATCCACTTTTTTTTTAACTGCCTTTGTGATTTTGAACAGTTACTAAATGAGCTGTTGTAACTTGAAGACTGCCTATATATATATTTATAGTAATTATTGTCTGTTTTTCTGGACCTATATCATAATCCCGTTGTCATGCCCCTGGTGGAGACTGACTCTGAGGGAGAGGAGGAACAGCCGACAGGGAATGGAAGTGTGGCTCTGGAGGTGGTGGAAGAGGCTGGAGAAAGGCAGAGGCCGGCTGAGCAGTCAGAGGAGGACCCAGGCCCATCCCCTCTCCATCCTAGGGCATGCAGGGAGGAGAGGATAAAGGAGAGACGTGATCTATGGGGGAGGAAAGGGCCTTGATCCTCTTCATGGGCTGCAGCTGTGAGAACTGGTTAAAAGGACGGACATGCGTATGGGCCAGTGCTGGAAACAAAGTGTGGAAATATCTTTAGTTTGTTGTTCCTCTCTGAGTTTGGCATCCTTCCCAGTGTGTGTTATCTATGGGCATCCTCCAGCCCTTATCTTGCCTGGTTTGTGTTGTTTTTACTCTTTATAATTTAAATGGCATCTTCTCCTTCTTGTAACTGCTTGTGTGGGAGTTTTTTTGTCTCCGGTCAAGGATATTTGGAGCTTGGAAGCAACGTGAAGGAATAAAAGGGGCTTCACCTGTTCTTTATGACTGTTAATTTTGTATCCCACTCTGGGTCAGCACACCGTGATGTCACGCATGGCAGAAGTGGTACGCAGAGCCATTTCTGCCGTCACTCGAGCCGTTGCCCAGAACTGATCCAATGCATATGCGCGCGCAGTCTCTGCCAGCCAGCTGATTGTCGAGTATCTGCTATGCATGCGTGGGGGGAGACACACATGGGGCGGTGCACACATGCGCAGGGGGGTGGGAGGTCACGCGCATTGCCTTATGGGTGTAGGCATGCGTGCACATGCCTGTGACAACCATATGCTAAGAATTGCAGTGGGAAGGATAAAGACCGTCATGTGTTCTTCAGCCATCGGGGACCCTGCAGAATATCCTGCTGTTTAAAATGTTGGCCTTGTTTTCATTTTGCAGGGGTATTCTGGCCACTCGAAGCGTCAGTATAAGTGCTTGGGGGTCTTCCAAAGGCTCCCCAAATTATCCTTGGTCCCATCACTTCTACAGACCATCCTTTATGTGCCCTGCAAAACCAGGCATGTCATCCAGAATGACAGCTTTTGTCCACTTTTGTAAGAAACCATGATTTACAAATCATTTTGGCTTGTTTGAAGCAAGGCACGATCATAAGCCACGATTTACCCAACTACTGTGTCTGGATTCCCACAACTGGGATTGGAACAGGTGGTTTTGCATGGACTGCAATGACAACCATCTACACCCCCCCCCTCTCTCTGTCCAGGAGAAAGGTTAGATTATACTATGTAAATCCAAGTACATAACTATAATAAAGAAAAACACTTCCTGGTACATTGAAAGGGAATTCTTTGGGCAAAGTTGGTATGCGTAAACAGGAGAAATTTTTTTCCGCCAAGAAAGTTTTAGACAAATGAACATCTGTGCATTATTATTACTATTTGCATAACTTTAAGCTACTGGTTTTTAAAAGTATGCTGTGTTCTTTGTTTAATTGTAGGTAGGTTTCTGCTCAGTAAAGTTGTAAGAAAGATATGTTTAAAGATTGCAGTATTTTCAGAACTTTAGTGAGGGTGATTAAAACCTTGTTTTAGTGTGTAATTCTCAGGAACCTAAAAATACTGAGCCACAGGGAGAGCCGAAAGACTGGTAAGTCCTCAGTTTACGACAATAGAGATCCATTGCTAACCAAGATGGTGGTTAAGTGAGGCATGCCCGATTTTGCAAGCTTTTTTTTTTTTTTTTTGGCCACGGTTGTTAAGGAAGTCACTGCAGTTAAATAAATCACGTGGTCATTAAGCAAATCCAGCTTTTCCCCTCATTCACTTTGCTTGTTTGCTGTGACACCCCCACACAGACACCACTGCAACTGTTGTAGAGTGGCTCTAAATTAACTGGAAAAGTCTGTTTGGTGTGTGAATCTGCACTGATTTGCTGCTCTTCCTGCATTGTTAATTTGGAAAGCGCCATTAGCTTTTGCTAACAAATTCAGCAGTATGCTGCAAACAAATTTGGGGGGCATTTTTCATTGTTTTTTTTTGCAGGAGAAGGTTTTCTGTAGCTTGAAGTAACATTCTAGGGCTGTACCTTGGAGGAAGGGCCAGCTGTGAGATATGCCACTACATTTTCTGAAACACAATTTCTTTCTTCTAGAACAGGGGTCTCCAACCTTGACAACTTTTAAGACTTGTGGACTTCAACTTCCAGAATTCCTTAGCCAGCCATGCTTGCTGAGGAATTCTGGGAGTTGAAGTCCACACATCTTAAAAGTTGAGAAACCATGCGGGCTGGGGGATTCTGGGAGTTGTTGTTCCTATTATATTTATTGAATTTATATTGGCACCTATTCCCCTATGGCGACTCAAGACGGCTTACAGAATATAAAATCTCATTTAAAACAATAAAACTAATAAAAAGAATCACATAAATTTAATATAATATAATAACATATTTTATAAATACATAAAATGAGTTGAAGTCCACAAGTCTTAAAGTGGCCATGCTTGGAGAGCTCTGTTCTAGAAGGCAGCTTGCTCTCAGGCCACGTAGATAGGTCACTTCTTAACTCTGGTGTCTTGTTGGTAATCCTTTCCTACTTTTAGTGTAGGAGTCCCCAAACTTGGCAACTTTAAGACTTGTGGACTTCAACTCCCAGAGTTCCTCAGCCAGCAAAGAAAAGAAAAGAAAAGAAAAGAAAAGAAAAAAGAAAATAAAGATGTAACCCACCTTCAACCAGATCACAATAGGCCAGTGTTTTTCAACCGGTGGACTTCAACTCCCAGTATTCCTCAGCCAGCTAGGAATGCGAGCTAGGGAATTCTGGGAGTTGAAGACCACAAGTCCTAAAGTTGCCAAGTTTGGAGACATCTGATTAAATGGCTTGGGGAATTGACTTTAGGAGAAGCTTCCAATTCATTGAAGGAAATTATGAACCGCAAAGCTAGTTGTTTGCAGATCCTTTCCCCCAAACACAGCATTCTGATTTTTTTTTTTTTAAAAAAAAACTATACAAAAGAGTTTTCTCTCCTCCTGTACTCGAATGCTTGGTTTGCAAATAAATAGCATTAAACTCAAAATGTGCAGCAGCCCCATCTTTGGACATTTCTTGCCTGCCAGTGACAGTGTTAATGGTGGAGTTACTCTTTTTCTGAACCGAGCAAGCATGGGGGAGATGGTGATCTCTCTCTCTCTCTGCTTCAGTAATCAAGGTTAGATTCTAATCTTGTAATTAGATCCCTACCTACCCAGGCCTGACCTCATAATTTTATGAGTCAGGGCGGTCTCTTCAGCAGTTTCTGGAGCTGTTCAGGTCGGCTTGTCTATTTTCTTTGGGTAAATATTTGCACTTAATGGCTCTTATCGGTTTACATGCTGGTGCCAGCCTTCCTGGTTAATCACAAACCACAGTGCTGCATGATCTTGCAGAAAACCGGCTGGAGGGGACTTTTGAAGGGATGCCAGGCTTTTCTCCTTAATAAGTAATAGCCCCAAAAGGGCTTCCTCTTGGGGGGAAAACGGAAGACACTAGAGATAAAGAGAGGGAGGGAGGGAGGGAGGGAGGGAGGAAGAGAGAGAGAGAGAGAGGAAGAAGGGTGAGGTGGGGTGGGAAGGGTGAAGGATTGTCTTGAAGGCATTGTTAGCACCATATTCACCACAAGACAAGTTTGGGCCAATCACCAGGAGACAATGAGTTCTAGTCCCACCTTAGACATGAAAGCCAGCTGGGTGACTTTGGGGAATCACCAGGAAACAGTGAGTTCTAGTCCACCTTAGGCATGAAAGCCAACATAGTAGGCCAATCACCAGGAGACGGTGAGTTCTAGTCCCACCTTAGGCATGAAAGCCAGCTGGGTGACTTTGGGCAATCACTAGAAGACAGTGAGTTCTAGTCCACCTTAGGCATGAAAACCAACATAGTAGGCCAATCACCAGGAGACAATGAGTTCTAGTCCCACCTTAGACATGAAAGCCAGCTGGGTGACTTTGGGCAATCACTAGAAGACAGTGAGTTCTAGTCCACTTAGGCATGAAAGCCAACATAGTAGGCCAATCACCAGGAGACTCTGAGTTCTAGTCTCACCTTAGACATGAAAGCCAGCTGGGTGACTTTGGGCAATCACTAGAAGACAGTGAGTTCTAGTCCACCTTAGGCATGAAAGCCAACATAGTAGGCCAATCACCAGGAGACGGTGAGTTCTAGTCCCACCTTAGGCATGAAAGCCAGCTGGGTGACTTTGGGGAATCACTAGGAAACAGTGAGTTCTAGTCCACCTTAGGCATGAAAGCCAACATAGTAGGCCAATCACCAGGAGACAATGAGTTCTAGTCCCACCTTAGGCATGAAAGCCAGCTGGGTGACTTTGGGCAATCACTAGAAGACAGTGAGTTCTAGTCCACTTAGGCATGAAAGCCAACATAGTAGGCCAATCACCAGGAGACTCTGAGTTCTAGTCTCACCTTAGACATGAAAGCCAGCTGGGTGACTTTGGGCAATCACTAGAAGACAGTGAGTTCTAGTCCACCTTAGGCATGAAAACCAACATAGTAGGCCAATCACCAGGAGACAATGAGTTCTAGTCCCACCTTAGACATGAAAGCCAGCTGGGTGACTTTGGGCAATCACTAGAAGACAGTGAGTTCTAGTCCACCTTAGGCATGAAAACCAACATAGTAGGCCAATCACCAGGAGACTGTGAGTTCTAGTCCACTTAGGCATGAAAGCCAACATAGTAGGCCAATCACCAGGAGACTGTGAGTTCTAGTCCCACCTTAGGCATGAAAGGCGACTGAGTAACTTTGGGCCAATCACCAGGAGACGGTGAGTTCTAGTCCACTTAGGCATGAAAGCCAACATAGTAGGCCAATCACCAGGAGACTGTGAGTTCTAGTCTCACCTTAGACATGAAAGCCAGTTGGGTGCCTGGGCCAATCACCAGGAGATGGTGAGTTCTAGTCCACTTAGGCATGAAAGCCAACACAGGCCAATCGCTAGGAGACTGAGTTCTAGTCCCGCCTTAAGCATGAAAGCCGACTGGGTGACGTTCAGCCAATCACTTTTTCTCAGCCCAACCCACTTCACAGAGTGGTTAATTGTGAGGAAAATAGGAAGGAATTTATGTATGTTCACTCCCTTGACTTGCTGGATAAAAGTGTAGTAAATAAATGATATAAGCCAGGATCTGTTACTTCCCGCCAAAAAACTCTGTTCCTCCCAGCACCCTTTGGCTTCTTATCTCCAGATTGTGCCCACTTCAGAGCCTTTGAGATCCTGAAGCTCTGGCACTCATGGCGAAGCAAGTGGACTTTTCGTTATCGTCCCTCCATCCCTCTCTTTCTCACTTTCTTTCTAGCTCAGAATGTGACTGTGGAAGAAGTTCTCACCGCCTACAAGCAAGCCTGTCAAAAGTTAAATTGCAAACAGATACCCAAACTACTGAAGCAGATCCAGGTACGTGCTTGTTCTTAAAGGTATCCCTGCCATGATTGATTAGATCTGGCTGTCGGAGGAGGAGGAGGAGGAAGTGGAGGTGTTTATCTATTCTTGGGATTTATTTTTGGCAGACACAGCTAACCGTTTTACATTGAGGCTGCCTACCTAGGTGCTATTCATGCAGGTGGTCCTTGACTTAAAACCACAATCGAGCTCAAAATTGTCATTGCTAAGAGAGACGGTTGTTAAGCGAATCACTGCAGCTATTTAAATTACCAACGGTTGTTTAAGTGAATCTGACTTTCCCGTTGACTTGGCTTGTCAGAAAGTTACCAGAAAAGCAATCACAGGACCCCCGGGCACACTGCTAACGTCATAACTGTGAGTCAGTTGCTAATTTTGGGCACATGGCCATGGAGGATGCTGCAGTGGCCTTGTAACTTTGAACGGTCACTAAACGGTAAGTCAAGGACTACCTGGACAGCCTGACCAGACTTTTGGAGCAAGATCTTTTTCCCAGTCCTTCCTGGAGAGGCTACAGCTTGTCTTGGTTTCTCATAGCATCTATTATCCACCAAGGCAGGGGTTTTCAAACTTGGCAGCTTTAAGACTTGTGGACTTCAACTCCCAGAATTCCTTCTCCAGTCATGTTAGCTCAGGAATTCTGGGAGTTGAAATCCACAAGTCTTAAACTTGCCAAGTTTGAAGATCCTTGCACCAAGGGAAAGGAGAAAGGAAACCCCTTCTATCCCAAAGGAATTTGCAAAATTCTCTCTCTCTCTCTCTCTTTATTAAACATAAAAAAATTCAGTGTCTACATAAACAGTGCGTCATCTGGGTAAAGTTAATTTTGAGAAATAGTAATCATAATAATTACAACCATAATGGTCACATAATAATCATATTTACTTATCCATTTTAGTAAACCTTCCTTATATAATTAATCATTCTCTTACGCTTTTAAATTTCTAACTTTGTTTCTGTTAATTAGCCCGTTATTAAAACAAATTCCACATTAAAAAAATATTCAGATTCTTCCTTCTCCTTAATTTTAAGTGTTATTCTCTTTAAATGCCATAGTTTCCCTTTGGATTTTGACTCCATCTTGAGAACCATGGCCAGGAAGAAAATAATTAGTTCTGTGTTGTAATCCTAAAACTGAAACAAACTGACTTGGCTTTCAAAGAGAGTCTGAGTCGGATTTGGCATTTTTATTATTTACTTTATTATTATCATTTAATGACATTTATATGCTGCCCACCCTGCTATCCAAAATTAGAAGAGGCCTGGCATGCCTTTTTGTTCTTCCCCTTGCTTCTATCCTACTCTGATCCTTGATGTGTTTTCTTGCTATAGATAATAATTTGCTGCTATTCTGTTGCAGGAATTCAAAGATTTAACCCCTAGGATAGATTGCCTGGATCTAAAAGGTACGTCTCCAAGCCTTTTCTTGATTTGCCAACTTGGGCGTGCCTTAAAAGGTGGCCACATCTCTCTTCTTGTTCAAGCATTGGTTCCATTTATTTGCATTTGAAAACAGCCCCTTGTTTTCCCCTAGAATGGAAGTCACAGATCCTGGGGCCATTTTGCCAAGTGCCAGGTGCGAATTAGTCATTATCTTTTGCCGGCAGGCATGTGACACCCGATGTTCTAAAAAGATCGGCTCAGGTTTTGCACCGATTCTTCTCTTTTGTGTTCCTCTCTCTTCTTCGCTTGTAAATTTACAAAGTTAAATCAAGTTTTGGGGAGAAAAAAATTGCTAAATGCACCAGATAGTGTAACCGGATGGACAGGTTTGCTGATGAAAATCTGCATCCTCTTTTCCACAAGAATTACAGGCGGTGCTGTTTGGATTTACCTGCAATGAACCTTCCTTTTTTTTAATTTTGTTTTGTTTTCCCTGGTTTTCTATTTCATAACTAAGCAGCCCCTTTAAAGCAGTCGTTGTGTTTCCACTGCGGTGACAGGTTGTTGACTGGAAGGCAGTTTTTTATGTGCAGGTGGCTAAATAGAAGCTTCATGTTCCAAATGAAAGGCCTGTTGTGAGGGAGGAGAGAGAGAGAGAGAGAGAGAGAGAAGGGCTCCAGGTGTGCGAGGGTGCCGACGTCATCCGAATGGAAAATGAATGGGTCACACTTGACAGTCGAGAGAAGAAAAAGCCAGACGTGTTGGTTATCTGGCTGGGTAGCAGAAACAACAGCCCCCACTCTGAGCATCCTTTCTGACCTCTGCACAAGGCTAAAACTTCATCACGGGTGCAAAAATTTTTCTAATTAAAGGTGCATTGTTGATGGGCACTGAATCATTGTTTTTGGCAGTGGTTTGCTCTCCAAGCTTGTTTCAATTTAGTTTCTGAATGTTTCGTTACCAGACTACCGTGTTTCCCTGAAAATAAGAAGACCCTGTCTTTTTAAAATTTATTTATATATATATATATATATGTCTGGCATTCAGCTTTGTTCGGGTATTTTCCCACGTCATATATATATATATTTGTTTTCTTAAGTTTTCGCGGGTACTTACATGTCTGGCATTCAGCTTTGTTCGGGTATTTTCCCACGTCATAGTAGTGGTGCTTTTAAAGTTGTAGCAACGTTTCAGCAGAATCTCATCTGCCATCATCAGGCTTCTGCATAGTGTTTGTCTGTGAGTCAGACTTTTACAGTGGTTTCAGATTTAAATTTGGGGCAGCCTATTGCTGTGTCAGAATGGTTTTTTCTTCCTCCTAATTGGTTGAGAGTCTTGGTCTGTGTTTATTGGTCTTGGAGTTTGCTGTGTTCTGCTTCTAATATCTTCTGTCTGTTTTTTTTTTGGGGGGGGGGGCTCTTTTTGTATCTTGATTGGCTGGCAACATTGTGTTACTTTATTGGAAGCTTTTAGTGCAGCTTGGCTTCGGGTAAATGGATGGCTATCATTAGTTAGGAAGCTATCATTAGCTAGGAAGCCAGATGAAACCCAGCTTCCTAACTAATGATAGCCGTCCATTTACCGGAAGCCAAGCTGCACTAAAGGCTTCCAATAAAGTAACACAATGTTGCCAGCCAATCAAGATACAAAAAGAGCCCCCCCCCCCCAAAAAAAAAACAGACAGAAGATATTAGAAGCAGAACACAGCAAACTCCAAGACCAATAAACACAGACCAAGACTCTCAACCAATCAGGATGAAGAAAAAACCATTCTGGCACAGCAATAGGCTGCCCCAAATTTAAATCTGAAACCACTGTAAAAGTCTGACTCACAGACGAACATTATACAGAAGCCTGATGATGGCAGATGAGATTCCGCTGAAACGTTGCTACAACTTTAAAAGCACCACCACTATGACGTGGGAAAATACCCGAACAAAGCTGAATGCCAGACATATATGTGTGTGTGTGTGTGTGTGTGTGTGTGTGTGTGTATGTGTATATATATATATGCCACCAAAAAAGGCACCAGATCTTATTTTCGGGGGATATTATCCACTGACTAACTTCACTTGCGTGCATCGCCCACAGCCTCCTTTTTGCTGTCAGAAGCCTTCAGGAGCTTCTTCTTCTGCGGCCGGCAAGGCTTTCCTGAAGGCCTCTGCAGGCAATAACAGATCTCTGGATCGATCCAGAACTTTCTTATCAGCTACAGAGGCCTTCAGGAAAGCCTTGCCAGCCTTGCCAGCTGCAGAAGAAATGGGCCAGCAAGGCAGGTATCGGGGTGTGTGAAACCTGGCTACAATTGTCCAAAGTAGGGCAGCTCCATCACCCCCATCCCCACCCTAGCTTAATTTTTACCTGTGCACTCAAGTGAGTGGGATCTTAATTAGGGCTTATTTTGGGGGTGGGGCTTATAATGGGCTCACGTGTCAAAATCAAGCTAGGACTTACTTCCAGGGAAGGTCGTATTTTTGGGGAAACAGGGTAGGAAACATCAGCAGGATCTTCCTGTCCTGTCCCTCTTAAGTTTCTAAATGTCCTTGTGTGCCAATGTGGTCAGTCGTTGGTTGTGTGATGGGTTGTTCATTTGGAGCTATATTTAAATTCTGAGCAGCTGATTGGTTCTCTTGTTGATTGGTAATCATTGTGATCGGTAATTGTTGTACAACTTAATAATTGACGTTCAAAAAGGGGCGAAGAAGCCCCAGATTTTGATTGCTAAACGTTGACAGTTTACAACATTTTTTCTTTTGTCACCGTTGTTAAGCGAATCAGGTCAGTTGTTAAATGAATCATTTGGTTGTTCGGCGAATCTGGCTTCCCTCGTTGACTTCGCTTGTCGGAAGGCGACACATCGTGATTGCATGATCCCAGGACACTGCTACTGTCATAAATACATGCCAGTTGCCAAGCAGTCAAATCTTGATCACGTGGCTATGGGGTTGCTGAACGGCCATAAGTGTGAAAACTGGTCAGAAGTCTATTTTTTTTCAGCGCCGTGGCCACTTTGAGTGGTCACTAAGCGAATGGTTGTAAGGCTTGGAATGATGCAACAGCGTGAGACTTTTCTAAGAGTTTTTCCAGGTCTTTTACCCTCATTTTAAATCCCCCAACTACTGCGAACTGTGCAGTTTTTTCCCCCAGTTAGAGACGCCGTCATTAACAGCCATGATATCTATGGCAGCGACCCCCAAACGTCTCGGCACCAGGGACCAGTTGGGTGGAGAAAGGTTTTTCCACATATCGGAGGGGACATGGTTTTGTGTGTGTTCTGACCCAACCTGGTTCCAAGAGAGTCAACACCAGACAAAGGCAGCAGCCCCCACCTTTTAAGGTTTCATCTACAAATTCTGTTTCTTCACAGATAAAAGGCTGCTTTCAACTAATTAGCTCCGACAAGAAGGCGCCTTGCCAAGTTGTTATTCAAGGCTGCCAAAAACCCACAGATAAGAATAGTTTACAAGAGTCTTCAAATCCCAACTGTAATGTCCACGAGGCTGAGTTTCAAAACGTCTTTGCCTTCTGCAAAGAAGGTTTGTTTCACAGCTGGCTTTTATCTTCTTGAGGGAGGGACCATTACTTTACAGCCTTGCTCCTGAGTCACCCGTACTGCTGTAACTGTTCTTTCCTGCGAGCAATCCTACACGCACTTGGCACAGGCTCCTCGGGAACCTCCTCATCACTGCTGCCAGCCCCCATAATCTCTGAAGGCAGCAGTCCACTCCCTAATGCTCCTGGCCCCTCATCTGAGTCCTCGCTCTCCTCTACCGTCCACACCTGCAGCCAGCTAACCACAACAGCGTGCTGCCTGCGGACCAGGGATTGGCAAACCTAATTTATGGGTCTGATGGCTGGGCATATCAATCTGAGCCGTGATCGCACAGTGCTGAGAATGCAGCATTGCAGGCTAACTACTGACTGCCAGCAATTCAATCCTCACCTCATGCTCAAGTTGGACTCGGCCTTCCATCCTTCCGAGGTGGGTCAAATGAGGACCCAGATTGTTGGGGGCAAGAGGCTGGCTCTGTGAAACGCTTAGAGAGGGCTGGAAAGCACTTTGAAGCAATATATCAGTCTAAGGGCTATTGCTATCTTGAGGCAGCCTTGCCTCGGGCATCTTATCCCAACTTTCCAAAGCGGGGAGAAATTTAGTGCATTGGCTCCCGGGATTGTCCAAAATTTCTCCCCCTTTTCCTCCCCCTTTAATTCTTCCTGAATGAGTGATCATAATCCCCTCCCTCCCATTTTAAACCCTCACGCACTCTTTGTTTCTCTTCTTGTACAGGTGAAAAATTAGACTCCAAGGCTTGCGAAGCTCTGGAAGAGATTTTTAAGCGCCTCCAATTTAAAATTGTGGATTTGGAGCAAACCAGCCTCGATGAAGATGTATGTAAATCTACAAAGAATTTTTATTTATTTTTTAATCTTCCTCTCTTCTCTCCTTGGGGAGTTGAATTTTGTACCTCTCCCCCCCCGCGCCGTTCCAAACTGGCTATCTCAGGAAAAGGTGCACTTTTTATCTTGAGTAGACTTCAGGGAAGCCTTATTAAACCAAGCTGGGCTAGCTGTCAAAAAAGCGCCCGTTGCTTTTGGCCATTACAAATTCATATCCAATTTGAATTGACTGTCTGGAATGAGGTCTGTGGAGATTCTCCGTCCTCCAGGTCGTGGTTGTCCCAAAGGTGCTTTTTTTCAAGAGGCAACTGGACTTTCTTGTGGTTTTTTTTTTCCTTGACGATGTTTCACTTCTCATCCAAGAAGCTTCTTCAGTTCTTGCATGAGAAATGAAACATCTTCAAGGGGAGGGGAAAAAAAACCCAGAGAACGAAAGATGCATCTTGCTTCTAAACTGCAGGGAAAGCTTTCACAGGAGGCAAGGTCTTCGAAAATGGAAACGAATTAAATGAACATTGCTAGACAGTAAAACATGAAAAATATAGTTCAAAAGAGAAAATAAAATTGGAATATTGTTATATAGGTAGGACCAATGAGAAGCTGTTGAAATTGAGAAAATGCCAGAAAATTGAGATTTATGTAATTATTCATATTTAATTTATAATATTATACTTATATAATATTATACTTATATTGTGTACTTAAAATATATAACTTTTCTCCTCTTATGGCTATGAAATATAGAGCACAGTACATAGACTATAATTATATAGATTTATCTTGGATTTTTTTCTTTTTATACGTACTTAGTGTTAATGTGATATTCTTTTTCTTTTTTGAACCATCAACCTATATACATGAATAACTTTTTATTAATATTAAGGCACTGTGAATTAGTATTACTAATACTATGAATATTAATTGTATGTATTGTATTTATTGTACTGTCAAGAAAATGACATTGAAAGACATTGACACATCTTCTATTATAGAAATTTTTGTAAACTTTTTAATATTTTGAATTTTTGTAAACTTTTAAATATTTTGAATTTCCATAAATATTTTTTTTAAATTAAACAAAAAAAAGAACATTGCTAATTCTGCAGGCCCCCGTGGCTGGGTTGCAGGCGAGATGGTTATATGGGATGCTGCACTCTGCTTATGCTTTCACTGGGTTTGTTTTTTTTCTCCTCCCTCCTCCTCCCTCTGTTTCTTGTTTGCTAGGGTGCCTCAGCACTGTTTGACATGATTGAATACTATGAGTCCACCACGCACCTCAACATCTCCTTCAACAAACACATCGGCACCCGGGGTTGGCAGGCAGCTGCACACATGATAAGGAAGGTTTGTACTGACATTCTCCTAAGTTGGGTTTCTTGAAAACCTTGTAGTTGTGGGCAGCCTTGAGGAAGGACCGTAGAGGTTGAACGGAAAATCAGGCGGTCATTGACTTAACCACAATTCACCCTCAAATTTCCAAAGCCCCCCAAATCACCCGTCGTCTCGCCGCAACGTCAGCTCTGCCCATCTCAAGTGAAACATTTGTGAAGTGAGTTTTGCCCCAGTTGTTAAGTGGATCGCTGCAGCTGTTAAGTGAATCGGGCTTCTCCCCATTCACTTTGTGTGTCAGAAAGTCCCAAAAGGGAATCGGGTGAGTGACCCCAGGGGCACTGCGACCGTCATAAATAGGAATCGGTTTGCCAAGCCTCTGAATTTTGATCTTGTGACCACAGGAATGCTGCAACGGCTATAACTGCAAAATGGTCATAACGCTTTTTTCAGTTCTGTTGTCACTTCGAATGGTCACTAAATGAACTGTTGTAAGTCGAGGACTACCTGTAATGGAAACGCCATTCATATCTTTTCTCCTGAATGGGAGGCAAATTGTTGGAGACTGACTCTGAGGGAGAGGAGGAACAGCCGACAGGGAGTGGAAGTGGGGCTCTGGAGGTGGTGGAGAAGGCTGGGGAAGGGCAGAAGCCGGCTGGGCAGTCAGAGGAGGACCATCCCCTCTCCATCCTAGGGCATGCAGGGAGGAAAGGATAAGGGAGAGACGTGAATGGCGTGGTCTAAGGGGAAGGAGAGGGCCTTGATCCTCTTCATGGGCTGCAGCTGTGAGAACTGGTTAAAAGGACGGACATGCGTACTGGCCAGTGCTGGAAACAAAGCATGGAAATATCTCTAGTCTGTCGTTCCTTTCTGAGTTTGCCGTCCTTCCCAGTGTGTGTTCCGATATCTGTGGATGTCTTCAAGCCCTTATCTTGCCTGGTTCCCTTAATCGCTTCAGTGTGGTTTGTGTTGTTTTTACTCTTTATAATTTATAGGCATTTTTAGTTTAAACGGCATTTCGTAACTGCTTATGGGGGAGTTTTTTTGACTCCAGTCAAGGATATTTGGAGCTTGGAAGCAAAGTGAAAGAATAAAAGGGGCTTCACCTGTTTTCGTGACTGTGTTTTATTTTGTATCCCGCCCTGGGTCATTACACAAATCCTAAGGATGGATTTAAGTCTATCTGCCTCTGATTTTGTGTTGGAGGAGGAGTGGCAGCGCTGGGGGCAGAGTTAAAAGAGGGATCAGCCTAGAATCTCTTTGTAGCCACAAACAATCTTGAAGTCCTTGATTCCCATTGACCCGTATCTAAATCCAAGCAGGTGCCAACCTCTAATGGAGAAGATTCCTGTGCACAGGCAGGCATAACAGCGAATCCGTTTATTTGAACCTTCACATGGACCTACTCTCGTTCTTTCTTTCCCTAGACAAACTGCCTCCAGTACGTGGATGCCCGCAACACGCCTCTCCTGGATCATTCGGCCCCATTTGTGGCCCGCGCTTTGCGCATCAGCAACAGCCTGGTTGTCTTGCACCTGGAGAATGCGAGCCTGTCCGGTCGTCCCCTCATGTTACTAGGTGAATTGATCGTGTATTAACATTTTTGCACCCCTTTGCCCCCAGCCCCCTACCTCCACCTTGGACTACCCTGCGTTGTACTTCTTCCCAATCCCCTGCTAAGAGACCACCAAGCTTCTTGCAAGTAAATTAACATTTTAGGGCACAGAGGGCGTTGTTTTTTGTGTGAAAAACAAATGTCTGGCACGAGGGTTCCTCGGGGGTCCCGGAGCGTGGTGGTTTTCTTGCAGACATTTCGTGACCCAACTAGGGAACATCATCAGTGCTAGAAGGATGTAGGGTTTGCTCTCTGTAAGCTCTGTAAATACAGTGTTGGTGATGTTCCCTAGCTGGGTCATGAAATGTCTGCAAGAAAATCACCAAGCTCCGAGAATACCAAGGACACAACAGCCATCCTCCTCCTCTCCCTCCCCCTCTTTTAGTACTGATGATGTTACCTAGTTGGGTCATGAAAGGTCTGCAAGAAAACCACCCAGCTCAGAGAGTAGCAAGGACCCGACATTCCTCCTCCTCCTCCTCCTCTTCCTCCTTCTGTACTGATGATGTTACCTAGTTGGGTCATGAAAGGTCTGCAAGAAAACCACCCAGCTCAGAGAGCCCCAAGGACCCAACAGCTGTCCTCCTCCTCTTCCTTCCTTTCCCTTTCTCTTCCATTCCACCAAATCCATTCTCCTGTAGCACCTTGAGCTACAAATATTTTCCTTTCAATGTCAGGCGGTATTTCAAAATACCCGACAAGCCAAATGAAGTGGTCCCCGCCCTTACCTCTTCCCTAGCTTCTCTTATCACCTCATTGTTATCTCGAATTTCTCCCCCCCTCCCCCCAGTGGGCCTCCCTCTGCCAATTCTATGCGATCTGTTTATCTTCTAAGGCTGCTTCTACGGTTTAGGAGAGACAATGGACATTCTTGCAAATGAATGCTGCAAGCTTTAATAATGTATTGGAACCAGCCTGGAGGACTTTTAACGTGCAAATCTGTAGCAATAATAAATGAATTTTGAAAGAGGATCCTCTTTGCTCGGGGCAGCGAGAGCTAGCATTAGCTGACTTGGTTGTTTTTCCACTCCAAAGCTCCTCTTAAGGGAGGGGAAGGAGGAGGAGAAAGAAAACTATATGGCCCCTATACTATATGAAAAACTATATGGAATGTACTCCCCCCCCCCTTCTCTACAACTCCTTTAATCAGCGTTTTATGAATTCTCACCCTTATTCGATTGGGTAGGCACCGGTTGCAGGAATTGGGTATGGCTTGTCCAGTGAAAAGAAGTAACATGATAGCAGTGTTCCAATACTTCAGGGGCTGCCACAGAGAAAAGGGAAGGGGGGTCCATCTATTCTCCAAATAGATGCATCTGAAAGCAGGACAAGAAACATTGGAAGGAAACTAATTTAGGAGAGAAGCAACCTAGAAGTATGGAGGGATTTCCAGACAGAGAACAATTAATGTCTTCTAATCTAGTCCGACCCCCTGCTCAAACGGAAGACCCTCTACCATTCCAGACAAACGGCTGCCCAGTCTCTTCTTCAAAGCCTCCAGTGATGCAGCACTCACAACTTCCGAAGGCCAGCCATTTCCCCGATTCTAACTGTCAAGAAAGTCGTCCTTGATCAGTCCCCATCCATCGCTTCTTGTCTTGCATTCAAGGGCTCTGTCTACATTGGGGCAGCCCCTCAGATATTGGAAGGCTGCTCTCCTGTCTCCCCTGGTCCTTCTCTTCCCTAGACCAGCCAGGCCCAGTTCCTGCAACCGTTCTTCGTAGGTTTGAGCCTCCAGTCCCCTCATCATCCTGGTTGCTCTTTTCTGCAACATCTTCTTTCCACATCGCGGCAACCAAAACCGAATGCAGTATTCCAAGGGTGGCCTTCCCAAGGCCTTCTAAAGCAGCGTTAACATTTCACATGAACCATCTTTTGATTACTGTGCAAAACAAAATCTTAAAAATTGGCCTCCAGCTTAAACCAAAGGGTGTTTTTTTTTTTCCCCCTTCTCTGTGTAAAAGAACATTGAGTGGAAGAAGTTAGAAAAGAAAAGGCTTCTTAACGCAGCTTGGATGCCGGGTGTCCCTGCGGGGAGAATGACACAGTTTGTATATATAGGAGAAATTTCCTGACAGGAGTACCATCAACCCATGGAACAGAAGTTGCCTTCGGAAGTTGTGGGAGCTCCATCACTGGAAGTTTTCAAGGAGAGACTGGACAGAAATGGTGTAGGGTCTCCTGCTTGGGCGGGGGGTTAGACTAGATAACCTATAAGGTCGCTCCCAACTCTGTTCATCTGTAATCTGTATTTGTGCCGTGATTAAAAATCCCATCTCTTCACTTGAATGTTAAGATGGGACTTACGCCCTGACCTCAGTGCAGCCAACTCTCATTTTTTGCATTGTTGCGGTTTGCTGCCACCACTAACAGGCACACAGGGGACTAGAAGTTTTGTTATTCTGACCAGGTTCTTGCTTGCTCACTGGTTTATTTTTCCATCCTCAGCAACGGCTCTGAAAATGAACATGAACCTGCGGGAACTTTACCTGGCCGATAACAAACTCAACAGCCTCCAAGACTCGGCTCAGCTGGGCAATCTCTTGAAATTCAACTGTTACATACAGATCCTGGACCTCAGGAACAACCATGTCTTGGACTCAGGTAGGGGTACTCCTGCCTCAATTATCTTCAGGAAGGGAAGGAGGGAGGAGACAGGAGAAAGGAAGGGAAGGAAGGAAAGAAGGAGACAGGATGAAGGAAGGAAGGAGAAAAGGGGAAGGAGAGGGAGGAAGAAAGGAAGGAGACAGGAGGGAAGGGAAGGAAGAGGGAGCGAGGGAGAAAGGAAGGGAAGGAAAGAAGGAGACAGGATGAAGGAAGGAAGGAGAAAAGGGGAAGGAGAGAGAGGACAATAGGAAATGGGAAGGAAGGAAGGAAACAGGGAGGAAGGGAAGGGAAAGAGATTTTAATGGACTTTATTGCAATAAATTCATAAAACGCTTCCAAGGAGACAAATTCTTCAAATTTGGACTGTCACTTGATAATTGATTTTTAAAAAAAATAAGGTTCTTTTTGTTGGCTCTTAAAAGTGTGTCATTTCTCCATGAAACTAATAAAAAGCGTAAGATACCTCTAATCCAAGAAGCTCATTTTTCAGTGTTTCCTCTTTTCAAACAATCCTAAATAAATTACTGAAAGCAGGTGCAGAGATCTCAGACAGTTGCAACCCCAAGAGGAAGTGAATTCAAAGTTTCCAGAAAGAACAAATGGATGTATTTATTCCCTCCAGCTAAATACAGAACATGCCGAACTTCTTGTTACAGTGTGTTTTTTTAAAAAAAAACAAATGGAAGGAAACTTCCCTTTTCCTCCTCTGTTTGTCTTGCGCTTCCTAGGACTGGCCTATATCTGCGAAGGGCTGAAAGAGCAGCGGAAAGGCCTGGTCACCCTCGTGCTGTGGAATAACCAGCTGACCCACACCGGCATGGCCTACATGGGGATGACGTTGGTGAGCCCAAACCTCTCGCCGCATCTCCTCAGAACGATGCCTTGGATCAGAACCCGAGGAAGAGCTCTTTTTTAATTAAGGGGAGGGAGGGAAGGGAGGGAGGGAAGGAAGGAGGAGGATTTTGAAGAGGGAAGGAAGGAAAATAGGAAAATGCAGTGATTCTGATGACTTGAAAGATCTTCCCTGAGGGGTCTACAAGCCAAGGACTTTGCTTTCTTGGGGAATGTGTATCTCCTTTGAAGCAGAAACTGGATAACCCACCTTCTGCCCTTCTTCAGCCTCACACCCAGAGTCTTGAGACCCTGAATTTGGGACACAACCCGATCGGCAACGAAGGTGTCCGCAACTTGAAGAACGGGCTCATCAGCAACCGCTCCGTGCTACGGTTGGGCTTAGCTTTGACCAAACTGACCTGTGAAGGTAAGCTGACTTTGCAGCCTTCCTCTGTGATGGCAGAAGCCCTCCCAAACCAGGGAGCAGGGCCTGCATGATCTCTTTTGGTGCCCAGGTGCTGTGGCTGTGGCGGAATTCATTGCGGAGAGTCCTCGCCTGCTTCGGCTGGACCTGCGGGAAAACGAGATCAAGACGGGGGGACTTATGGCCTTGTCCTTGGCTCTGAAGGTCAATCACTCTTTGCTCAGGCTGGACCTTGACCGGGAGCCCAAAAAGGAATCGGTAAGTCAGGGTAGGAAGCCAACTCCCAGTATGAGCAGCTCCCCAAATTCCCCAAAGTTTGCTCTAGTTGTTAAGGCACCAGGTTAGAAAGCAGGAGACCATGAGTTCAAGATCCGCTTTAGATATGAAGGCTGGCTGGTGTCTATGGACCAATCACCAGGAGATGGAGTTCTAGTCCCACCTTAAGCTTGAAAGCTGGCTGGGTGACCATGGACCAGTCACCAGGAGACAGGGAGTTCTAGTCCCATATTAGGCACGAAAGCTGGCTGGGTGACCATGGACCAATCACCAGGAGACATTCTAGTCCCATATTAGGCACGAAAGCTTGGCTGGGTGACCATGGACCAGTCACCAGGAGACAGGGAGTTCTAGTCCCATATTAGGCACGAAAGCTTGGCTGGGTGACCATGGACCAGTCACCAGGAGACAGGGAGTTCTAGTCCCATATTAGGCACGAAAGCTTGGCTGGGTGACCATGGACCAATCACCAGGAGACATTCTAGTCCCATATTAGGCACGAAAGCTTGGATGGGTGACCATGGACCAGTCACCAGGAGACAGGGAGTTCTAGTCCCATATTAGGCACGAAAGCTTGGCTGGGTGGCCATGGACCAATCACCAGGAGACAGGGAATTCTAGTCCCATATTAGGCACGAAAGCTTGGCTGGGTGACCATGGACCAATCACCAGGAGACAGGGAGTTCTAGTCCCATATTAGGCACGAAAGCTTGGCTGGGTGACCATGGACCAGTCACCAGGAGACAGGGAGTTCTAGTCCCATATTAGGCACGAAAGCTTGGCTGGGTGACCATGGACCAATCACCAGGAGACAGGGAGTTCTAGTCCTATATTAGACATGAAAGCTTGGCTGGGTGACCATGGACCAATCACCAGGAGACAGGGAATTCTAGTCCCATATTAGGCATCAAAGCTTGGCTGGGTGACCATGGACCAATCACCAGGAGACAGGGAGTTCTAGTCCCATATTAGGCACGAAAGCTTGGCTGGGTGACCATGGACCAGTCACCAGGAGACAGGGAGTTCTAGTCCCACCTTAAGCTTGAAAGCTGGCTGGGTGACCATGGACCAATCACCAGGAGACAGGGAGTTCTAGTCCCATATTGGTGAGTTCTAGTCCTGCCTTGGGCATGAAAGCCGTCTGGATGACTTTGGATGGAGTTTGCAACCTGCATCATATCTGGACTCAGACTGATTCACCCGAAATGCAGGTCCCAAAGGAAAGGGTTTCCTATCTGTGAAGCGCCTCAGCTGAGCATCTTAAACTGCACTGGTTCACCTTGTTCTGCCTCCTTCCTCTTAACAGGTGAAGAGTTTCCTCGAGACGCAGAAAGCCCTCCTGACCGAGATCCAGAATGGCTGCAAGCGCAACTTTGTCCTGGCCAAAGAGAAGGAAGAGAAGGAGCAGAAGCTCCAGCAGTCGACCTCCATGCCTGAGATCACAATCACGGAACCTCTGGAGGAGGAGGAGGAGGAGGAGGAAGAGGAGGAGGAGGAGGACCAGCAGGCGGAAGAAGAGGACGGGCAGAACGGGGACGTGGTCTCCAGCCTGGAGGAAGTGGAAGAAGCTGCCGAAGCCTTGATACCCCAGGAGAATGGAGCAGCGGAGCAGAGAGCAGCCGGCAATGTCGGTGACGACAACAACAACCACCTCTGCGATTCCGACTCAGATACCGAAGAGGAGGAAGAGGAGAAGGAGGAGACATTGCAAATAAAGACTTCCTCTCCGTTGGGACAACACAGCCGGCCCAACCATGCTGAAGGACCCTTCACGGTGGGTTCTCCCGAGAAGAGCCGGGCCACCCTTGGTGCCGAATGCAGGACCTCCCTCTCGAACGCTGCAGAAGAAATCAAATGTGAATCTCGAATAGGAACCGCGAGCAGTGCGCCGCTGCAGGCCCATTCTCCTGGAAATGAGAAGCGGATATCAGTTTCCAGTCCCGGCCGAGGGCACAAAATCTTCGTAGTGACGCGGGTGGAGAGCTTGCCGGAGAAGGAGGAGGCAAGGGCAGCCCATCAGAAGGCGGCCCCCGCAGCTCTGCCCGCCCCTCCTTCGAGGCAGGCGGACTCTCGGGGGCCCTATCAGCCCGTAAAGACTGAAGGCTCGAAAACAGAGACCAGTGAAACTGTGGCTGGACCCACAGCCAGCTTGGAAAGCCCGCTCCCCACGCCAGGTTCCCATTTGGGCCCCGACAAAATGAACTCTGGGTGCTGTGAGGACGCTGTCCACCTTACTCTGCTTCCTAACGGGGTGAAGACGGAGTTCCTTTGCGTGCTGCCGGACGCCCCTTTAGGATACGATGGGAAAAGAGCCAGCTGTGCTGTGGAACATGGTAAGAAAGCAGAAAAGCTTGGTTTAACAACAGAATTAAGAATTAAGAGCCAGAGAGGGGCCTGCATTTGATTTATTGTCCTGAGATTGATCAATGTGTGTGTGGGGGACTCTCAAGCTCCTTTGGGGTTAAAGCAAGGGTTGTTGATTTTTCAGGTGGGATGCTGGAGATACGCTCCTGAAAAACCAGGAGGAGGAGGAGGAGGAGGAGGAGGAGGAAGGATTAAAAAGCAGCTGAGGCTAGGTCAAAACATTTCAATCAGGGTGTCCATCCTTGGCGACTTTAAGACCTATAGACTTCAATCCCAGATGGAAGTCTATGGGTCTTCAAGTGGCCAAGGTGGAACATGTGTGATCCCTCCTTGCACATACGTGCTAGTTGTTTCCGGCTCTAGGGGGCGCTGGTGCTCATCCCCGTTACAAAGCCGAAGAAGCCAGTGCTGTCTGAAGACGCCTCCGTGGTCATGTGACCAGCATGACAAAACGCCTCCGAAGGTGCACGGAATGCTGTTCCCTTCCCATCAAAGGTGGTCCCTATTTTCCTACTTGCATCTTTACATGCTTTCGAACGGCTAGGTTGGCAGAAGCTGCTGGGACAAGGAGCGGGAGCTCACTCCATGACGCGGCGCTAGGGATTCGAACTGCCTGAACTGCCGACCTTTCTGATTGGCAAGCTCAGCGTCCTTAGCCACTGAGCCACACCGACAGCAAACCCCACTCCTCATTAGCCCACGCAAGGGATTCGACGAAACGCCCAAAGGCACACATGGAACATTGTTGCCTTCCCACCAAGGTGGTCCCTATTTTCCTACTTGCATTTTTAATGCTTTTAAACTGCAAGGTTAGCAGAAGCTGGGACAAGGAATGGGAGCTCACTCTGTTAACGCAGCGCTGGGGATTCGAACCGCCAAACTGCTGGCCTTTCTGATCGACAAGCTCAGCATCTTAGCCACTGAGCCACCGTGTCCCTTTGAGGGGATTCCGGAATTTTTTAGAGTGTTGTGGTGGCCTAGAGGTGGAGTTCACAATCAGGAGGATGTGAGTTTGATGCTAGGTAGCGGCAGATATTTTTTTCTCTCTCTGGGCACCAGGAGTTATTGTCTGCTGTGAGCTCTGCATAGGTGTCAGGAAGGATATCCAGCCAGTAAATGCTCGCATTCTATTCAGTCACCTCAGTGCCAGGGATTACAGGGTGGTTAAAAGAAAAGAAAAAAGTTAACCTCAGCAAATGCAATTCTTTCCCATGGATAGGATCATTTTCCTCTTTCCATCATGTCAAAGGTGATGGTTTGGTAGCCACTTCTGGACAGGTTCGAGGGCTTGCAGGGCTTGTGGCTTGGTGGAAGCCATGACCTCACGGTCAGCCTGATGATGGCTGCATGAGGGTCCAGTTGTCCATTTCTGTTTTTCAGAGTTGAACTGTTCCAAAAACGAGAAGGAGCTGGAGGAGTTACTCTTGGAAGCCAGCCTAGAGATGGGACAGGAACCAATGTGACACTTTAGGTAAGGGACAGCCCCCCTTGCCAGGAGCGTTTTCAGCTAAAATCAAGTTCCCAGAAAGAAAAATTAAGGTGTGCTTTAAAGGCAGAGCTGTTTGGCCACCAGCTGGATTGGTTTTCTTAAGACATGTGTGGTTGGTTGTTTGCTTGCAGACGTCTCATGACCCCACTAGGTCCCATCATCAGTGCGAGAAGGGGGTGGGGTTTAATCTTTTTTTAGTATATCAATAGCCCTTAGACCAGGGGTCTCCAACCTTGGCCCCTGGAAGCCTGGCGGACTTCAACTCCCAGAATTCCACAGCCAGCTTTGCTGGCTGTGGAACTCTGGGAGTTGAAGTCCGCCAGGCTTCCAGGAGCCAAGGTTGGAGACCCCTGCCTTAGACTGACATACCGCTTCACGGTGCTTTACAGCCGTCTCTGAACGGTTTACAGCAGGGGTAAGGAACGTTGGCTCTTTTATCACTTATGGACTTCAACTCCCAGAATTCCTGAGGGAGCCATAAAAGGTTCCCCATCCCTGGCCTACTGGTTTTTTCAGTTGTGAGGGAAATCAATTTTTGACTTGAATGGGACTGTTTAATATACAAATGTAGGACATACAAAGAATATATATAAAAATATGTCCTACATTTGTATATTAAACAGTCCCATTCAAGTCAAAAATTGATTTCCCTCACAACTGAAAAAACCAGTAGGCCAGGGATGGAGAACCTTTTATGGCTCACTCAGGAATTCTGGGAGTTGAAGTCCGTAAGTGATAAAAGAGCCAACGTTCCTTACCCCTGGTTTACAGAGTCAACCTCTTTCCCCCTAACAATTTGGGTCCACATTTTACCAACCTCGGAAGGAGGGAAGGCTGAGTCAACCTTGAGCCAGTGAGAATCAAACTGCCAAAATGTTGCCAAGTTGGGTAATGTAATGAGGAAACCATCCAGCTCAGAGCACCAAGGACTCCAGAGTTATCAGCCTCCTTTTCCTCCACCTTTCTTTTTCTCCTTTCCACAAAACCCATTCCTTTCTGGCACTGATTACTTAGTTGGGTAATGAAACGTCTGCAAGAAATCAATCAAGATACTCAGAAAGTATCAAGGAGCCCACAGTCCTCCTCCTCCTCCTCCCCCCTTCCTCTTCCACCTTCTTCTCCTCCTCCTCCTTCTCTTCCTCTCCCTTCTCCTCTTCCTCCTCCTCCTCCCAAACCCTACTACTGTCTAGCACTGATGATGTTTGGTAATGGAAGGTCTGTGAGAAAACCATCCAGCTCCAGCAGCACCAAAGTTCTTACAATATTGATGTTCTAAAGCAGGGGTGTCCAACCTTGGCAACTTTAAGACTTGTGGACTTCAACTCCCAGAATTCCTCAGCCAGCTTGGCTGGGGGATTCTGGGAGTTGAAGGCCACAAGCTTCACTAGCTGAGGAACTCTGGGAGTTGAAGTCCATAAACTTTGTTGGCTGAGGGATTCTAGGAGATGAAGGCCACAAGCCTCACTGGCTGAGGAACTCTGGGAGTTGAAGTCCGTAAGCTTTGCTGGCTGAGGGATTCTGGGAGTTGAAGGCCACAAGCCTCACTGGCTGAGGAACTCTGGGAGTTGAAGTCCGTAAGCTTTGCTGGCTGAGGGATTCTGGGAGTTGAAGGCCACAAGCCTCAATGGCTGAGGAACTCTGGGAGTTGAAGTCCATAAACTTTGCTGGCTGAGGGATTCTGGGAGTTGAAGGCCATAAGCCTCACTGGCTGAGGAACTCTGGGAGTTGAAGTCCGTAAGCTTTGCTGGCTGAGGGATTCTGGGAGTTGAAGGCCACAAGCCTCACTGGCTGAGGAACTCTGGGAGTTGAAGTCCATAAACTTTGCTGGCTGAGGGATTCTGGGAGTTGAAGGCCACAAGCCTCAATGGCTGAGGAACTCTGGGAGTTGAAGTCCGTAAGCTTTGCTGGCTGAGGGATTCTGAGAGTTGAAGGCCACAAGCCTCACTGGCTGAGGAACTCTGGGAGTTGAAGTCTGTAAGCTTTGCTGGCTGAGGGATTCTGGGAGTTGAAGGCCACAAGCCTCAATGGCTGAGGAACTCTGGGAGTTGAAGTCCATAAACTTTGCTGGCTGAGGAATTCTGGGAGTTGAAGTCCAGAAGTCTTAAAGTTGCCAAGGTTGGACACCCCTGCTCTAAAGTTTCTTCCTCCTCCTCCTCCCCCACTACCGTCTAGCGCTGATGATGTTACCTTGTTTGGTGGTGAAAGGTCTGTGAGAAAACCATCCAGCTCCAGCAGCACTAAAGTTCTTACAATACTAATGTTCTAAACTTTCCTCTTCCTCCTCCTCCTCCTCTTCTTCTCTTTCAGTTCTGGGCAGTTGCTGAGCAGCTGGTTGCTTTGGGGGAAACACTAGTTTTACCCCCTGCCTCCACTGAGCGATCCCAAAGTGGACACTGAAATACTGGGGCAACCAAATGCCTTGTCCCTTCCCAAAGAGCTTTGTTTCCAGATGCACCCCACCCCTCTCCCTCCCTCCCTCCCTTCCCCTCTCCCTTCCCCTCTCCCTCCCTCCCCCCCGCCTTTATTTTGGCATTTTTGACGTCTTCCTCTGCGAAGAGACCCGCCGTCTCGCAGGACCGATCCAGGAAACCGGCAAAAGGGAAACCTCGATCCGGAGAAAAGACCCCACCCCCACCCCCAAGGACGAACTCTTGATATGAACGGCCTCGGTTTTTCTCTCCTTTCTGGAACACTAGCCAAGGGCACTTGCAATGTTTTTCTCCCCTCACCTTCCTTCCTTCCTTGGAGGGTTCCACCCCTCCCGCAAGCCAGATGGAATTTTGTCGGCTCTGGACCTCTCGGGCCGCTGCTGTCTCTTTTAAAACTTTTAAAAACAAACCAAGGAAGGAAGGAAGGAAGGAAGGAAGGAAGGAAGGAAGGAAAGAAAGAAAGAAAGAAAGAAAGAAAGAAAGAAAGAAAGAAAGAAAGAAAGAAAGAAAGAAAGAAAGAAAGAAAGAAAGAAAGAAAGAAAGAAAAAAGTTCAACCAAGTCCTGCATATTTTTGGCTTCAGATGTGACCAGGCTCGGCCCGTTGCAGATGGACAAGGCAAGAGCAGTGACCGTGCTGAGTCAAGGTGGCAGATTTGTTGTGTTGTCATGCCCCCATGCTGGAAAACAAACACACACACACACACACACATACACACAATTTTTTTCTCACCTAAGCAGGACGATTCGGGCTGTTATTTCTCAGCCCAGACAACTATTTATTTTTTATTCCTCTCTTTATCACTTTACACATGTGTGCATTCATGTCTTTCCTTCCTTCGTCGTGTCGCCATGTTGGTTCTTTATTTTTTTCCCCCCGGGTTCCGTGTCTATTTATCATTGGAAGACTCTTTTGTCTCACAGTGGCATCCCTGTCGCCGAGACCCAGCGGCTCCCTGGCTCTTTCTGTTTGTGAAAAGAAGGAGGAGGAAGCTTCCCTCTTTTGGGGCGGGAGGGTGGGGAGGATGTTGCACGTGGTTTGCCCACCAACTCAAGGACACGTGGTGCATTTGGAGGGGAGCCATTCCTCCACCCCCTACAAATGTGAACGCTGTCTCTGCCACCCAGGCCGACTTCTTCGATTTATCGTGAAAAGGTGTTTCTTTCCCATCGAAGTTGGGAACAAGCAGCTTAGGAAACTCTTCAAGGGACCGTAAAAAGAGTTGGAAGATGCGTGCATTGCGAAAGAACAGGGAAGGGGCTCATTTCCCCTCTTCCCCCCCCCCCCCAGGACAAAACTGATGTGACAGCCGTTTTATGGACACTGCTGGGTTCAGGGTAGTTTCACACCCCTCTCCATTTCTTTTTTTTTTTTTTTCTTTTTCCCCCTCCCCTGAAAATACACCCCCCTCCCCCAATCTCTCTTCATTTCACAGGCCTTTCCACATGCTTCTTAAACCAGATGGAGGAGTGGTGGGTTGAAAAGCTCGCTCCGCCTCACTTGGCCCTTCCGCGATGGCTCCTGTCCTTCTCTCCCACAGCGATGGGGAGTCCCTCTCGGATGAGCCAAGATTTTTTCCTTCGGGTTTGCCCCTCCCCCCACCCCCCAAAAATGTGGGGGACGCTAAAGACTTGGGGAAGCCAGGTGAAGTGGGTCACTACCACTCTCCCTCTGTGCTGAGAAGAAGTTTGCTGGAGGCTTTGGGGGTGCTCTGACAATCTCAGCAGGAATGGAGACGAAGATGTGGATGACTAGACCAGGAATATCCAAGCTTGGCCACTTGGAAGACTTGTGGACTTCAACTCCCAGAATTCCCCAGCCAGCATAGCTGGCTGGGGAATTCTGGGAGTTGAAGTCCACAAGTCTTCCAAGTGGCCAAGCTTTGACATCTCGGCTGTCAATGGTGTGATGGGGGAGGTTAGACAATTTCTCAGGGAAGGCCTTTTCCCCTCCAATGTGTTCCCCTTCAAGCAACAGCCAGAACCTCCAGGCTGGTGGATGCTCACACGTGCTCTCCTCCTCTCGGTTGGAACCGAGCAAGGGAAGAGCTATGTAGAGGTGGCAAGAAGCTGGAAGACCTTTTGGGGCGGATGTGGGTCTCGACAGGTTAATTCCTCCCCCTCCCCCCGTCTTTCGAACAGAGCTCTGCTCATCCACAGAGCCACAAAGACCGGGATGAGCAGGCAGACATCCTCAACATGGTGGATTTGAGTGGGTAAGAAGGAGAGCCAACAAGCTAACCTCGGACTTCCCAGCCAACGGGAAACAGTGGTGTTTCTTCGGAGAGCGTGCCCTCTTAAGTCTCTTAGAGACCAACAGATCCGTGGGACAAAACTTGCCCCGAACGGACCTTTTAAGTCTCCTGCAAAAGGAAAGAGTTAGAAAAAGCAGAATTTTTCATCACTGTCTCCCTTCCCTCACCCCAAAATAATCATGGGCTCGCGTCAGCCGTCAAAGCAAAATGGGGAAGATTTTTTTAAATATAAATATTTACGGTACTCATCCGATGACGCAAAAAAAGGAATGGTTTTCCTCGGCTTACTCTCCTCAAAATAACCTGTTTTTCCTTTTTTTTTTTTCTTTCTTTCTCTCTTTTCCTCCCCCACTACAAAACTGACCGGAGGAAGGTGAAGAGAGGGAGAGCTAGCTACGGGAGTGGGTTGCAGGACTTTTAAAAAGAAAAAGGGAACTTTCGACTTCCTTTTTTTAAAAAAAAAAAAATATTCCATGTTTGTTTGTTTGTTTTTCTTAAGTGCAATGAAATCTTGATCAGGGAGCATGAAAAAAAAAATGGCACTTTTTTTTTTTTTTTTTGCTGCGTTGGATTTTGGGGCGGTGGGGGGCCCAGAGAGGCAATTTTGGCATCTGCCCCCAACTCTCCTCTTGACCACGACATCCTCTCACACGCACAGGCACAATGATACCACGCTTCTCTGTAAAGGGAGGGTTAATGCATCCCACCCCCAAATAAATAAATAAAAATAATCCCTATGGATGAAGTCCTGGCTGCATTAACCCTCCGTTTGCCCTTCCATGGCACCAAGTTTGATTTTTGTGAGATTATTTTCCCATCCCCCATCCCCCTTCCCTTTTGACTATTGTTTCTGTCATTCCCCCTTGGGTGTGTGTGTGTGCGCGTGTGTCATTTTATTTTTATGGAAGCTGTCTTCTATTAAATGAAAAAGCTGCACTCATCACGTCTCTTCCTTTCCGTCTCTTTCCGATCAGGTGCAAGGAGGAATTGTTCCCATTGGCAGGGCCGCCGGTTTTCTGCCTCATTTGGCCCATGTAGATCAGGTAGCCCGGCTTTTTATTTTATTTTTTTTAAAAAAGGACAGTAAAACTAGCCTGGTCCTTCTGTTTGTTCTTATTTTTATTTGTGGGCTGGGATTTCTGGCCACTAATTTAAGAGCAGAAGTTGGGAACGATGGTTCCCTTCATGACTGGTGGACTTCAATTCCCAGAATTCCTGCCATGCTTGGGAATTCTGGCTCAGGAATTCTGGGAGCTGAAGTCCACCAGTCTTGGCTGGCTCAGGAATTATGGGAGCTGAAGTCCCCCAGCCTTGAAGCATGGCTGGCTGAGGAATTCTGGCAATCGAAGTCCAGTCCCCAAAGGGCTATTAGTAGTAGAGTTAAATAGAAATGCAATCCCTTGTTCCTCAAACCTTGCAGCATCCATCTTAGCGATAGGGAAAGAAGCAAAGGAAGAGGACTTGGCTGGAGTTTATGTAAAGTAGTCCTCATCTTACAACTACAGTTGGCATCAGAAATCCAGTCTTAAGTTGATGCCTGGACCTGGGGTAGATGGCGTTCCCCCCCCCTTTCTCCCCCTTATTTTTCCACAGTTGTTAAGCAAATGATAGTCAAAGATCACCTGTTCTGTGTTTGAAGGGAACATATGAGACCCTCCCTCAAAAGGGAGGCCTCAAATTCAGCTGCAGAAAATGCATTAGCAGTTCAATTTGACCTGTAAACCCCCCCCCCCCCAAATGCTGGATGCAAAAGGGGGTGCCTGTTTCCCCAAAGGACTTTGTGGTAACCAGAAAGTTGGGGTGCCTTGGGGAGGGCATCTCTTCACTTGAAGCTTGTCCTGGCCTCGTGCATGCGAAGTAACTCGAATCCAGCATTTCTTGATGCAGTCTTGAGTTTCTACCTGGTGGAAAGACGGAGTACAGGTAGTGCTCGACTTCACAACCATTTATTTAGTGACTTTGAAGTTACCAACAACACTAAAAACAATGACTTTTGCACTGTTTTTCATACCACTGTTGCAGCGTCTCCATGGTCCCATGATTAAAATTCAGGCGCTCTGCAACAGACTCACATTTATGATGGTTGCAGTGTCCTGGGGTCATCCGGTCATTTTTTGTGCTTCTGAGAACCAAAGTCAAAAGGAAAGCCAGATTTACTTAATTGTGGCGGGAAAGGTGGTAAAATGTGGCAAACCTCACTTAACAATTGTCTTCCATAGCAATGGAAATTTTGACCTCAATGGTTGGTTGTAAGCCGAGAACTACCTGTACAAATTTTTATCTTGGTTTGTGGTTCTTAACAAAGATAGAAGTGGTTTGCAGAGACCAAAGTGTTTTCATGCTGCTGTCTTTCACACACGTTCCTAAATGGACTGGAATATATATAAATATATATTGTGGCTCTTCAGCCCTTGACAAGAGGTGGCAAATAGATAAAATAAGTTAATTCTTTTCTTTCTGAAGATCTAGAGAAGGAAAAAAAAATCCTTGGTCTTGTACTTTTTATAATTAAAGGAGGCTATAAGTAATTTTGTGTTCATGCACTTAATGGATTTATTGCTCTCATGCCTGGTTGAAATAAACTTTCTTGAGAAAAAAAACCTCTGCCTTTCCAAACTGTTTTATTAAGCCCAAGGTTTGCAGTTTAACATTTAAACTTCCCAGGCCACGTCTTCTCTGCACCCCCATAATTTGGGAAAACAAATTTAGAATGCAAAGAGGGAGGCAGATTTTTTCCTTGGAGGGTGGTATAGGATTGAATGAAAACTAGGTTTGTACACTTAAGAAAAATGCATCCATCAAAGAATTGCAAAGTTTTCATTTATGAGTGGGGCCCATCCACAAGCATAGCTCTGTCAGAAGAATGGAAAACCACGAGGAAAAATAAAGAGGATTTGGACTTCAGACGTTCGCTATGGGATGGAAGCATCCTGGCTGAGAATGGCTCCGAGTTGGCTCGACTTCCTGCTTGAGGGTTCACTGAATTGTGGTTGGAAGAATTCATCTAAATGACAGCATTCACAGAACACGACGACCCCATGAAGCCTAGAGCTGTGTTTTCTCAAGTTTGGACGTTTGAAGATGTGTGAGCTTCAACTCTCGGAATTCCCTCGCCGACACAGCTAGGATAGTTGAAGCCCTCACGTCTTCAAGCGGCCACAATTGAGAAACAACGGCATACTACAGTATTAAACTGCATGGTGTATCTTAACCT
The DNA here is from genome assembly GCA_033807585.1 of Hydrophis major. Lineage (NCBI taxonomy): Eukaryota > Metazoa > Chordata > Lepidosauria > Squamata > Elapidae > Hydrophis > Hydrophis major. The sequence goes on from CM066336.1 coordinate 4,165,409, forward strand.
TGGCAACTTTTTAAGACTTGTGGCTGGGGAATTCTGGGAATTGAAGTCCATGCATCTTAAAAGTTGCCAAAGTTGAGAAACAGCACTCTAGTGTTGAAGGTACCAGACTAGGGAGTTCTAGTTCTAGTCTCAGGAGACTGGGAGTTCTAGTCCTGCCTTAGGCATGGAAGCTGGCTGGGTGACTTTGGGCCAATCACCAGGAGATGATGAGTTCTAGTCCTGCCTAAGGCATGAAAGCCAGGTAGGTGACTTCAGATCAATCAAGCTCACAACTCGGGTGACAAGCCAGTTGGTCAATTTTTATTGTAACCAATCGGTCAACACTCAGTTGATTTGAAAAAAATAATAATCCTGCAATGTAGGAAGAGAAAAACATGATCTCAGGCAACATATGTGAAAGCACATGTCTGGATTCACACATATCACTAGCCTTAAAATTGGGTTTCATCAAATAGTGTTAGCATACTCCCGTAGGAAAAGAACAGATTTCTGAATTCACACCGAACATTTAAAAATGTTTCTCCTGGTTCTAAAAATAAGTTGCTTGCAATTCCTTCTATGTTGCTTCGATGAGAGGCTTCAGGTATACAAAGCTGGTTTGTTGAACGAGCGATAAATCTGATTCACACAGTGCAAAGCTGTGGTTTGTTCAGCTGTTGTTTACTGTCAGAAACAACAATTGCTGGTTCACCCAATGAGAAACTAAACCAATTACAATATCTCTTCGTACAATGGCTGGAGTAAGCCTACAGTGGTGGTCCCCAAACTTGGCAACTTTACAACTTGTGGATTTCAACTCCCAGAATTCTCCAGCCAGCTTAGCCTGCATGAATGAAAAGGAAAAATGGTTTGATGGACCACTGGGTGGTGCAATTTGCTTACCATACAAGAAAGGGTTTTATTTCTTTTGTATTTTGTTCAAGTCCATTTTCTCTCTGCTGATGACATCTATTAGACCTTTGTTATCCTGGAAGGCCTTGTACAAACAATGCTTCTTGGACTTGATGGCAATTTCCGGAATGGAGAATGGAAGCATCACGATGAGGTTGAGGTACAGGTAGCCGTTGTCCGCCATTCCCTTCTGGGTGCCAGCCTGCTCCAAGCAAGAAATGATGACGGAGGGATCAACCACCAGGATGAAGGTAACTTTGAAAGCTGTGCAAGCGTGATCACTGAATCCCACCCCCGGCAAGGACCCCTTGTGTTCAGTGCCCTCTTCAATCTCGGAGGCCACTTGAAACGTCCTGGAAAATCTGTGGAAAAAACCCTTTTCAATGCGAGGCTTTAGTAAGTTAAACCAAAAACCTGGTTTGTTGAGCAAGCTATAAACCCAAATCACACGGTGCAAAGCCATGGTTTGCTCAGCTGGGGTTTACATTCACAAACCATAATGTTTTTTTGTTTTTTGTTATTTGTTATTTTTGTTTTTTGTTCACCGAACAAAAGAACCTGAAACCAACTACTTTTATTTCTTCGTCCAAGGTGTTGAGCCAGTCGACACCAATGGATCCTGATAGCCTCATGCTCAGCATTGGCACTGGAGGAAAAATTCTTTGGTGCACCACTGGGTGGTTTCCTTTCTGTACAAGCAAAGATTTACAGTAGTACCTTGATACTCATCGTTAATCGGTTCCTGGAGGCACGAGGAGTACCAAAAATGATGACTACCATATACATTTCTCCCAAAAGGAATAATGTAGTGCAGGGATATCAAACTTGGTTTCATTGAGGGCTGCATCAGGGTTGTGTTTGACAGAAGTGGGCATGGCTAGCTCAATGTCCTACAGCCCAGTGAAAACAGATCCCAGGAGGGCCGGATGAAAATGTACCCCAGCTTCTACAATTTGGTGTCTTCCACATCTATGAAAAGTACTTATAATATCTCTTAATTACACACACACACACACACGCAGGATCACCTCCCAATTTAAAAACCGAGAATTCTCCAAGAAAACACAACTTCTGCAGCCGATGTAAATTATTGTTTATTATGTAGCTGATGGATAAGCCTGAGTTCTCCCAATGCTCAGGTGAAGGAGGGGGCTGGCTGGCTCCCCATTTCACACACCCCACAACAACAACCTTGTGAGGTAGGTTTGAGTTGAGTCCTTCCCCAGTCCTGATCCACAAAACACGATCAATTGTGAAATAGTATTTTTTTGTTGTTGTTGTTCAGCAGTTTTTGTCTTATTGCAATCTCGCGGTGCGTACTTTTTTTGGCTTGTAAAATATCAAAAATATAATCAAAATACATTTTTTAAAAAACCCTTGGAAATCCTGTTGGGTCATAAATATAATACTTAATCTGAGAGCAGCATGTACAGCTAATCCTTGACTTACTACAGTCCACAGTCGGGACTAGAATTTCCATTATTATTAAGCACGGCAGCTTTTTAGGTGAGTCACGCTCCGTTTTCTAATTTTTTTTTCTGCCACGAATTATGAAACAAATTTAAGTGAACTAATTAAGTGAATCATGTGGAGATTAAGGAGATCCAGCTTTATCCATTAACTTGTCAAAAGCTTCAAAGGTTGCCAACAGCCACCAGGTGACACGAGAATGATGCAGATCAATACATGCCAATTGCCAACCGACTGAATTTTGTTCACATGCCACAATCATAAATGCAAGGACAAGGTTCAGGGGTAGGATTCAAATTTTTTTTTACTACCAGTTCTGTGGGTGTGGGCATGGCAAGGGAAGGATACTGCAAAATCCCCATTCCCTCCCCACCCCACTAACCTGCTTTCCAGCTCCGTTCTCCTCTGCAGGGCAACCAAAGAAGAACCAGCCAACCAGCAGAGAATAGATGGGGTTGGCAGGGCCAGTCAGAGGTGGGATTTGCTGGTTCTTCGAACTACTCAAAATTTCTGCTACTTGTTCTCCAGAACTGGTCAGAACCGGCTGAATCCCACCTCTGATAGGGTTGCAAATTTTCGGTGCTGTTGTAACCTCAAATGGTGTTTAAACAAATGGTTGTAAGTCAAGGACTGTCTATACCAGGGGTGGGCAACAATGGTCCCTTTTATACCCCGAAGGTGCTTTTCCAAAGTTTTTTCTTTCCTTTGAAAACTTTTCATTTCTCATCCAAGGAGCTCCTTCAGTTCTTAAGGTAGAACTGAAGAAGCTTCTTGCATGAGAAGCAAAACCTTTCAAACCCCAAGAAAGTCCAGTTGCCTTTTTGGAAAAGACACCTTCAATCTGGATGATTGAAAAATGTATTTACAACCTATGGACTTCAATTCCCAGAATTCCTGGGCCAGGTGGCTCTAGAATTCTGGAAGTTGAAGTCCACAGGAGGTAGAGTCCACATTTGCCACTCTTGGTCTCTACAGCTTTCTGTCTTTCTTGCTTGCATCTTCCCAGCTAAACTGCTTTCACCCCAGCATCCATGTTGTCTAAGGCTTCTTCTCTGAATTTGTTCCACCTTTTCTGTAGTTTTCCAGAGTCGCCAGAGCCTGCAGCTCTCCCATTTTATACCTTATGGAATGGTCTAAGTTCACAGTATACTTCAGCAATTTCTTCCCTTCTTGTACGTTGAAGGGAAAATCATTGGACAAGAATCTCTCAAACAGTTCAGGGTCGCCATCCAATGCCATGATGTTCTGGAGTTCCTTATGCTTGGAGTAAAGCTCAGGACACGTTTCTACAAAGACGTCCCACATCAACGTCTTCTCATAATCGTTGGGTGGTTGGCACTGCAGCTTGTCTTCCATCCGTTGGAGAATCCAACTCAAGCGACACGGCCACTGGTTGGCCAAGACGACCCAACTGGCCACTTCCCGGGGACAAAGGTTGTGCCTCAACAGGTGCTGTTGTGTCATCAACCTGATCGTAATGGGTATGGTATTGACAATTCTCCTCATCTGGATAATGCTATCTGGGACATAATGGTAGAGACAATCTTGTTCATTGTGCAAGTAGTGAAAAGCTTCATGGATGTATTGGACGGCCATAGCATCGATCTCGTGTTGGTCTTCTTGAACCACTGCTTCCATGTTCATTAGTGCTCTACCGTTCCCTTTGGACATGGTCACTCCCAACTCCATGTTCCTTGTGATGATACCGTACATCAGGTCTTCCCGAGTCTGGAAGGCCTCGTGTAAACAACGCATCTTGGAGTTGATGCCGATTTCCGGGATGGAGAAGGGAAGCGTCACAGTGCGGTTGAGGTACAGGTAGCCGTTGTCTGCCATTCCCTTCATGGTGCTAGCCTGCTCCAAGCAAGAAACGATTACGGAGGGATCAACCACCAGGATGAAGATGAAGGGGGCATTCCTATCGGAAAGGAGCGTGTTGATGGCGTTCAACACTCCAACCACCCGTTCTGGGTAACACGTATCCAAACATGTGATCTCAAAGACAATCCTCAAACGCCGACGCTCGAAGATCTCCATGTAGTAGATGAAGCTGGTGAGGACCTCAATCTCCCTCTTGACTGTACTCATGAAACCCAGGTGGCTGGTGAACTTCTCATCACTGGTCATGGTCTCGATTTTCTTCTTCTGGCTGATAAGCAAGTGTTTAATCACAGGAGTAATGGCGATGACCATTGTTGAGCCCGAAATGGCAGCAAAGGTGCCACCAAGGTACTTCAAGATGGCGCCATCCCTTATCCCTGGTATGAGGAGGGCGGTAGTAGCCAGGCCTGCGCCAGCTACCAAAATCACAATAAGGCCTCCTGCGGTGCAACACGTTTTCCTTTTCAGCCTCCACTCTTCCTGGGTGAATCCCGAGGCGAATTGCGGACGGCTGCCCGCCACGTGGTAGAAACTCAGGGAAAGGGGACCGAAGTGGTGGCGAATATGGTCACACAGGGTGGTGACCAACCCAGCCCATAATTTGTCGCTGCCTGCGTATTCCCAGGCACTGAATCTTATGAAGAGGAACTCAATGGTTTTCCTTCGGAGGTGCACCTCGGTGATGACCGGTTGGTAGAAGATGATGTACCAGAGGAGGGTCAGGTAGTTTATTCCGTTGGGGACGCGGGACCTCTGGTGAGTCCTGTTGAATTCGGCTTCTTCCCTTCGGATGGATTCTTTGAGCATGCATCCTGCAATAGTTCATTCAGAAATGGTCAACTGGAGCTCTGCCAAGTTCTCAAAGACCTTCTCTCTATAGAAGGGAATATTTGTAGCTCAGGGTTGAAATATGGGGTTCCTTGGTGCTCTCTGAGCTTGGTGGTTTTCTTGCAAATTTTTCATAACCCAGTTAAGTAACATCATCAGATGATGTATCTAGTTGGGTCATGGAACATCTGCAGGAAAACCACTAAGCTCAGAGATCAGCAAAGACTCCACAGCCCTCCTCCTCCTTCTCTGTCTTCTCCTTTTTCCCCATCTCCTTCTCTTCCATCTCCTTCTCCTCCTTTCTCCTCCTCCCTTGTCCTCCTTCTCTGTCTCCTTCTCCTTTTTCCCCATCTCCTTCTCCTTTTTCCTCCTCCCTTCTTCTCCTTCTCCTCCTCTGTCTCCTTCTCCTTTTTCACTACCTCCTCCTCCTCCATAAACTCCCCTCCTTTCTAGCACTGATGTTGTTACTTAGTGATGCCAATGATACAACTTTTTGTGCTGGCACGATGATTCCTGAAGGGTCCCTTCCTCTCTCCCCAGAGACCCATGGATAGAAGGAGGAGATTCTACTAAGGGCTCTGCATAGATGGATTCCCCATTGAGTCTCTCGGTGTGGGGCTGACCTGCAATTTGGTCCAGTAGGGAGTGAACACGTGTTCCAGTGGGCGAATAGAAACCCACGGTGACCGGAGTGGAGGTATGGCACAACGTCTTTGATAAAGAGCAGCAATAAATGTCATCCTCGGTCATCAGATCTGAGGAGTGGAAAAGTGGGGGGAAAAAAGGAATAGAAATAACCAGATATCAGAGTCACTCAGCACAGCACTGAGAAAAATGACTTATGACTGGTTCTTGCACTTATGACCATTATAACATCCCTGTAGTCATGTGATCAAAATTCAGGCACTTGTCAAAAGCCGTGTCTTTATGAAGGTTGAAGCATCCCATGTCTTGTGATCTTGAGAGTCGGCTTCTGACAAAGTCAAGATTCACTTAACATCCTCATGATTCACTTAACAACATGGCCAAAAAAACCACCACCTTGTAAAATTGGTCGCATATGCCTTAACTTACTTAGCCACAGGAATTTGGGTCCCTTGTCTGTAACCTCTCCTTGCCTTAAGCAATGTTTCTCAACCTGACCAAATTGATGGACTTCAACTCCCAGAATTCCCCAGCCAGAATTCTTTAAGATGGATGACCTTCCATACCCAGCATGGGTGGCTGGGGAATTCTGGGAGTTGAAGTCCACAAATTGCCAAGACTGAGAAATGCTATTAGCCCTAAAGCATCACTATGGAAAAACCATCCCTGACAGGCCTTTTGTTCTCCAAAGAACTGGGGGGGGGGGGAATCATTTGAGAGTAATTAGGATAATTTGCTTGTGTAACTCATCCTATTGTAAATGCCACAGAGCTGAGATTTCCTCAGTGTTTTTTCCCCCTCAGGTGTTTTTTTATTTTCCTTTGTGGAAGGAGCTGAGTGTTTATTTACCATCCTATTTCAGGCTTTAAAATGCTGCGTTTATTTCTGGTGCATTTTCTGTACAGAAAAGGAAATTTCATAAGTGTCCTTGTAGGGCAGGAGTCTTCAAACTTGGCAACTTTAGGATTTGTGGCCTTCAACTCCCAGAATTCCTCAGCCAGAAAAGCTTGAAGACTCATGGCCTTCAACTCCCAGAATTCCTCAGCCAGAAAAGCTTGAAGACTCATGGCCTTCAACTCCCAGAATTCCTCAGCCATGTCTGGGGAATTCTGGGAGTTGAAGTCCATAAAGCTTAAAGTTGCCAAGTTTGGATACTCCTGTTGTAGGGGGTTTCTAGGCTGGAGAAAACATGGTTTTGAGGTCGAAAGGGGCCCAGTCTTGCTCTGTTTTATCATGACAGGTTCAAAAAAGGTAAAAAAAAGTCAAAATGGTGGCTGGGATGAGCAAACCTCAGTCCATTTGTTACGTACCCATAAACAGCAGTAGATGAATTGGATAGTGACTCTGTTCTATAATTTTTTGTTGTTAGCTCCTGCTTGTATTCTGAATTTCTTCAGAATGTGAAATAATTTGGATTTATAGCCTAGGTCAGGGATCTTCAACCTTGGCAATTTCTGGGAGTTGAAGTCTGCTAGGCTTAAAGTTGCCAAGGTTGGAGACCTCTGGCCTAAGTGACATTCTCACATGGGGGAGCAATAATTTTTTGAACGGGTGTCCCCCTCATCATGTGGACTCCCCAAATTGGATCCTTTCCCCTTTTTTTAAATTAATTTTTTTTAATTTTATTTTTATTACCAACGTATCTTCTTCCATTTGATGACGTGTTGTCTGAATACAATCTTGTGCAATACAGTTGTTATTTACAGTCATATTCATTACACTAGTATTATTCTCTAATCTTATCTTAATATACTTAATGTGTCTATCCCTCTACCCTTCTTCTTAGTTTATTTACTTCTATTAAGGTATCTACTATACTTCAAGATTCTTGAATAATCCATTACCTATATTTAGCTTTCATATTTTTTCTCTAACTATTGGTACAATAATTCCAATACCTTGTTGTTATGACTCCCCTTCAAAATTCAAACAAACAAAACAGAAAGCAGCCGTTTCAACAGTAAATCCAAACAGAAAGTAGTCTCACAAGATAACGGCTGTTAGGGATAACATTGTTTACCCTAACTGGTTTAGGTAAAATAATAAATATGTTTTCATAGTTTATTAGTTAAAGTGTCTGCAACTTTAACTGTAGAATTGTAATTAAGGGAGTGGTTGTAAAAAGCACCATAAAAGAAGCAAGGCACTGCAGCTTGCTCTCTCTGGCTTTGATGATCACTAATTACTGGATGAAGACTCCATTTTTCCCTACTGGAACGGGAGAGAGATAAAGGACTGATTTATTGTAAGTGAACTGACATTGGATATTCTACACGGACTTAGCTAATTGAATATCCTTGAATGGACTGACTGATATGATACATGACTAATGGACTGTTATTTTGACTATGCTATAAACTCAAAATGGAATAAACTATCTTTTGATAGCACAAGCGTATCTGTTATTTTTACTGTATGTTAATAAACATACAAGTTTATCTCACTCATTTATCTGTGTGCCTATCTGACTAACGCTGCACATTCTGTTTAACTTGTCTCCTTAACCCTGGTTGGGGAACCCAGGCTTAACAACGGCTGTCATAAATCACAATCCACAGCAGCAAACCCCGCTCTATTCGGCATACCAGTCCCGGCAAACAATCTTCAGCCTCAGAGCCTCTGCTATAAAATCCTCACTCATTCAGTCACTTTGTTCCTGACAAACTCTCCAAACCCAGCTGTGTCCTTTTATACTCATTGAGGCAATGTGCTACTTTCCCTAATCAGCATCTGGCTTGCCTCCCCACAACTTGACATCTCAGTCTCCTCCTAGTTCTAGCATCAAGCCACGATCTGTCAACTTCCCCACTCGACGCCTCTGATTCATTTTGTGGATCAGATGCTGGCATGAATGAGGTTTCAGGTTCTGGCGAAGAGTGTCTGTCAGATAACCTCTCATCCCCCTGGCTCACATCTGTGTCTTCTAATAATTCAGACTCCACATTCATAGCAGGCTCCAGCCTTTCATCATCAGAGTCATCAGAGTCAAAACTCACAGCAGGATCGATCCTTTCAGTCACTATCTACTATACTTCAAGATTCTTGACTAATCCATTACCTATATTTAGCTTTCATATTTTTTCTCCAACCATTGGTAAAATAATTCCCATACCTTGTAATATTCAATTTGCTCTCTTTCTTTAATTGCAAGTGTTAATCTATTCATTTCTGCACATTCTAGTATTTTCCTAATCATATTTTCTTCAGCAGGTATATGTACCCCTTTCCAATTTTGAGCAAATACAATTCTCGCTGCAGTGAATGCATGAATAATCAGATATGCATTCTCTTTGCTGTAAGTTTCAGGTAAGATCCCCAACAGGAATATTTCTGGTTTAAATCAATATGCTGTGGTATCATCTTTTCTAACCACAAACATATTTTTTGTCCAACATTTTTTAGCTTCAACACATGTCCACCATATATGATAGTATGCGTCGGGTGTTTCGTGGCATTTCCAACACTTCGCTGATTTGTCTTTGAACATCTTTGCCAACCTCATTGGTGCAAAATGCCATCTGTAAAATATCTTATACATAATTTGAACCTTTCCAAGTTTCTGCTCCTTGCATGCAAAAATGTGGCTTTGTGAAGAAAGCCACTTCCTTAGTAGCTAGTTTTCCACCTGCAAGGAATATTTGTGTAGAGATGGGTGCGTCTCAGAAACTCCCACACTCAACCCGCAACCTGAAAATTTTATCTCAAGTGCAGATAAATTCACCCTGTCCAATTTATAAACTTACTTATTTAGGGATTATAATGGCGATGGTAGGGCAATTTTAAATGTTGTTTAGATTTTGAAATCATCAGTAATGGAAACATAAAAGGAAAGTCCCTAAATTATTAAAGAGTTGACTCAGCGAATATATTTTTTTCTTTCACCCACTTTAAAAATGTGTCTGATTAAGGTGAGATTGACTCAAGGTTAATTCAGGAAGACATTCATGATTCTTTTGCAAATAAACTTGTGAGCTCACAGGATTCGAGAGGATCTGATTCCATACCAAAATAAATACCACAATTTACAACTGTAAAAGAGCTTGTTAGTGATAACAGTCATAAAGTCCATCGCATGATCGACCTGATTTTACAATCATTTTTGTGGTGCTCATTAAACAAAACCTGTACATTTCCTCTCTTGTGCCAGCATTTTCATTTCATTAGATTCTGAACTATGGAACCACGATTGGGATGACTTGAAATCTAAGAAGCTCGTGACTTGAAATTCCTTTCTTATTGAAAATAAATGGTTTTTTTAAAAAATGTAATAAATTTACATTAATATATATGGGTATATACTTCATTTTATTTTATCATGTTGATGTCATGTATATTGGAAGTGGTGACTCTTTGAAGGCTGTATGCAACAGAAATTCATTTTAATGTACACCGATTAGGGTCTATTCAAAGGGACAATAAAGTTATTTATTCTATTTCTATTCTATTCTAAAGAGCCAAATCATGCAAGCCATACCATTATCTTTGCTTTTAAAAAATGTTCTCTCAGAATAGGGGTTTTATTTTCCTCCCCAGAAAATTAAATGCCCATGATCTTTAAAAAAAAAACCTGAGGCCAGAAGAAAATTAGATATATTCTACTACATATTTTGACAGAATTAAGGATAGTATACACACAATGTTGGAAACAAATAATATACCTTCAGAGGAATTAATAATTTGAAAAATTCTAGATTGTGCTGAAATGGATAAATTGACCTTAAAACTAAAAGAGAAAGAGGAGTCAGAGTATTATGAAATTTGGGATAATTGGTAAAATTGGTTGAGTAAAAGAAACAAAGAAAAAAGGAAATAAGAAAGTTACAGATAAAAATATATAAATGTATATAAACATATATATTGGTTTGGTTTGTATAACAATTTGAAGCATGCTGCAACAGTCATAAGTGTGAGGACCAGTTGTAAGTCAGTTTTTTTTCAGCTCTGAACACTTGCTAAACAGATGATTGAAAGTCAAGGAGTGCCTGATGAGTGCTTTGAAATGAACTTATGTTTGTTTGTTGCAAATGTTAGAACTGCTCCCTAAACTCCCCCTTCAGAGTGCTTTTAACCTTAAGCAAAGTTTAGTTACAGTTCTAACATTTGCAATAGTTCCTGTTTGAGAGGAGATAATTAACATATGCTTTTAAAACTGGATTACATGCACAGTAGTTATTTTCTTTATTAGCATAATATCTTAAATGTTTTCTCTCTTCCGTTCTTCATTATATCTTCCTTTGCTGGCTCTGCAAGCAACCAGTTTAGTGATACTTAAATTGCTAGGTTTTGTTCCCTGATGTAATTCTTCCAGAATGAATGAACTTGGGAGCCGAATAATCAGCCCTGTGTTATTGTCTCTCTAACTGTTAAATAACGCTTTTTGGATCACTTTAGGATATTGCAATATCTAAACTAGGCATGTGCAGCCTCTGGCCTACATGTGGCCCTGGCCACCAAGGAATGTGAGCCCTCATGATAATAAAAAAATATTTAAAAATAAAGAAAGTTTGTTATTTGAATGCATTGCCTATATTTGATCTTTTGTATGAGGCCCAATTCCTCTTGGCTCAGTGCAGCCCAGACAAGCCAAAAGTTCAGACATCCATGATCTAAACTCTAGATTATAACCAATTTGACTTGCTCAACAATTCCCTCAAACCTTTCCCCCTGCCAATAATATTTATTGTTATTTTCCAGCTTTAAAACATGTTAATCTTAATTTTAACAGTACTGCATCATCATTATTATACACATTGTTATACAAACTAATCTCATTATTATGTAAATTCAGTGGTGGGATTCAAATTTTTTTTACTACTGGTTCTGTGGGCGTGGCTTGGTGGGTGTAGCAGGGGAAAGATATCGTCAAATCCCCATTCCCTCCCCACCCCACTAACCTGCTTTCCAGCTCCGTTCTCCTGTGCAGGGCAACCAAAGAAGACCCAGCCAATCAGCTGGGATTCAGGAGGCGGAGCATAGATGGGGTTGGCAGGGTCAGTCAGAGGTGGTATTGGCCGGTTCTCCAAACTACTCAAAATTTCCGCTACTGGTTCTACAGAACTGGTCAGAACCGGCTGAATTCCACCTCTGTTTCCATTTGCCTCAATCCAGTTGGTGTAAATAAGATGCTGGGCCTACCATTATCATGATACTCAGTGTGGCTAAAATGAGTCTCCCGGATCGAACCCGGGCACCTCGTTTCGTGGCCCTCCTCCGCATGTTGCAGTCTGACGACTTCCTTGTCAGAATAATTCATCAGTTCTGGAGTTGGTGGACCATCAACCAGATTTTGCAGACAGATTGGAGCCTGTGAGAAGGAGATAAAGTGGACAGGGGATTCAGCCAGGTTACCTGAGATATGCATTTGCAGCAGCAGGGTTTCTCTCTCTGACTTTTTCATGTTTCCAGGCTTCCGTTGGAAAAACTGGGTCCGTTGAGTGAAAAAAGAGAGAAAAAAAAAGAAAGAGAAAGAGAGAAAGAATGAAAGAAAGAAGGGAAAGAAAGAAAGAAAGAAAGAAAGAAAGAAAGAAAGAAAGAAAGAAAGAAAGAAAGAAAGAAAGAAAGAAAGAAAGAAAGAAAACAAGGAGAGGTACAATTTTGGTTTTTGATGATTTAGATGCCACTGACCTTCACAGCTGGCTTCAAGCTCTCTTTAAGTTGGAAAAAAAAGACCAACAAAAATAAAAACCTGAAAGTGTGGCTAATCAGAAACTCCTTTTAAACCAGGCTTGGCGTATCAAGGATGCTAATTGGGATGACAAAATATTTCAGCCATTGAGAAAGAGGCTGACTTTAGATGGGATCTCAGGTTCAGGCTGTGCGGCCTGGATATTGACCTGTGGGAAATGGGGTTAATTCTGAGGATCAAAAAACAAATCCGATTTTCCCCCTTTTCTCTTCTTTAATGGCATTCTCTTCCAGGGACAGAAAAAGTTCACTTATACCAGCAGTCCTTGCTTTAGGACATAAATTGGGGCCAGAATTTCCATTAGTGAGACGTATTCAATTTTATGACCTTTTTACCAAGGTTGTTTATGCCAAAAGGAGCTAATTATTTCTCAGTGGCTTAAATTCTTCTGCAAATAACCACTCTTTAAGATAAAGATGGTTATGAGTGGGTTGGACATTGGTGTAGAATAACTGCAGAAACATTATTATCACTCATTTAAGTCCCAGGTATTCATTTGCCGATGTTTAAATCAATCTTTGTGAAAATGTAATTATTCTATCAGTCTGTCCATATTTTAATAAATGAGCAAAAGGTGAAGAATCTATGAATATTTTTACAGGAAAAAGTTCCACCATATTTCGGGGACTAAAAGTGTTCTGAGACTGACTTCCTGAGATTGTAATTAAACACACGCTTAGTCCAAACAACTCTTGTTGTATTTCAATGTTGGGAATTTTGTTCATTCCCAGCCTGTAATGAGTCTCAAATAGGCCCTCGAGATAAGCACCCACCTTTATCTCCTTTGAATGGTTGCCAACAACTAGAGTGCCAAATGAATTATAAAAACCTAACTGAAGTACAAAGTCCACACAGAGCTTCAAGGGTTAATCCGAACAGAGTGAATGACTTTGATTCCTGCAAAGGTTTCTCTACCTTTGCCTGTCCTTTATACCTTAGCGGAGGGGCATCTCCAAGCCTTACTCCCGAGTCGTCCCTTTTGTCTCAACTGCTCTTGCCTTCTAGCAGCTCTGTGCACATGCACACTGGAAACAGATTCCCCTAGTTCCTCTGCCTAGCTACTGCCAGACTCTGGAGGCTCTAGAGGCAGCACCCCACTCCCAGATGGTCCTGGCCCCATCTCTGCATCGGACGCAGGACCCTCGTCCGAGTCCTCCCCAGACTCCCAGACTGGTCCCCGTTCTTCCCCACTGTCCAATTCTGCTGCCATCTGCACAGGCTGCCAGTGAACCACAACAGAAAGTTACACCAATTTTATAGTTGTTTTAAGATGTGTGGACTTCAACTCTTAGGAGTAGCTGGGAAATTCTGGGAGTTGAAGTCTACATATCTTAGAGCATGCTGGCTAGAGAATTCTAGAAGTTGGAGTCAGTTCACACATCTTAAAGCACGCTGGCTGGGGAATTCAGGGAATTGGAGTCACAGTTCACACATCTTAAAGCACGCTGGCTGGATAATTCTGGGAGTGAAGTCTACACCTCTTATTAAAGCACATGGCTGGGGAATTATGGAAGTTCAAGTCCACACATCTTAATGAGGCCAAGGATGAGAAACAGTGATCTAGATTAAGATTATTATGGATTAAGATTTTTAATCCTTGAACTCTATTTACAAATCCCAGTGGGCGGGTCATCCATTTAGCAAATGCAGGGCATTCCATGAACTTTGAGGGTCTTTCGCTGAATGTCTGCAGAACACCAGCATTAAATATTCCCCTTTTCTTTGAAGAAATACATTGGATAAAACCTTGCAAGATCTCAGATGGAATTTTGCTCAGTTTGGTTGCTTTCTTGAGCTTTACTTTTGCTCCAAATGCATCTGCTGTGCCACTGGGGGGGTGAGGGTAGAGGAGGAGCATGCTGGCTGGGGAATTCTGGGAGTTGAAGTCCACCCAGCTTAACTTGGCCAAGGCTGAGACACACTGCCATAGAACATTCGTTCCAATTAGTTAAGGAGATTAAATTGAGAAATGCTATGTTGATGGTTATCTTTGGGGTTCGGTTGAAACAGCATCACATCTGATCTAGTAGCTCTCTACGTATGCTCATGTGCTACTCAGAGGAAGACAGGCCTCTGTCTGTTGTAATTGAGGGATATAAGCAGGCCTCTGCAGCACCTTGTGATGTCAATGGGTGAAGATATAATTGCCAGTTTGAAATATCAGGTAAACAAGATCTTCAAGGCATGACCTCAAACCAAGCTCAATGACTAAGCCTGCAGAGGTGGCGGTGGAGAAGGCTCACCGTGTGATCTAACCACGATCAAAATTTCCAGGTATTGATTAAGAAGGCATTTCCTGTATTTCCTCTTCCTGTAAACCCAGCCTGAAAATCCTAGGTGGATTTACAAATCAACTATAAATACAGGTAGTCCTTGAGTTACGACCACAAATATCTACAGACCCCTCACATCCTGGACAGAAACTGTCTCAACTTCTACTCTCAAAACGACACTATAGAGCACTGCGCAGCAGAACAATTAGACACAAGGACAGTTTTTTCCCGAACGCCATCACTCCGCTAAACAAATAATTCCCACAATACTGTCAAACTACTTAGTAAGACGGTATTACTACTCTTCTTCTCATTCTTCCTAGGACCTATCTCTTCCCACTTATGACTATAACCGTGTTGCTTGTATCTTTACAATTTATATTGTTTTATTTGTTTCCTAGGATGATTTGATTGCTTATTAGTATCCTATGACTATCACTAAATGTTGTACGTTATGATTCTTGATGAATGTATCTTATTTTTTCTTTATGTACACTGAGAGCTTATGCACCGAAGACACATTCCTTGTGTGTCCCAATCACACTTGACCAATAAAGAATTCTATTCTATTCTAAATGAGCCCAAAATTTAGGTTGCTAAGTGAGACATCCGTTAAGTGAGTTTTGCTCCATTTTATGACCTTATTCGCCCGGTCCTTAAGCGAATCCCTGCAGTTGTTCACTTAGTCACACCATGGTTAAGTGAATCCCACTCCCTGTCAGGAGGTAACAAAACCAAATCGTATAACTGCCCCCAGGACACTGCAACCGTCATAAGTACAAACCAGTTGCCAAGCATCTTGACCATGGGGAATGCTGCAATGGCTGTAAGTGTTGAAAAAAAGTCAAAATTAAGTCAATTATTTCAGTGCTGTTGTAACTATGAACGGTCACTAAATGAACTCTTGTAAGTCGAGGACTACCTGTAAAAGCATAGCAATATGGGTATGTGTGAAAGTTAATGATCTCTGTTATTCAGATGGAACCCACAAGATGTCATGCCCCTGTTGTAGGAAGCCGAACAGCTGACAGGGAGCGGGCGTGTGGCTTCGTTGGCTGTGGAGGAAACTGGAGAAGGGCAAAGTCAGGCTGGGCAGAGCAGAGCAGAGGTAGAACAAGGGAGAGGGAGTTCAGAGGAAGACCCAGGGCCATCCCCTCTTCATCCTAGGCCATGCAGGGAGGAACAGAGAAGAGAGCAACATGGGTTGCATGGCTTATGGGGGAGGAAAGGGCCCTGATTCCTTTCATTAGCCACACCTGGGAAGAGAATTTCAAAGAAATGCGTCTGCTGGAAACAAACGTGAGTTTATCTTGTGTTTGCTTTGGTTATCTGCCTTCCTGGCATCCTCCCAACCATGTTGAATAACTACCATTCCTTCACATCTGGATCTCCTTCTCCTGCCCTACTGAATTAATGATCTCATCTTGCCTTGATTGGACTTATAATTACAGTTTTTGTTGACCACGTTTTGGACTTGATTCTCTGCAGCCAAAGGCTATTCCTGGGAGAGTTTTTCTCCAGCCCAGAAGGTAACAGGACATTGGGGGCAAAGTTGGAGCTAATAAAAGGACTCCTAATGATTATCTGACTGGGTTGCCTTTGTGCCAAGCCCCTTTGGGTCATCACACAAGGCATTTCAACCTTTGCCAGATGTTGCCAACCACGGGCAAAGTTTTGATCTCACCACCATCATGGCTGCTGCATCTGGATTTATTTATTTATTTATTTTAAATCAACTCTGAGGACATCCCTGGTAGATGCAGACAAGGCACACACTCAACAGGTGAAGCTTCTCCATCCTTCCACTTTTAGCCTGGGGAAATGAGACCTGATGAATTTGGGGGTTTTTTTTGTTTTTGTTTTACAAACCGAGATTAGGAAGATGAGATGAGAATTTGGCTTTTCACAGCCACCCCTGTTCTATCTCTTCACCTGTTCTAAATCTAAAAGAAGTAAGGGAGCTCATTATAAATAGCCCCAAATATGTAAATATTTCCAAGCAGGGAGTTGGCTCAAGGCCTTGGCTATCTGCTGCATTGCATCTGTTTTGTTTTTCCCTTTCAGCCAGAACAATGCTGCTTTGTAGCTGCTTGCTATACATCTCGATAATTTCATTTTGGCTTCCTTCTTTGATGCTCCCAATCCTGTTGACTAAGCCTTCAGATCTCTTACTCATCGTTTAAGGAATAAACCCCAACTACGTAGCTTTGAATCATCCATGATGTTTTTCCTCTCTCACAAGAAAAAATATACATCTATACGTTACAACCCTAGTTTGTTACTGTCCCCTAGTTTGGGTGATGGAACCTTTGCAAGAAAACAGCCAAGCTCAGAGACACCTCAATTCAACCCTGAGCTGCAAATATTCTCCTTTATTGATCACATATAAGCCTCCAAAACAAAATCTAGGAATTTCACCTTCTAGCAAACTCTATGAATCAACCTTGTATCAGCTTCTCCTTTCCAATATTTCCAAATTCCTTACATGAGATAATAATAGCAAAGGAACGACACCCATTTCTTTCCTTTTATTAGTTGTATTTCTTAAGCTGATTGTTCATGTCCATACAAGCTCAGCTGTTTTGCAGAGGGAGAAATTTGTGGATCGTTTTTGTTCAAAAGTCTGAAAGTTCGTGTTCATTTTCCTGAGAGTCCCATTCTTAGATAAGGGCTAAATCATCAATGATTTTTCAGCTCAGGTTTTTACGTACGATTAAGCCTGGCTTTCCAAGAACAAAGCAAACAGCCCACAAATATTCCTTCTATAGAGAGATTCTACTTTACATTTCACACCCACTAATACAGATAGACTTGACTTACGACCACCATTATCTATTGCAAAGCAGGACAATTGTTAAATGAATTTTGTCCCATTTTTCGACCTTCCTCCACCACGGTTGTTATGGGAATCCCTGCAGTTATTACGTTAGTGACTCGGTCGTTAAGTTAACCCAGCTTCCTCGTTGAGTTTGCTTGTCAGAAGGTCGGAAAAGGGGATCGTTGCAACCGTCATAAATATGAGTCAGTTGCCGAGCCTCTGAATTGCAATCATGAGGATGTTGCAATGGTGCTAAGTGTGAATAACGGTCATCAAAGTTCACACTTCCTTCAGTGCAATTGTAACTTTAAATGGTCTTTAAACAAACTGTTGTAAGCCTTGGGCAAGTCATGGAATCAACCTGATGAGGACTATTTGTTAGCAAAAAAAAATTATACAGCATTTTTTCCCCTCTGTCTCATCAATCAACATCCGAGAAGGATACAAGAGAAGTTCTAAGAAATTATAGAACAAATAGAGTGGGAAGGGACCTTGGAGGGCTTCTAGTCCAACCTCCTGCCTAGGCAGGAAAGTCTATAGCATTTCAGACAAAGGGTTATCCAGTCTCTTCTTAAATACTTCCAGTGTTGGAGCATTCACAATTTTTAAACCAGAGGCAGGCAGCCTTCAACACTCAAAGAGCCATTTGGACAGGAAAACAACAACAACACCAGGAGCCACAAAGGTCCTAACTGGAAGCGCCCCCCGTTCAATTCTGGAGGGGACCGGACCGGACGTCCAGTTCCTCCACCATAGAGTCTCCTCCTAGTGCAGCATCCTTTTCCCTCTGCCGATCAGAAGTTCGGTTTCTATCATCATAGAGTCTCCTCCTAGCACGGCATCCTTTTGCCTCTACCTGTCCTAACCAAAAGCCCTATCAGTTGTGGAGCCGACTGGGAAACCCACCCTTTGCCATAGAGTCTCCTCCTGGTGCCCTGTGCTTCCCTCCCCCATCCCTAACTGGAAGCTCCTCTCAAAACTGTGGTGCCAACCAGTGACAGGGAGCTGCAGCAGAGGGATGAAAGAGCCACATGCGGCTCCAGAGCCATGGGTTGCCTCCCCTGATTGCCTCTAAATGATCTAAAGACTGCTTGCACCAGGATGGTCAAATGCCCCCTTTGGCTGGGAATGATGGGAATTGAAATCTGGCACACCCACAGGTTGGAGAAAGCCCTTGGGTCCTCCTGTGGTGTCTTAATACCTCCTTTTTATAAACAGGAGAGGAGGAAGAAATTGGACTAGATGACCTACAAAGTCCCTTCCAACTCTGTCAATTTGTAATGTCTGTAATTAAGAACATTGGAAATGTCAACTAAAAGGATACTCCTTTGGTCTTTTTAGCTGCCAGAAAAAGGAAGTGGGGGAAAACAAGTCATTCCTTAAGTGCCTAGATAATCACCCTGGCAGCCCAAAGCTGTCGGCGCACAAGAATATTATTGGAGAGCATGATTGATAACTCTTGGCTATGGATGTATCCCATTGGAGAATATACATGCAGGGGGTGGGGGAAGACCAGGGTCAAGGGGAAAATGAATATTTTAGTATCGGCTGCATCCAACTGACGCCAACATGGCCACTTCTAATAAATCAATTTTCTTTTCTCTGAGAGATGTGGCAAGAGACTTATGATTTGAATGAGGGTGGATTTGTTGGAGTCCTGACAGCCAGTCGATACTAAAATACAGAAATTAATACTAAAATACAAGCTTAGTCACCCCAAGTGTCCAACCCCACTTCAATATCCTTCCAGGTGGATAATTGGGGGGGGGAGACCCTGTCCTTTTAGCAATCTCTTCCCCCCCCCCATTCAGCCAGCACAAGCCCCTTGTCCTATCTGAGGTCTGTCCCATTCTCTCCATCTTCTCCTTCACCTATGAAAGAGACTCACCCCAGATCACATGTGTTGTTGGGAGAAGACAGCCAAATCCCTCGTTCCAAAGATCTCCTCTTGTCTCTTATCCTGTTTGGTACCCAAAGCATCAGCTTGGTTGAGCTGGCGGGATTTTACATGTCTTGGCAAGGCACCGATCCTCAAGTTTTGTCTCTTCTTTGTCTGCAGAACGTTGTGAGGTGTTCCACCTCCAGAGAAGCTTGGCCCTTCCAAGCTGCGGATTGCAGCAGCTCCTTAAATCTCCCTCGACCTGTTTTTTGGGCCCAGATTGCGAAAGGGATCAAGGAGTAGCTTTTGCCATTCACACCTCCACCTTTGCCGGCAGAGAAGCATACAGGCTAGACTAGTCAAACCCTGGGGTTTATTTTGAATGTGGGTGTCCTTTTTAAAATAAATAAATAAATAAAAATTATTTCCTTAAATGTTCAGGTCCCTTTCCTTAAATTCAGTTTCCAGGTTGTCCCAAAAAAGATTGACAAAAGGTTAGAAACACCTGTGTGGGTGAGCAAGCCTTCATTAATCATTCAAGGATAGACAGTGATAATGACGTGATCCATTCAGTCCTGTCTGACTTTTTGGTGATTCTATGGGATCGGCCCTCTCTCCGGATCTTCCAATCTTGCACTATGGTTTGTCCTCGACTTACGACCATCACCGAGCTCCAATTTTCTGTTGCCAAGCGAGACAGGTTGTTAAATAAATTTTGCTCCATTTTACAACCTTTTTTTTGCCACAGTTAAGCGAAGAATCACTGCGATTGTTAAATTAGGAACACGGTTGTTTATAGGCTACAGATGAACAGAGCTGAAAGGGACCTTGGAGTCATCTAGTCTAACCCCCCACCTCGCCCAAGCAGGAGACCCTACACCGTTTCTGACAGATGGCAGTCTAGTTTCTTCTTGAAAGCCTCCAGGGATGACGCTCCCACAATTTCTGAAGGCAGTGAATCTGGCTTGCTCTGTTGATTTTTCTTGTCAGAAAGTCGCTAAAAAGGCTCACTTAACCCCAGGACAGTACAACGGTCATAAATATGAGTCAGTTGCTAATGGTCTGAATTTCAATCACATGATCATGGGGATTGTGCAGTGGTCACAAGTGTGAAAAACAGTTGTCAGTCACTTTTTTCAAATGCCATTGTAACTTTGGTTGCTAAATGAGCTGTTGTAACTCAAGGACTACCTATATCAGTCTTAAACCGTACTTTTAAAATTCAGCTTTGCCCTTTGACACCAAGATCCTAAAGTCATGTTTCTCAATCTTGGCAGCTTGAAGATGGATGGACTTCAACTCCCAGAATTCCCCAGCCAGCTATGTTGCGCTATGCTATGCTGGCTGGGGAATTCTGGGAATTGAAGACCTCTAGGCTTAAAACTTTGCCGGCTGGGGAATTCTGGGAATTGAAGTCCTCTAGGCTTAAAACCTTGCTGGCTGGGGAATTCTGGGAATTGAAGTCCTCTAGGCTTAAAATTGCCAAGGTCGGAGACCCCTGCCTTAAAGACACCAGAATTCCACGAATCAACTTCCAAACCCTCTCTGGGAATTGCCATTTTTCACCCAGCCAACATTAATAATGCCCGATGGCCTTAATGGCTTTTATTTAGCTACTTAACACGACATCAAATGAACTCTTCCTCCTCCTTTCTCGGCCCACTCTGATGTCACCTTCTTTTTGGGAATGTCACAGGCTGGGCCCGAAACATGGCTTTCCCCTCGTCAAACGTGACACACACTCCAAATTTAGATCCCATTGAAAGCCATGGGAATTCCTTTATGAATCAGCGTTGGATTCTGGTAAAGACGGTTACGTTGTTTTCCTGAGAAAATGGGCCTGCGTTCAAGGAAGACTTGGAGTTTCAGCTGGCTTCAACCTGAGGCCTTCACCCAAGGAGGAGGAGGATTTGCAATTGGCCCTACTTCTAAGGTAGGCTTCTGCCACCTACTGGTCTTGATGACCTCTTGGTGGTTCTAGGAGCCAGATCAAGTCACACCTTCTGATTTTGCACTATTTCTTTGAGTCTTTCTACTCTCTGGTTGGCGTCAGCTGTGATGGTGCCTATCCATCATGTTCTTTAAAGGCCTTTGACTGCTAGCTCTTCCTAATATCGTTGCTTTCTCCATATCCCTGCATGGAGGACATGGCCAAAATGAGGGGAATGCAGTTTTGCGATTGTGGCCTTCCCGTGATATGTCAGGTGTTGCTCGCTCCAATACTTCCTTGTAGGTTTATTTTTACTCTCCAAGTAATACGCAGGAGACTTCTCCAGCACACCAGCTCAAAGGGGTTGAATTTCTTCCTGTCTTGCCTATTTAAGGTCCAAATTTCACGATCATAGGTAGCTACTGGCAGGGATGGAATTCAGCCCGTTCACACTGGTCCAGGCAAACTGGTTGTTAAATTTACTTCTGGTTTGCAGAACCGGGAGTTGAACTGACCGGCTGGCTCCACCCTCCCCTCCCCTCCCAGGAGTCTCCAGGTGGCCAGTTTTGGATGCAGGTAAGTACAGGTTTCGTGCGGAGGCTCTGAGTGGGCAAAAAATGGGCCTTCCAAAAGTCGAGGTTTTTGAATCCCACCACTCCTGGCTACAGGGGAAGACAATACAGGGAGTCCTCGACTTACAAACCCAGTTGAGCCCAACATTTCTTATTGTTAAGTGAAACATTGGTTAGGTAAATTTTGTTCCATTTTACAACCTTTCTTGCCCCCGTTGTTAAATGAATCATTGCATTGGTTCAATTAATCACGTGGTTGTTAAGTAAATCTGGTTTGCTTGTCAGAAGGTCGCAAAATCAAAACCACATCAAAACCATCCTAAATATGAGTCAGTTCCGAAGTGTCTGACTTTTGATTCTGTGTCCACGGGGATGACGCAACGGTCGTAAGTACGAAACACCATCATAAGTTGCTTTTTCCAGTGCCGTTGTAACTATGAATGGTCATTAAGTGAACTGCTATAAGTCAAGGACTATAGAGAGGACTGCTACCCAATGTTTGTTTGCCAGGCTGATGTCTTCTTTCCTTTCAAAGAAAGGGTTAAAGTGATGTTGGAGAACTAGTTAAGAGTTTTGACTCATCAAATCAGTGTAATCAACACTTAGTAAACTCCTAGTTGGATTTTGTCACGGATCATCTGTGTGCAACCTGGTCATTTAGGTCAGGGGTCTCCAACCTTGGCAGCTTTAAGACTTGTGGACTTCCACAAGTCTTAAAGTTTCCTAGGTTGGAGACCCCTGCTTTAGGTGAGCTAAGGTTGTACCTGTCACAGTTGTACTCAAGACCACCCCCCTCACTTCTGGTGGCCTTCTCCTTCCTCCTCTTCTCTTTCTCAGGACTTCTTAAGAGAACTAGTAGGTGTCCAAAATTATGACAATTACAACCTGGACATTTGTGCCTGGAATGAGATCACTGCTTGATTCGTTAGATCATCAGTTGATTTTCATGGCTATCCATGGTGTGCTCGGGCGGTGACAGAGGGCATGCTACAATGATGGTCGTAAGTACAAGAACTGACCATAAGACCTTTTATTCAGTTCCATTGTAACTTCAAATGGTTGTTAAATGAAGATTGAAAGGTTGAGGGCTACCTGTACCTCTCCCTTTAGAAGTCCAGCTTCACAAAACTATGCAAGTTACTGGTGGGGGACAATCCCAGTTAAATTTTCAATTCCCAAGTTAAATTTTCAAGCATGTTGAGCAGGGGGCCGGAGTAGATAACCTCCGAGGTCCCTTCTGACTTTGCTAAGATCTTTTGCAAACTTTGGGAGTAGATTTGGAAATTTGGGATAAACCATTGTTCCCCCAAAATAGCAATAGCCCTTAGACTTATACACCGCTCTACAGTGCTTTTTCAGCCTTCTCCAAGCGGTTTATAGAGTCAGCCTCTTGCCTCCCCAACAGTCTGGGTCCTCATTTTACTGACTTCAGAAGGATGGAAGGCTGAGTCAACCTTGGAATTCTGGGAGTTGAAGTCCACCTGTCTTAAGTTCATTAAATGCTGACTGAGAAATTCTGGGAGTTAAAATCCACCCATCTTAAATTCAGTAGCATGGTAGCTGGGGAATTCTGGGAGTCGAAGTCCACCCATCTTAAAACTCAAAGCCAGCTGACTAGGGAATTCTGGGAGTTGAAGTCCATCCATGTTACATACATGCTGGTGGAGAATCCTTTTCCCTGTAGACTTGCCAACTTCCTTTTGGAAGGCTAATTCCTATTGCTTAGTCCATAAATAGAAAAAGCAATGAAAGGGATGCTCTCAGTGCCATGAAAAAAATACTGCTGGGGCCACAAAGAAGCAAAATTCCAGGAATAACTTGGGGTCCCTCTTTCCACGAAGTTAGCAATCCCATATTTTTTTTGCTGTGGACTGAATGGCCAAACCAGGTTCCCACCCCTGGGGAAATCAGAAATATTCACCTGTGTGATGGCGACAGGCGAAATACCTGCAGCTGAAAACAAGGAAGCTTCCCCCAACCATCTTGTTTCGATTTCACATGAGATCCCCAAGGGGGCTAGGCATGTGGGGAGCTGAGGAAGGGTCTGGCATTGTGGAAGACCCACAAAAGAGATGGATGGAGGGTACCCTCGCCTCCTCCTGCCTTGTCGTCCGTAGGTCTCCGGGAAGGCTGAAGCGCAATGCTGGTGGCCCTCTTCCAACCAATGTGGCCAGTGGTAGGATTCTACCAGTTTCCCTACTGGTTTGGTGATAGTGCACTTTGTACGTGCACACCTAACATGCGTGCGCAGCTTTTCAAACATTAGCTGAGACTCTGCCATGCCAATCAACTGAGAGGATAAAGAAGAGAAAGGCGTACTACCAATTTGGCTGAACCAGTAGCATTTTTGGGCTACCGGATCGGGGGAACTGGACCGAACCGTAATATTTCACCACCGACTGCTCCACCACTGCTCCAAGGCTGCCAGGGTGCCTACCTTTCTGTTTGCTTCCACTGGATCTTCTCCCTTGGTTTGCTTCCAATGGATCATGCTCTTCTCCCAGGCATTGGCCTGGGTCAATGCAACCTCTGTGCACATTAGCAAAGCTCAGCCTGCACCTTCCTCACCTGTGGACTTCAAGGCTCATCTGTGGAAGTCCTCAATTATCTCATTCTTTTGAACCCTCCCATGGCTTCTCTTCTTCCTTTCTTTGATTTTTGGGAATGACAGAGGAATGCCGTGACTAAGCCTGGGAGCATCATAAAACGTGGCACCTTCGCCAATCAAAATAATTATTAGCCGTGAAGCGGAAAATCAAGCCTGACCAAGGACAGCGGTGGAGGCGAAGAGAAAGGAAATTAAACATACCTTTCCTTCTTCTCCACGTGAGTTAAGTCCCTTATTTCATCTATTTGATGGTATTTATATACTACAGGTGGCCCTCAACTTACAATGCTTTGTTTAGTGTCCATTTAAAGTTATAACAGGACTGAAAAAAGCCAGTGGTCACAGTTTTCCATACCATCTTTGCAGCATCTCAGCAATCATGAGATCAAAATTCAGATGCTTGGCAACTGGCATGTACATATGCTGGCTGCAGTGTCCCGAAGTCATGTGATCACCTTAGTCACCTTCCGATCAGCCAAAATCAACGAGGAAGCTAGATTCACTTCAGAACCATATTAATAACTTAACAATGGCAGTGATCCTCTTAACAGCAGGGGCAAAAAAGGTTGTAAAATGAGGCAAAATTCATTGTTAACATCTGTCTCACTTAGCAACAGGAATGTTGGGCTCAGTTGTGGCCATAATTCAAGGACCACATGCATACCTATGTTTGATTTTACTGATTCTGAAACTGGAGCTAAATCCGTTCCTTTCGAGTTTGGGTTTTTCTTTTTCTTTTTAACTTTTCAGATTGACTGAGCAGACACTGGGACTGAATCAGAGAACATGGATATGGAAAAGAAATCAATCAGAATAGAGCTGGAAGGGACCTTGGAGGTCTTCTAGTCCAGCCCCCTGATCAAGCAGGAGACCCTCCACCAGTTCGGACAAGTGACTGTCCAATCTCTTCTTAAAGCCTCCAGTGATAGAGAACCCAGAACTTCTGATGGCAAGCCATTCCACAAGTTCATTGTCCTCCCTGTTAGGGAGTTTCTCCTTAATTCCAGATTGCTTCATGATTAACGAGAACAACAGCAGAAATACTGGGATAATCTACACATGGTACGAAACAATCTGTCTGCTTGCTTTTGCCATAAGATCTTGGGTGAACCCCAGTTAATGGGATCTGGACAACAACCTTCTGGTCATTTGTTTGGCCCACCTGCCTACCCGGGCTCTTGACTGTCCTTTATTTCCTGTTTTTTCAACCTCAGCTGCTTCGTGCAGCACAACTGAGGTTGAAAAAGCAGGAAAGAAGAGGAGTGCAGTGCTTGTCAGCTGTCCGGGCGGCACAGCTGATGTATTTTTCCAAATGCTGTACACTTTTTGACCCACCCAGTCACATGACCACCAAGCAAGCCACACCCACCAAGCCATGCCTACCATGCCACACGCCCACAGAATGGTTTGTGAAAAAATTTGAATTCCATCCCTGAGTTTATGTCTCATTTAGCAACAGAAATGTTGGGCTCAATTCTGCTGGTTCGTCAAGGGCTGTTTGCACATTTTTCTGTGTTTCATTCTGGAGTGCCATTTTAGAATTTTGCTTCTGTATTTGTATGTATGTATGTATTTATTTATTTGGTTTATATTGCTACCAATTTGCCCATGGAGACTCAAGGCGGCTTACACAATGTAAAATCATATTTAAAACAAAATATAAAAATAAAAACAATAAGAACCAACAAAAATAATCAAATAAATGAGTAACGTACAAATGTATGCATGTAGTCACATTCTAGGGCCATGATGGCGAACATGCCGGAAGTGCCCACATGCACACATGCAGAAGTGGCAGACATAGCCACTTCTGCTAGCACATGAGAGGTCGCCTGGAAGAGACCCACTGCACATGCCCACATGCCGTCTTCCCAACAGCTGATTGTCAGGTATCTGGCACACATGCACAGGGTGCAGGGAGTGTGGGAGAGATGCGTGCACATGCTCAGAGACACACAGGGTGTTAAGTTCTGAGTGTGGGCGCTAAGAATGAAGGACGAGCCGGTGAAACGGTGAACTTCAAAACTCTTTATTAACATGGTGTAACAGCTCAGCTCAATGGCTGCAACGGCCCCCTTTATATAGGCAAGCTATTGAGTATTTAACCAATGAAACACGAGGAGCGCTAGCTCTGTTAACCAATAGGAGAGGCTCGTTAATAGCCAATCAGATTCTCCTGAACGGACCAATCCGATGTCGCTATTATCGGCCAGTCAGAAGTGCAGGGCCAGAACCCTGCACTTGACTTCAAGCTCTCAATAATCTTTATTAAACACATTTATTCATTCACAACACAGGAGGTCTCGCATGCACAGAGAGGCATGGAGTGGGGGGAATTGCATGTGCGTACACAGGGGACGTGGGGGACTTCTGGGTGCTGGCATGTGAGCAGGCAAGCGTAAGCGCGCATGCAATTTTTGGCACGGGAGCCCAAAAAGGTTCTAGGGCTTTTGTTGAAGAGTGTATAATAGTGGCAGGGGTGGGATTCTACAGGTTCGCACCTATTCACTAGAATCAGTTGTTAACATTCTAAGCAGTTGGGAGAACCGGTTGTTAGAAGAAATTGCAGGGCTAATCCTGTAAGGAAGGCAGGAAGGAAACATTCTGGTGTTGCTTACAGAAACTCCCTCTCTGTTAACCCTTATTACATTCTTGGCAGGACTGGACTTCCTGTCTCAGGAACATCTCTGAAGTTTTTTTCCCCTCCTTTGCTGGTACTTTGCTTGTGTTGAGTGACCATTCAAAGTTACAATGGCACTGAAAAAAGTGACTTATGACCATTTTTCACACTTAACGACTGTTGCAGCATCCCCACAGTCATGAGAGGCCAGGTGAGGAGATGCGTGCCTCGATGTGAGTGATGTTGAGTTGGCCACGCCCAGCCAGTCACATGACCACCAAGCCATGCCCACCAACTAAGCCACACCCACAGAACCGGTTGTTAAAAATTTGAATCCCACCCCTGAATAGCGGTGTAATAGGAAGTCTACATCTGCCCAAATTGGAGTAATTAGGTGTCCACCCATCTGGTTTAGGGATGCACCAAAGGAAATGTAGCTATGTTACTGCCCTACTTAGGGGCGATAAAATCAAAGGAACTCTTAGCTTGCAACCCCAAGAATGCTGGACACCCCAAAGCTCCCTTGTGCCATAGAAGCCTTCTAACACATAAAAACTATAATTGCACAGAAGTATTGTGGATGAAGAAAGTGGGGAAACATTTAAGACTCATTAGATTCTTGCGGATGTTTTAATTTTTTGAACACTATTAAGTACAATTATGGTGCTTCTAATCTCTTGGTTACCTTTGCCTTTCTGCTTTTTTTTTTTTTTTTTTTCAAACCGCAGGTGCACTTGGGTTGTTGGAAAAGCACCACAGTTTCCTGTGCTGTGTTTGTGTGGCCCGGATGCAACTTCACAGAGGAAAGCAGAAAAAAATGTGTCACGCCAACTCGGTCCAAGTTGCACGAAGGCTTACGATGGGCAGAAAGGCCCGTGATTTTAATACACGCTTTTTGCCAAACCACCCAATATCCTGCCCTGTGTTTGCAGCAATTTGGTGACAGGATGATGAAAGAAGAAGAAGACAAAATTTTGCTTGGTGATGATTTTGGGCAATTACAAAACGTTGCATGAAGGACAGCAGATCCTGCAGAAAATTCAGCAGTGCTTGGAGAGGAACACCTCAACTTACACATTCATTTATCGACCGTTTGAGTCACACCAACACTGAAAAAAACGGACTTACAACTGGTCCTCACACTTATATCTGTCACAGCAGCCCTGTGGTTGGTGCGATCAAAACTAACATTTTGGCAACCAGCCTGTATTTATGATGGTTGCCGTTTCCCGGAAAGAGGTGGTATTCAGCAGGTTCTGACCAGTTCAGGAGAACTGGTAGCAGAAATGTTGAGTAGTTTAGAGAACCAGTAGTGGAAATTTTGAGTAGTTCGGAGAACTGAGCAATACTACCTCTGACTGGCTTCACTCCCATCTATGCTCCACCTCCTGAGTCCCAGCTGATTGGCTGGGTCTTCTTTGGTTGCCCTGCACAGGAGAACAGAGCTGGAAAGCAGGTTAGTGAGGTGGGGAAGGGCATGGGGATTTTGCAGTAACCTTCCCCTGCCACGCCCACCAGACCAAACCACACCCACAGAACCAGTAGTAAATTTTTTTTGAATCCACCACTGGTCATGGGGTCATGTGACCCCTATCTGTGACCTTCCCAGACAATTTCTGGCAAGTATAATTAATGGGGAAGCTGGATTCGCTTCATGAGTGTCATGCTTCACTTAACAATCATGTCTATGGAGATTCTCGGTGATCCAGGTCATGGTTTTCCAAAGGCAACCGGACTTCCTTTGTTTCTCCTTGAAGAGGTTTCGCTTCTCCTCCAAGAAGCTTCTTCAGTTCTGATTAAACGAAAGTCAGAACTGAAGAGGCTTCTTGGATAAGAGGCGACATGCCTTCAAGGAAAAAGAAAGTCCTTTGGAAAAAAAAAAAGCACCTTTGGGGCTTAACAACCAGGCCAAAAAAAAAAGATCATAAAATCAGGCATGGCTCATGTAGCAATGGAAATTCTGCACCCGATGGTTGCCATGAATTGAGGACTATCTGTATTGGAAACATAAGTTTTTTTAAAAAAAGCATTTGGAAAGCATCTCTTAAGTCAGTAATGGCAAACCTTTTTGTTGTGGTGTGCCAAATGCCAGCATTCATAACGCAATGCACCCCATCCCCCCCTGTGCATGCCTGTGCAACATCCCTTTCACCTTACCTGCACTGTGCATGTCTGTGCCTCCCAGCTGATTTTCGGCCCGTTTGAGGCTATTTTCACCCTCCCGGAGGCTCAAAGGAAGCCTCTGCAGCCTTGGGAGGCCGGAAAATGGGCCCTTTTCAGCACTTCCGGTATTTCCAGAAAGCCTGTTTTTTCGGCTTCCCAAGGCGTCTTCTGGAGCCCGGGGGAAGCTGTTTCCACCTACCGGAGGCTCAAGGGAAGCTTATGGAGCTGTGGGAGGCTGAAAACGGGCCCGTTTTGGCACTTCCAGTATTTCCAGAAAGCCCATTTTCCAGCTTCCTGATGCTGCAGAGGCTCCGGGAGGGTGGAAAGGGCCTCAAATGGGCCAAAAACCAGCTGGGAGGTGCGTGCATGCACAGTGCAGGTAAGTTTGGCTGGGGCTCGCGTGCCCACACAAATGGCTCTGCGTGCTACCTGTGGCACATGTGCCATAGGTTCGCCATCACGGTCTTAGGTGTTCTGGAAGAGCGTTCCAAGCATAATGAAATCGTACAAATGGCCATGTTTTATTCTTGCTTATACCAGGATGACTAAGACCCTTTGCAGCCCTTCATGTGGGAAGACCATGGGTGTCTGGTTTCTCCTGAGTCTTAGATTTTTTTTTTTTTAAAAAAAGTTTTTATTAATTTTCTACAAACAAACAAGACAGACAAAACATAAAAACATCAACTCTTATATGTACATCCAGTGTGTCAGTTGGTTCATCATTTTTGTGCATTCATTCTGTAGTCTCAATTACAATTATGTTACATAACAACTCATATTGTCAGTCCAAACTTATATATCTTAATATCACTAAAAAAAGAAGATTTTGACTATATTTTTAATCATTCATGCTTAATGAGC
Organism: Hydrophis major; assembly: GCA_033807585.1. Taxonomy (NCBI): domain Eukaryota; kingdom Metazoa; phylum Chordata; class Lepidosauria; order Squamata; family Elapidae; genus Hydrophis; species Hydrophis major. The sequence continues at coordinate 4,195,533 of CM066336.1, forward strand.
TAACAATACTTTAAACCAGTTTACTCTATAACAAATCATGTAATCATATCAAATCAATCCTAAGAAATCCTTTATAAATATAATATCAAATAGCAAAATAATAGCAAAATAAAGATATTCCTTACTATCTAGCATTCTGAATATTCTATTATCGTATTTTATCATCTAACCATTTATAAAAAAGATCCCAAATTTCGTAAAATTGTTTATCCTCTTGCTCTCTAATTTCAAATGTCAATCTGCTCATCTCAGCACATTCCAATATTTTCTTAATAATTTCTTCCTGTAATGGTATTTTCTCATTCTTCCAATTTTTAGCAAATACAATCCTGGCCGCTGTTAATACATTTACAATCAGGTATTTCAAATCTTTACTATATATATCAGGTAAAATTCCCAATAAGAAGATCTCTGGTTTCAAATCTATATGTTTCTTTGTCATTTTTTCCAACCACATGCGAATTATAGTCCAATATTTTCTAGCATCCTCACAAGTCCACCACATATGGTAATACGAGCCGGGTATCTGATGACATTTCCAGCATTTTTCAGATTTGTTCTTAAACATTCTTGCTATTCTTGTCGGAGGAAAGTGCCACCTGTAAAACATCTTATACAAGTTTTCTTTATATGCTGTTGACATTGTCATTTTATAATTTTGAGACCACAATTTCTGCCATTTCTCTAAATCAATCCCATATCCAAAATTCTTCCCCCAAACAATCATAGTTTCTTTGACTTGTTCTTCCTCTAATTTCATTCCCAGTAAATAACCATATAATTTTTTAATCACCTTCTCATCAGTACCCATCAAGATCTTATCTAAGTCAGTCTGTTTATCATAAAATCCCTCCGTTTTAGAATCTTCATCATACCTTGAGTGTATTTGTGCATATGAAAACCAATTCATCCTTATACCTTGTTCTTCTAAGTTCTGGATCGATTTAAGTTCACCCTTTTCATCCAAAAGTTTCCCATATCTAACTGTTTGTTCCTTCTTGTAAATTATAGGATAGGAAAATGCTTCAATGGTCGATAACCAGACTGGAATTTTCAAATAACATTGTCTTTTTATCTTCTCCCAATTTAACCACAAAGACTCCCGTACATAATGTCTTCTAAAATAACCCTGTGTTTTAGTTCCCTTATACCATAAAAAAGCATGCCAACCCAACAGCAAGTCATGTCCTTCTAATGTCAACAACCTATGTTTCCTTAATGTTATCCATTCTTTGACCCACATCAAACTTGCAGCTTGATAATACAATTCCCAATTAGGCAGACCAAAACCTCCTCTAATTCTAGCATCTTGCAAAAGCTTTAGCTTTATTCTCGCTTTTTTACCTTGCCATATAAACTTCAACATAATTTTATTTAAATCTTCAAAATAGTCTTTTCCAAGCCTAATTGGTATTGTTTGAAACAAAAATAAAATTCTAGGTAAGATATTCATCTTAATTGTTGAAATTCTCCCTATTAATGACAATTGCAAGTTTTCCCATTTCTTCAAATCTATAGTTATCTGTTGTTTAAGTTTAATATAATTATTCTCCTTTAATGTGCTACATCTTGTTGTCAAATATATCCCCAAATACTTAACCTTGTTTGTAACTTGAATTTTCAAAAGATCTGCCAATTCTTCTCTCTGTCTCAATAACATATTCTTTGTCAAAATCTTTGTTTTATCTTTATTTATTTTCAAACCAGCCACCTCTCCATATGACTCTATCCTTTCCAGTAACTTTGGAGCTGTTTCAATCGGATATTCCAAAATAAAAGCTAAATCATCAGCAAAAGCTTGTAGCTTAAATTCTTCCTTCTTAATTTTCATTCCTTTTATGCTTTTATCATCCCTAATATTTCTATTCAACACTTCCAAGGTCAACACAAATAGCAAAGGAGATAGGGGGCATCCTTGTCTTGTGCCTTTCCTTATATTAATAAAATCTGTAAGTTCCCCCTCCATCATTACCTTTGCTGTCTGTTTATTATATATAGCTTCTATTGCTTGAATAAATTTTTTAGCAAAACCCATCTGCTCCAATAATAATAACATAAATCTCCAGTTCACATTGTCAAATGCTTTTTGAGCATCAAGGAATATCAAAGCCATTTGCTTTTCAGGATGAGCCTCATAATATTCCAAAGTGTCCACCATGGTGGAGGTGTGTTTTTGCCTTCCCCGGGCTCCAGAGGTTTTTCTTGAAACTCCAGGAGGGCAAAAAATGGCCTTCCCGGGCTCTGGAGGCCTTCTGGAAGCCCATTCTTTGCCCCCCTAACAAGGCCGTGTACTTACCTGGGATCCAAAACTGGCCGTGTGGGGACCCCCAGGAGGGACAGGGTGGGGTGGCGGGACCAGCCAGGAGTGGGATTTGCCAGTTCACCGAACCGGTCTTAAAATTAGCTACCAGTTCAGTACCAGTTCCCCTGAACCGGGGAGAACTGGTTTGCCTGAACTGGGGTGAACTGGGATCAGCCACCCTGTCATGCCCCTGGTGGAGACTGACTCTGAGGGAGAGGAGGAACAGCTGACAGAGAGTAGAAGTGTGGCTCCGGAGGTTGTGGAGGAGGCTGGAAAATTGCAGAGGCTGGCTGGACAGTCAGAGGAGGACCCAGGCCCATCCCCTCTCCATCATGGGGCATGCAGGGAGGAGAGGATAATGGAGAGATGTGTCTACTCAGGAGGAGAGGGCCTTGATCCTCTTCATGGGTGTGAGATCTGCATAAGAGGACGGACATGAGTGCTGGATGAGTGCTGGAAACAAAGCGTGGAAATATCTCTAGTTTATGGTTCCTCTCTGAATTTGGCGTCCTTCCCAGTGGTTTTTTCTGATATCTGTGGACATCTTCAAGCCCTTATCTTGCCTGGTTTATGTTGTTTTTTACTCTTTATAATTTATAGGCATTTTTAGTTTAAATGGCATTTCCTCCTTCTTGTAACTGCTTGTGGGGGAGTTTTTTGTCTCCAGTCAAGGATATTTGGAGCTTGGAAGCAAAGTGAAGGAATAAAAGGGGCTTCACCTGTTTTTGTGACTGTGTTTATTTTGTCATCCCATCCTGAGTCATCACACACCTCTGACGATGCAAAGGAATTTGTGAACCATCTTTTTTTCCAAACTGGGTTTTGCATACTTACAAAGTATTGGGGGTGTGTGTGTGAATTCAGAAGCAAAGATGAGGAACTTAGTACAATTATTAATTGCTTTGTCTGGGAATGATGAGTTCGGTAGTCCGAACACATATAGAAGAGGCTGCAGTGAAGACGTTGCTTCAATATTAAACCCCTTGGGTTTAAACTTGCTGCACCTAATTGCCCTTAAGTAGCAATTACTCAAAAACACACACACACAAAACAAAGATCAAATCAACTATAAAAATTTTAAGTATGTATAATCAGCTCCTTAACTAAGATGAAACAATTAAGGCAATTCAATGGAGAACAATGTCCAATTAGCATAGCTTCATCCTTTCTAAATCAGATAGGCATTAAAATGAAGTAAACAAACCAGGCACACCCGTTTGGGGCTTCTTTGAAGATAAAAGTCACACAAATGAAATGCCAGATCTTGCTGGGTTTGACCAGCTTTGGCCGCATTTAAATAGCTTAGGCTTGACTCTACATCCCAGTTGTCATGATCAGAATAGCAGAATAATAACAGAATAACAAAATTGGAAGAGATCTTGGAGGTCTTCTAGTCCAACCCCTTGCCCTTGCTCAAGCAGGATGTGATGACCCAGGCTGGGATACAAAATAAACACAGTCACAAAAAAACAGGTAAAGCCCCTTTTATTCCTTCACGTTGCTTCCAAGCTCCAAATAATCTTGACTGGAGGCAAAAAACTCCCCCACAAGCAGTTACAAGAAGGAGAATATGCCATTTAAATTATAAAGAGTAAAAACAACACAAACCAGACAAGATAAGGGATTGAAGATGTCCACCGATCTCAGAACACACACTGGGAAGGACGCCAAACTCAGAGATTAGTCACATGATTAAAATTTGGGGGATCAAAAAAATAAAGGAAGAAATATTTCAAGGCAATCAAACAAACCATGCTTTCATGAACTGACTACACACCTAGCTGAGAAGTTTCCAAGAGTTGGTAGTTAAGTAGTGTTTAAGATACCTTACTGAAATTTACAGGGTTATTGATTTCTTGATCTTGTCCAGGTGTTGCCCAACATCTGGAACAGTGTTTCTCAACCTGGACCTGGATGGGATTCGACCGGTTTGAATCGGTTCTATAGAACTGGTTGTTACGATTCTGCACAGTTCAGAGAACCAGCAAATTGTGCTCCTGGTTGGCCCCACCCATCTCTGCCCGCCTCTCCCTGCCCAGTCAGGCCTTATCATGCATTGCACACATGCCCAACATCACTAACTGCGTTCACCCCCACCAAGTCACTCCTTAAGGTATTTCTTTTCTCCCCCCTCCCAACGACCAGCTGTTCCGATGATCAGCTGTGCCAGGATTCCCTTTGCTGTCTTACTGCTTCATCCAGAATGCTTCCCTGAGGCCCAGGAGGCCAAAAAAACCAGGGGGGGGGGTTTGCTGGAAAAAAAGAAGAAGAAGAAGCCATGCCCACCCAATCACAGGGCCACCACATCCATCTAGCCATGCCCACAGAACCGGTTGTTAAAAAGTTTGAATCTCACCCTTGCTTGGATCATTTTAAGATGACTGGACTTCAACTCCCAGAACTCCCCAGCCAGCCAGGTAAAGTCCACCCACCTTAAAATGGCCCATACACCAATCCAGAAAGACTTAGACATCTCTTCCAACATTCTATTTCTAACAATTTCATGAACACCTCCAGCCGGTTGACTTTGAAGAGGTAACCTGAAAAGGATCTGGTTGAGAACAGAATTAAAAAATCAGTTCCCCACCCCCACCCCCAGGAATCATGCTGTGACAGACAAAGTCACTTCCTTTTCCTATTATGAATGGACTGATTAAAAAGAAAGAACTGGCACTTGTATTGATCTCTTTCGGGAAGGTGTTATTATATATATATTAGTCAATCAGGAAAGCCTCAGCTGTATACTCAGTGAACTTTTATGAGTCAATAAATATAAAAACAAGTGGATAAATAAAGCTGGAAAAAAGGCTTTCGGATCATTAAGCGATGTGCCTCTCTGCTAACAAGATGGCAAAGAAGGGGGGGAAAAATCCAGATTAAAATCTTCCTTGAGTTGAGGTGACTTAATAAGTGCATATAGGACATTTTCTTGGGATTGTCATCATCTCCTTGTAGTGTTTTGCTACTGGAAGGCCATACTCCTAAGAGGAAGAGCTATTTGACAGGGGATCGAATGGTCTTGCCATATGCAGAATTCTTGCAAGAAAGAAATGAGGGGTGGGGTGGGGGGGTTTAGGGGAGGGAAGAGAGGGCTGGCCAAAGTGGTCAGGCAGAAGCTGAAGAGCCATTGATCAGGGGTGCTTGATAACTAGATAAATATCCATAGACAAATCATAGAATGCTAGGGCTGGAATAGAACTTGGAGGTCTTCTAGTCCAGTGGCCCCCAACCTTTTTTGTGCCACGGCCCGGTACCGGCATCACAAAATGATCCGCGGCCCGATACCGGCATCAGCACGCATGACAAGGCAAGGCGAGCCGAGCGACTGGCCAGCCAGCTGTCACCCACTTCTCTCCGCCACCTTCAACTCCTCCTTTGTACCTTTGTCGATGGGCTTCGGGACGGCTTCGGGACAGTCGCTCGACTCGCCTTGCCTTGGGTGCTGAAAGAATCCTCGTGCCTTAGTTTCATTCGAAGCGCCCCCCCCTTCGATGAAACTAAGTCGCAAGGATTCCTTCAGGACCCAAATGCCACTTTCCAATCGGAAAAGCTCACCCGGAAGCACTTTCTCATTGAAACAAGATGGCGGCACCCAGCAAAGCAGCAGCCTGGTAGAAAATGTTCCACGGACCAGTACCGGTCCGGGGCCCGGTGGTTGGGGACCCCTGTTCTAGTGGCTAGCTAGAATCTAGCCCATCTTGCTGACCAAGCAGAAGTCCTTATACTATCCTGGATCACAAACCATCCATCCATCTACCCACCCACTTGCATCCATCCATATATCCATCTATTCCTCTGTCCATCTAACTTCCATCTATCCATCCACCCACCCATCCATCTGTCCACCTACCCAATCCAATCCAATCCATCCATCCATCTATCCACCCACCCACCCATCCATCCATCCACCTTCCCATCCATCCATCTTTCCACCTACTCAATCCAATCCAATCCATCTACCCACCCACCCATCCATCCATCCATCCATCCATCTATCCACCTTCCCATCCATCCATCTATTCATCTATCCACCCACACATTTACCCACCCACCCATCTAATCTCTTGAGTGTTACTGTAGATTCCTACACTGAGCAGAGGGGGTTGGTCTGGATGACCTCAGGATTCACTCCCACATCAGGCTCCAAAATCAAGGTCATTTGAGTGTGCTTTCTTTCACAGTAAAAGAAATGCAGAAAACTGATGCCTTCTGGGAAGTGTTACTGGCCACCTTGCCCTAAACTGAAATGCCTCTTTATTCCAGAAAAATGATGCATCGTGAGAAAATAAGGCTGAGCTGGCATTACAGATAGTCCCTGGTGTCAAGCTCGAAATTGACGTGTGCACAGCCATTTTATTTAGCCTTATTATATATTCCTTTTCCTTTCTTTCTCTTTGCTGGTTATGGGGCAGAAGGGTTTTGGGCTTGCCACATTCCTAAGGTGGGAGGAGTGGAGATAGAGAGAGTTGTTTAGGCTAGGTGGTTCTCCTTCTCGTGGAAGACCTGGAGGGGGAGATTGATGACACCAGGCAAACGTTGATTTACTTCTATTGGGGAATGTGATTTTTGGAGGGTGTTTCTAACTTCCAATATTATGTGGTGTAATTCCAGGTTGTGTCAGATCCAGAATTACAACAGACTTTGCCAATTTGATCCTTTCCTAAATAAAAGAAATCATTTTGGAAGATGGACTTTGCTCTTTCCTTTTTAAATGGATTTCATCACTTGGAAACCTGACACTCAACTTACAATAAGTTTGTTTAGCGAAGTTACAACAGCACGGAAAACAGTGACTTATGACCATTTTTCATGCTTATGACCATTGCAGCATCCCCATCCTTCATGTGATCAAAATTCAGATGCTCGGCAACTGACTCATATTTATGACAGTTATGATGTCCTGGGGTCATTTGATTCCTAAGGTGGGAGGAGTGGAAATAGAGAGGGTTGTTTAGGCTGGATGGTTCTCCTTCCTGTGGGAACAGGAGCTGACCCTGCTAAGACCTGGAGGTGGAGATTGATGACACCAGGCAAATGTTGATTTACTTCTTTTGGGGAATGTGACTCTTTTGTGACCTTCAGACAAGCCCAAGTCAATGGGGAAGCCAAATTCACTTCACAATCGTGTTGCTAATTTAACAGCTGCAGGACTGACTTAACAACTGTGGCAAGAAAGGTCATAAAACAGGACAAAACTCACTTAACAAATGCCTCGCTTCGCAACAGGAATGCTGGGCCCAGTTGTGATCTTGAGTCAAGGACTACCTGCCTTTGAATTTGAAACTTACCTGTATTTGAACCACTATAAGTTCATATCTTCGCCATACGCTAAATAAATAAATAAGTGTATTGGAATGATGGGAAAATGCTAATCTTGAAATCTCAGGATTTAGAAACACCCTTTTATATCATTTTGTTTGCCGACTTACAGGGCAAAGTACAACAGGTTTCTAATCACGCCTCCTTAGAAGGAAATTAACCGTAATTTTCTAGCACCTTATAAAAAGTTCTACTTTTACCCAGAGGGCAGATAAGAAGCAAGCCAGCTTTAATCCACCAACTTTGGCAAACCCCAAAATGGCTTTGCAACAGCCCATCTTAAATCCGGTGAGTATGGAGAGAATTTTCACTGGGGGGGGGGATTTTTTTGGGAGGGGGAAGATTTACCCTGGCCCCCAATATATGATGATGTCCAATGCAGAGAGTTGGAGATATTGAGACAAGCTGGTCAATGTGTAGGAAGTGGGAATGGGCTTCCTAAGAGGGAGACAGATCTAAAGCTCATTGTAGCATCTCACAACAAAGATCCATACGGTAGCAAATGAATAAACAAATTGCTAAGGTTGGAGCTTTTCATGGAGGTCACGGATGGGAGAAATTTTGTTGTCTTAAGTTCTTGGTCAGCCTTCAGTCTGAAAGTCAGGGAAAGGAAGGAAGGAAAGAAAGAAAGAATGAGGGATGGAGGGAGGAAAAGGGAGAGAAGAGAAAGATGGAAAGAAAGAGAGAAAGGGGAGAAGGAAAGAAGAGAGAAACAAAGAGAAGAAAAGAGAAGAAAAGGAAGGAAGGAAGGGGAAGGAAAGAAGAAAGGAAGGGAGGGAGGGACAAAGAAGAAAGAGAAAGAAAGAAAGAAAGAAAGAAAGAAAGAAAGAAAGAAAGAAAGAAAGAAAGAAAGAAAGAAAGAAAGAAAGAAAGAAAGGAGGGAGGGAGGGAGGGAGGGAGGGAGGGAAGGAGGAGAAGGAAAGAAGAAAGGGAGGGACAAAAAAGAAAGAGAGAAAAAGAAAGAAAGACAGAGAAAAAAGAAAGGAGGGAGGGAGGGGAAGGAAAGAAGAAAGGAAGGAAAGGGTGGGAGGGACAAAAAAGAAAAAGAAAAAAAAAGAAAGAGAAAAAGAGAAAGAGAAAGAAAGAAAGAAAGAATGGAGGGAGGGAGTGAAAGGAAAGAAAGGAAGGGAGGGAGGTACAAAAAAGAAAAAAAGAAAGAGATGAAAGAAGGAAGAGAAAGGAAGGAAGGAAGGAAGGAAGGAAGGAAGGAAGGATTTTTTTTCCTATTGGGGTCTCTCCTGTTAAGGCAAACTAAACTCTAGTGATAGAAACTAGTTGACCTTCTTTTGCCTCAAGCTAAGCAGAGCTGAACCTGGCCTGTTCTTGGCTGGACAAACGCTTGGAAATATCATGCCTGTCGGTCAGACAAGGGCAATTGGAAAAGACATCTTGAAATAAACGTCTGTGTGAGCCTCATTTTATTTCCAAGTATCATGAGGATCCTAACTTTTGAATCCGAAACATGAAGGCTCATTCTAGGGGAATAAAGTAGCTTTTCTTAGCCAAGCAAAGTGGTTAGTGGTTTACTTAAAGCCCTTTGCTGTTTCCTGCTTTCTTGAAACTAATCACATAGGAGAGAGTGGGTGTCTGAAGTCAATTCTGACCTACAAAAACACATTTCAGCCTAAAATGGTTGGATTCAGACTCCGACAGGGGCATGACAAGATGTATATTTGAATTCTGACGTAGGCGGTAATTATTTTTTCCCCTCTTTATTCCACAGTGTGTCCCCTTTTGCAGCCCAATTTTTGGAGGTCTCTGCGAAGGAAACAATATTTTAATCCAAGGCTGCGTCATAGTCTCTGCCAAAAGGTTTGTTGACTCATCTGTTCCTTCCTTCCATTTGTTCCAGTTTCACCTTCTATCCCCCTCCCCACCTAGTTGCCCTGAAGAGTGTTCCATTTTTTTAATGGCTTGATTATCCCTGCTTGGAAGAAAGGACGACTGAAGTCAAAGGGCCAAATGGCTTTTGTGTCTTGAGGGACTATTGAACGGGAGAAATCATTAACATCACACGCACAACCTTGCTGGAGCAGTTCAAAGTGCATTTTAATCCAGCATTTGCTTGCTTATGGATAAAATCTGAGAATTCTGTTGATCTCCAAGCTTATTCAGTCCAACCTCTGCTTCCTGCAGAATCAGCTAATGAAGGGATGTCCAACCTTGGCAACTCTGAGGCTTGGGGACTTCCACTCCCAGAATTCCCCAGCTAGCAAACTTTAAGATGGGTGAACTTTGATTCCCAGATTTCCCTAGCCAGGTTGTTTTAAGATGGGGGGGGACTTCCACTCCCAGAATTCCCCAACCAGCAAACTTTAAGATGGGTGAACTTCAACTTCCAGAATTCCCCAGCCAGTGTGTGTTACGTTGGGTGGACTTCCACTCCCAGATTTCCCCAGCCAGGGTGCTTTCCTACATTATAGATCAAAGGTTTCCAACCGTGGCAACTTTAAGACCTGTGGACTTCAACTCCCAGAAGCATAGGTGGCTGGGGAATTCTGGGAGTTGAAGTCCAGAAGTCTTAAAGTTGTCAAGATTGGACGCCCAACCTTGCTGTAGATCATTTTAGAAGTCAAAAGACGCCGCTTGAAGAACATACATTCATCCACGGGGGGCCTTTGGTGTTCCAGATTCTCTGTGAACCTGGTGTGTGCGAATGGAGATATCGCCTTCCACTTCAACCCACGATTTGATGAAGGCAACATCATTGTCTGCAACACACAAGAAAAAGGCTGCTGGGGATCCGAGGAACGGACGTCCACAATGCTCTTCCAGCGAGGTGTCTCTTTTGAAGTGATCATCAACATCAGGAGCTATGGTTACCAGGTAAAAACAAGAGCAGAAGGCTAGTGCCAGTATGGATAGGGGGTTATAGTTAGGTGGCTAGTCTAGTGAAGAGAAGGACCAGGGGAGACAGGATAGCCGTGTTCCAATATTTGGGGGGGTGGCTGCTCCAGAGAGGAAGGACTCAAGCTATTTTCTCAAGCACCCGAAGGCCAGACAAGGAACAATGGATGGAAACTGAACAAGGAGGGATTCAACCTCGAAACAAGGAGGAATTTTCTGACAGGGAGAACAATCAACCCATGGAACAGAAGTTGCCCTCAGAAGTTGTGGGAGCTTCATCACTTGAGACTTTCAAGAAGAGATGGGACTGCCATCTGTCAGAAATGGTGTAGGGTCTCCTGCTTGGGCAGGGGGTTGGACTAGATGACTTACAAGGTCCCTTCCAATTCTGATTATCTGTTATCTGGCTGCCCTGGGACAGCCAATAGGAGTTATAGTGCAGTCAGTGCATGAGGGCGCCTGGAGGAATGGGCCTTAAATCAGGAAAAGGTAAGGAGAAAGACCAAATTGAATTTGATCCACTCTTCACTGCTTTCGTTCTAAAATTGAGCTCCAAATTGCTTCCTTTATTGCTTCCTCCAGGCGCCCCCTGGTGGTGCTGCTGCACTGGTTCATGTTTGCTGCCCCCTAGTGGATATATTGCAGAATTACTACCAATTGCATTTTAGAATAGATGCTTCCAAATAGAAATATTTTTTATATGCCTTACTTGAAGTTACATCTGTTTTCTCTTCTCAAAATATGTCCATGAGAAGTAGTTGCAATGCTCACACAACGAAGACCTGTGGATTTATCTAGGCCATTGTTTGCTAATAACCTCAGCAACTTTAAGATATAAGGACTTCAATTCCCAGAATTCACCAGCCAGTATGTTTTACGATATGTGGGCTTCAGTTCCCAGAATTCTGCACTAATGTGGAGACTTCAGCTCCCAGAATTCCCCAGTCAATTTGCTGGCTGGGTGAATTCTGGGGATTGAAGTCCACATATCCTAAAGTTCCAAGGCTGAGAAACATCAATCAAGACATTCCATGTTTGTTTGTTTCTACACATACGATTTCACTTCTCATTCTCTTCTTTTTCCTTCTTTAGGTTTCTATCAATGGTAGCCAGTTCATAGACTACCGACACCGCCTTCCCATGAATCTGGTCCAGACTCTGCAGATCAAAGGGGACGTCTCCTTGAACTGCATCAATTTCACACGAGGATTCGTGAGTATTGCTATCAGCCTCTCCAACCTTCAGGTTAAATTTGCCAGCATGGATTTCGTGACTTCAGTTGCAGGAAACAGAAGTTTCTGCACTGGTGCACTGATGATGTTACCTAGTATGGTAATAAGATGTCTGCAAGAGAACTACCAAACTCAGAAAGCACCAAGTAACCCACCATTATTTTCCTCCTCCTCCTCCTCCTCCTCTTCCCCCCCTGCCAAACCCCACTCCCTTCTAACACTGATGATGTTACCTAGTTGGGTATTGAAATGTCCTCAAGAAAATCACAAAGTTGAGAGAGCACCAAGGACTCTACCATTCAAATCTGAGCTGTAAATATTATCTTCTATCAGTACAGACATCTCTGTTATCCTGGGTGAATTCTGGGAGTTGTCAAGTCCAATAAATCTTCTCTTTGGAAAGCAAGGTCTGCCTCCCAAAATTCTTTGCTTATCAATGAAACTCCTTCCTTAGTAGGAAAAACGCTGCTAACTCAGATTGTCCTATCATGAATTTGGGTTTATTCCATGCTTGTTTCTACTCCTTCTGCCTGGAAGGATGCTATGAACTTTATGCCTTTTTATTATTAGTTCTTCTGGGTATGTGTGTGTCTGGGTATCTTTATATATATATTTATATCTACCTCTATCTATCTCTATCTCTATCTCTATCTCTATCTCTATCTCTATCTCTATCTCTATCTCTATCTCTATCTCTATCTCTATCTATCTATCTATCTATCTATCTATCTAATCTATCTATATCTGCCTGTCTGCCTGTCTGCCTGTCTGTCTATCTGTCTCTCTCTCTCTCATCTACCTACCTACCTACCTACCTACCTATCCCTCCATCCATCCAGGGTATCTACCTACCTACCTACCTACCTATCCCTCCATCCATCCAGGGTATCTATCTATCTATCTATCTATCTATCTACCTACCTACCTACCTACCTACCTACCTACCTACCTACCTATCCCTCCATCCAGGGTATCTATCTATCTATCTATCTATCTATCTATCTATCTATCTATCTATCTATCTATCTATCTACCTACCTACCTATCTACCTACCTACCTACCTACCTACCTACCTACCTACCTACCTATCCCTCCATCCATCCAGGGTATCTACCTACCTACCTACCTACCTACCTATCCCTCCATCCATCCAGGGTATCTATCTACCTACCTACCTACCTACCTACCTACCTATCCCTCCATCCATCCAGGGTATCTACCTACCTACCTACCTACCTACCTACCTACCTATCCCTCCATCCATACAGGGTATCTATCTATCTATCTATCTATCTATCTGTCTGTCTGTCTGTCTGTCTGTCTGTCTGTCTATCTATCTATCTACCTACCTACCTACCTACCTACCTATCCCTCCATCCACCCAGGGTATCTACCTACCTACCTACCTACCTACCTACCTACTTACCTACCTACCTAGCCCTCCATCCATCCAGGGTATCTATCTATCTATCTATCTATCTATCTATCTATCTATCTATCTATCTATCTATCTATCTATCTATCTATCTATCTACCTACCTACCTACCTATCCCTCCATCCATCCAGGGTATCTATCTATCTACCTACCTACCTACCTACCTATCCCTCCATCCATCCAGGGTATCTACCTACCTACCTACCTACCTACCTACCTATCCCTCCATCCATCCAGGGTATCTATCTATCTGTCTCTCTGTCTGTCTGTCTGTCTGTCTCTCTGTCTGTCTGTTCATCCATCCATGTATGTATTTCAGGTTCCACCTCCTTATGCTCCTCCACCTTACAATCCCATTCCACCTATGACTGTAAGTATAATTCGAACATTTATTTACCTGTGTTCCATTTGCAAAAAAGAGAATGTAAAATTTTCAGCCTTGATTATCAATACAGGCAATCCTCGTTTAACATCCACATGTTCGGCAGCCATTCAAAGTTACAACGGCACCGGATGAGGAGATTCACCATTGCAGAACCTCTATGTTTACACAATCATGATTGGGGTGCTTGGCCACCAACTCACCTTTATGAAGACCACAGTGTCCCAGGCAGAGGTGGTATTCAGATGGTTCAGACCGGATCTACAGAACTGGTAGTGGAAATGTTGAATAGTTCGGAGAACCAGCAAATACCATCTCTGACTGGCCCCGCCCCCATCTCTTCTCTGCCTCCCATCGAGTCCCAGCTGATTGGCTGGGTCTTCTTTGGTTGCCCTGCACAGGAGAACAGAGCTGAAAAGCAGGTTAGTCGGCTGTGAAGGGAATGGGATTTTGCAGTAGCCTTCCCCTGCCATGCCCACCAAGCCACGCCTGCAGAACTGGTAATAGTTTTTTTTTAATCTGACCACTGCCCCACGATCACATGATCCCCATTTCTGACTTTCACTGCTGGCTTCCGGCAAACCAAGTCACTGGGGAAGCTGGCAGGAAAACAAAAAGGCATTCATGAGTCATTTGTGCTTAACGATAGCATGGGTTCCACCTAATGACAACAAACAGAACTGCCACAGCTGCCATTGTAAGCTGGCACAGTCATGTGACACTGCACTTTAAGACTGCTTCGCTTAGTGACAGAGTTGATGGTCTCAATTACTGACATTAGCTGTGTATTGAGTATTTTACACCTTTGCTTAAGCATTTGGACTACCATGAGTGGTTCCTTGATGGACCAGCCTCAACTTTGAATGAACGGTTCTAGACAAGGAGAGAATTTCCTCATTTGATGAGAACTAGGGCATGCTTGCTGGACATCCTTGCTGAGAATTCTGGGTCTTTTAGCCCCAATTCCTTAGGAAGCCTGATCTAGATTGTCTAAATCTCTGTAACATGTCCTTTCCTTCTTTTCCTCAGAACTTTGGTGCAACGACGGTGTGCAATCCGGTAGGTGACCACTTGTCCTTCTTTTCAGACATCCTCACAAAATCAGTTGGTCTTGATTTCCCACTGCATTGATGACCTTTTGCAAGCCCCCTCAGATGCCAGGTGATTCTTGAAGGAACATTCCAAGATGTTCCTTGCAATCAAAGTTCCCCCATCTACTGCAATGTCTAGTCTGAAGATAGGAGGACTTTGGTTGTTTGGAGCAGGGGTCTCCAACCTTGGCAACTTTAAGACTTGTGGATTTCAACTCCCAGAATTCCTTAGCCTGAGGAATTCTGGGTGTTTGAAGTCCACAAGTCTTAAAGTTGCCAAGGTTGGAGACCCCTGGTATGGAGCGTTTTTGAACGTTCCTTCAAGAGCCACCTGTAATCTAATTTCTCTTGGAGATGGGATAGTTGGTCAAGGGACGATGGTCAATGGTTGGATTTCATTGGCCCTTGTCTGAAAAAAGATGGTGTAAGAATTAAGTGCAAGAACCAAAAAGAAGCAGAAGGGCAGATTCAGTTTACTTTACTTTATTGCCATTAAACTTTGTACAACGAAATCAAATCGTGCACATCACGACCATGAAAATAAACATAAACACACATCCTTCACACTCCACACAGTGGATTGTAACCCCCTGATATTGCATTAATATTGCACTATACAGCAGAATTCAATAGAGTTAGTGCCCTGGGATAGAAGCTGTTTTTCAGCCTATCTGTCCTTGTGTTTATGATCCTGTACTGTCTGCCTGATGGTAATAGTTAAAAAAAAAAGGTTTCCCAGGATGAGATGGATCTTTGAGAATGTTTTGAACTTTCTTGAGGCAGCGGGAGCTATAAAGCTCTTCCAAAGAGGGGAGAGGGCAACCCAGGATCCTCTGGGCAATAACCGTAACCCTCTGGAGTGCTTTCCTATCTGCCCTTGTGCAATTGGCAAACCATACACAGGTGCAGTGAGTTAAGATACTCTCTATGTGCAGCAGTGGAAGATCACCAGCAGTTTTTCATTCAGTTGTTGTTTTCTGAGAAGTCTCAGGTAGTAGAATCTTTGCTGGGCCCTTTTGACCAGGGCTGCAAGGTGAGCACCCCAGATCAGGTGGAATTCAGTCTCGTGGAAAAATGGATAATCAAGTCCAGGACTCAACTGAGGTCAGGACGATAACCTCCAACTCTATGTGTGTGTGTCTGTTTTTCCTTTATTGTGGATTTGCTGAGAACCTGGAAATCAAACAAGGAAAGTTTTAGTACACCAAAGTGACCATTCATTAGTTCTTCTCTTATTTCTTTTTCATCCTGATCTCTTTTTTAGGCCACCCCATTTAATGCCACTCTTTTGGGGCGTTTCATTCCCCACTGCACGATCAAAATTGCGGGGAGCATCCCTTATTCAGCGGACAGGTATGTCAACCTAAGGGAAAAGGACTGGGGAAAAACACCCCCCCCCAAAAAAAACAGGTACCCCTCGACTTAAAACAGTTTGCTTAGTGACCATTCAAAGTTACAACGGCACTGAAAAAAGTGACTTATGACCAATTGTCACATTTACAACCATTGCAGGATCTCCTGTGAAGGGAACCGTCAGATAAGAGGCAGCTTAGCCCTCAGCTGCGTAACAGATGGATCAGGAAACTCCGATGAGACCCTCCCTAGTTTCTTAGGGTGTAAAAGAGAGTGAGGGGGGGGAGAACTGTCCTTTCAGATTTGCAAGATTTGGTCAATGTGGCTTTACAACAAGGCAGAATTAGTCCAGCTGGCTATGTTTCCTATCTGGTCTGTTGGGGGCAGAGGTGGTATTCAGCCGGTTTGGACCGATTCTGGTATACTGATAGTGGAAATTTGGATTAGTTCAGAGAACCAGCAAATTACCACCTCTGGTTGGTCCTGCCCATGCTGTTACCTCTCCTATATTCGTTTTGTATTTTGTAGCTCAGCTGATTCGCACGGAAGAGTGGATTGCCGTGCCTCAGCTGAGCTAAAAAGCATCTCAGCTTTCCAGTGTTGACAAAAGTTGGTCTTTGAGCTCTCCACACACGCATGGCATGCATCAAGCGTGTGAAGCACACGCGCATAGAACCGCACATAGAACTACCGGTAGGAAACAATTTGGAAATCCACCACTGCCCCCATTGCCGACATGAAGATATCCACATTCACTCGAGGTGCTTTTAGCAAAGGGGCTCGTGGTTCCAACGCCTGGATTTCTTCGGAGGACAGTTAGGGTGTCCCTTGAAGTAACCCACCTGCTTTCCTCGGATACAGATTTCATGTGAACCTGAAAAACATCCTGCTGGGTAACATCGCCCTGCATGTCAACCCCCGGTTCAGAGAGGGAACGCTAGTCCGGAATTCTTTTATCAACGGCGCTTGGGGAAGCGAAGAGAGAAATGTTGCCTTCCTGCCCTTCTGTCCCGGGCAGATCTTCCAGGTAAGGGGAGTATCCTTGGGATAAGAATTTGCTTTGTGGCATTTCAGTGTTAGCCAGAAAACCCATATCAGGGTTCCTTTTAAGTAGCAGGCGAGAAAATGGGAGACAGGGAGTTCTAGTCCCGCCTTAGGCATGAAAGCTGACTGGGTAACTTTGGGCCAATCACCAGGAAACGGTGAGTTTTAGTCCCGCCTTAGGCATGAAAGGCAGCTGGATGACTTTGGGCCAATCACCAGGAGATGGTGAGTTCTAGTCCCGCCTTAGGCATGAAAGGTAGCTGGATGACTTTGGGCCAATCACCAGGAAACGGTGAGTTCTAGTCCCGCCTTAGGCATAAAAGGCAGCTGGATGACTTTGGGCCAATCACCAGAAGATGGTGAGTTCTAGTCCCGCCTTAGGCATGAAAGGTAGCTGGATGACTTTGGGCCAATCACCAGGAGATGGTGAATTCTAGTCCCGCCTTAGGCATAAAAGGCAGCTGGATGATTTTGGCCAATCACCAGGAGACAGTGAGTTGGTCCAGCCTTAGGCATGAAAGCTGACTGGGTAACTTTGGGCCAATCACCAGGAAACGGGGAGTTCTAGTCCAGCCTTAGGCATGAAAGCCAATTGGGTGACTTTGGCCGAATCCTTTTCTCTCCAACCCATCTCTCATGGTGGTTGTTGTGGGCAAAATAAGAGGAGAGTTATTAACACACGTTGAGCCTCCATGTCTTTGGGTTTGGTGTAGAGTTAGTCCTCAACATATGACCATCATGGAGCCTGCCTGCCCCTTATGGTCATAAGTGGTGTTGGTCGTAAAGCAGCTCACCCACCTGAGTGGACTTGATTTGTCTACCTTTTTTTGCAGTGGTCATTAAGCGAAGGGTATGGTCATTAAATGAACCTACTGCTCGCTAGGTGTCAGTTTTGCGTAAAACCAAAAGTTGAATGCTGTTTTTCGGCAAAAAACATGCGCAAATTTTCAAAGAAGTCAATATGATAGTTGAAGCCCCTCCTCTTTTTACCCATAATGCACATTTTTTAAAAAAGGGGTGGGACTTGAACCACTGAGGTTTTCCGATGATATTCCTGGCTGATTTCCCCCTCCCCTACTTTTCTTGCAAACAAATGATTGTTTAAAATAATCAGGATAAAAATGTCTCCTGCTTCCTTTGACCATTAGCTGGAGATCACCTATCTGGAAAACTGCTACCAGGTGTTGGTGAATGGTCAGCTGAAATTTGAATATGTCCATCGGATCCCTCCCTCTCAAGTGGACCAACTGGAAATAGCTGGAGACGTCATCCTTTCCTGCGTGCAGTACTGATGGCCCCCATGGGAATGGAATGCATCCTGTTTCTGCTTTGATTGACAAGAGGACGAGAACTCGTGGGTGGCAACTCCCATGTCCCCCTCTAGACCGGGGTCCCCAAATGTGGCAACTTTTAAGACTGGTGGACTTCAGCTCCCAGAATTCTCCAGCGAGCTTAAAGTCTTAAAATCGTCAAGTTGGGAGACCTCTGCTTTAGGTGGTCTGCAGGAGGACCCCAAAACTCAAGAAGCTAAAAAAAAAAAGAGTTGGACTCTTCTCATTCCAAGGTCATTGGAGTGTGTCTCTCATCACTCCTAGGCCTGCTGTCCGGAGTGGGTGATGGGTGCTGTAGTTCGATCAGACTTAGACCTCCACCCGAGAAATACGGTGCATAGCACCCTAAAACGTGAGCGTTGGTTATGAGCCTAGCTCTGGAGGAGAGCCCAAAGCCGGCTCTTCAGCTCTGCAGGGCCAGCCCTTCCATTAAGCAGCGGGAACTCTGTCTTACAACCTTTCTTGCCACGGTTCTTTAAGTGAATCCCTGCAGTTGTGAAGTTAGTCGCATGCTTATTAAGTGAATTTGGGTTCCCCATTGACTTGGTCTGTCAGAAAGTCACAGGAGGAGGAGGAGAAAGGGAGAAGGGAGGAAGGGAGGAAGGAAGGAAGGAGGTGAAAAGGAAGGGAGGGAGGGAAGGAAGGTGAAAAGGAAGGAAGGAAGAAGAAAGGAAGAGAGGGAGGAAGAAGAAAAGGAAGGAAGAAAAAGAGGGAAAGAAGGTGAAAAGAAGGAAGGAGAAAAGGAAGGGGAGGAAGGGGAGGAGGAGGAATTCTGGGAGTTGAAGTCTACAAGTCTTAAAGTTGCCAAGTTTGGAGACCTCTGCTCTAAACCAATCGCCCCACCCAGATTTCTATCACACACGCTTTCACCTGCAAAATAAAAATCGACGCATCAATTACAGATTCTTCACAAGAAACCTGCAATTTGCGATCCTGAGATGTGGGTTGCTCCAAAGGTGCTTTTTTCAAGAGGCAACTGGACTGTCTAGTTGTTGTTTTCTTTGAAGACGCTTTGCTTCTCCTCCATGAAGCTTCTTCAGCTTCTGACTGGATGGTGGGAAATAGAACGTCAGCTCTGAAGAAGCTTCTTGGAGGAGAAGGGAAACATCTTCAAAGAAAAAAAACACAACCACCAGGAAGTCCAGTTGCCTCTTGACAAGGCACTTTTGGGATAACAATGACCTGAGAATCTGCCCTAGACACTTACTAAAACAATCTTACCAAAGAAATAGTAATTTCTATCTTTACTTCCTTAGTTCTCACTTTTGTCATTTGATTGCATCTTGTTCAATTATGCAAAGAGGAGTTGTTTTTTAAGCAACTCCGCGAAAATAAATTCCAAGGTTCAAACAGGACAACAGATTCTGGATTTCTTCTGTGATATTCTCTTCTTTCGGTCGAAATTTTCTTTTCTTTTCAAACAGGCATAACGAAAATACCTATGACGCAAAAGAAGGGTAAGCAATGAACAAGTTGTTGTTTTCCAGCTCTCTGGAGAAGACAGGAAGGCTGGGAATGATGGAAGGGAAAAGGAGGACTATAGAGGCCTGGCAACACAGTGGTTAGAATACAGCATGGCAGGCTAACTCTGCCAACTGCCAGCAGTTCGATCCTGACCGGTTCAAGGTTGACTCAGCCTTCCGTCCTTCTGAGGTCGGTCAAATGAGGACCCAGATTGTTGGAGGCAAGAGGCTGACTCTGTGAACTGCTTAGAGAGGCTGTAAAAGCACTGTGAAGCGGTATATAAATCTAAGTGCTACTAGATTTATATATTCTACTTCCATTACAAAATATGAGGACTGGTGACCTAGTGGTTAGAATGCAGTATTTCAGGCTAATTCTGCTCACTGCCAGCAGTTCTATCTGACTGGCTCAAGGTTGACTTAGATTTCCATCTTTCTGAAGTTGGTAAAATGAGGGCCCAGATTGTTGGGGGCAAGGTGCTGACTTTATAAACTGCTTAGGAAGGGCTGTAAAGCACTGTGAAGTGGTATATAATTCTCAGTGCTATGGCTAAAATTGAGGGATGCTATTGAAAGAATTGATGAATTCTGAGTTAGATCACCCCGCAGAAAATCTGTTCATGTAATCACTGAGCGTGAACATAATGGCCTATAATCAACTCCCCTGTCCAAGTTGGAAATCTCTTCTGGATTTTGGGTTTGAGATGGAGGGGGGGGGAAATGAAACACTGACTTTGGATTTTGTCGATTAGATAAATTTGCTGTTATATAGAAATAGCTAGTCCATATTAGTATGTAAAAGTAAGTCGTCGAGACTGTAATACTATTATTTTATTGCCCTAAAAAGAGTTGTAAATCAATATTTTTCTCCACCCTTCACTTCTTTCTCTTGTTTTTTTCCCTCCTCCATCAATCAATGCTTGTAGTTGCCACCCATCATAGATCAGCAAGAGGGCAAACCAAAAGCTGTGAATTCTGTTTTAATGAATCAGCAGTGCAGCTTTTCAAAATTCATTCTCCTGCACTCCTTGCAATAGCCCTATAGAAGAGCATCTGCGTTCCCAAATTGAAAGAGTGGTAGCAGCAACAGAGGCACTGTGTGAAGATCTGAAGGGACAGGTCACCTCTGCAGAATAGGAGAAGAAGGTCCATCCATGAGCTCACCAAGAATCGAGGCCAACTTGATGACTCAAACAATACCAACTGCTAAATCACCTCTCCACAAACATTGAGCTTGTTGTGTTTTACACAGATTTCCATATGTCATGCCCCTGGTAGAGAGGAGGAACAGCTGACAGGGAGGGGAACCAGAGGTGGTGGAGGAGGCTGGGGAAGGACAGAGGCTGGCTGGGCAGTCAGAGGAAGACCCAGGCCCATCCCCTCTCCATCCTAGGGCACGCAGGGAGAAGAGGATAAGGGAAGAGACATGGTCTACGGGGGAGGAGAGGCCTTGATCCTCTTAAGGGGCTGTAGCTGTGACAGCTGGAGAAGAGGACGGACATGTGTACGGGCGAGTGCTGGAAACAAAGCGTGGAAATATCTCTAGTTTATTGTTCCTGAGTTTGGCGTTCTTCCCAGTGTGTGTTCTGATATCTGTGGATGTCTTCCTTCCAACCCTTATATTGCCTGGTTTATGTTGTTTTTTACTCTTTATAATTTATAAGCATTTTTAATTTAAACGGCATTTCTTCCTTCTTGTAACTGTTTGTGGGGGAGTTTTTTGTCTCCAGTCAAGGATATTTGGAGCTTGGAAGCAAAGGGAAGGAATAAAAGGGGCTTCACCTGTTTTTTGTGACTGTGTTTATTTTGTATCCCACCCTGGGTCATCACAGCATACCACAGCTCCTTTGATTCACCCCCCCCCCAATGAATTAAATCAGTAATTATTTCATTTTTCTTAGTCCTGCTCAAATCATACATTCCTTCCAAATGAATAAGCTACATGTATCAATGAAGGCAATTTAGCATCTTTGGAACACGTTTTCACGAGTCCCAAGTGATGCTGCATTTACATGCTCATGAAGTGCTTCCAACCCTGTGCAATCAAGTCTACATTTTTAAGATATGACGGGAAGCATCAGCCAGCAGAATATATATCTCTTGAAGTGGCATTGTCCCTTTCTCTCCAAAACAGTGAAAGCAGTTTTATTTTGTTCAGTTCAGCCTTAATTTTGGAGCCAGATTGTAGAGGACCTACTGCGATTTAAGTATATCAAACAGGCAGCAAAGATTTCTTTTCGCTGGACAAATATTTCAGTCTATTTCAGTTTTCGGCTGAGCTCTACAAGCAGGGGTCCCATCCAACCTCACCCCCTTGAACAACTGTGTGCAGGAAACAGTCCGTCCGCCTCTTAGGTATGCGCTGAAGGCACCTCTATCGGGATATCCGGTAACAAGCTGCAGCTGTTAATAATGTCTATTTTGTCTGCCACGGTCCGTAGGTCGTCCAGAACCAGCCGTATGTTGTGCGAAGCATTGATGATGCCATTTTGGGAATGGCTCAGCTGCCCAGTAATGGCTCCAATCTCCTTGATGGCAGTTTGGTAAACCTGTTTGATGGTGTTGTGGATGTCGTAGTATAAGCGGGCGTTACTCTCCACCAGCTTCTGCTGCAGTAGGGTGCTGTATCGGCCCCGGTGTTTGATGTGAAGGGCGGGCTTCTCTTCGACAGCGGTGGGAGACTCCGAATCTTCATCCCTGTAAACAATCAGGGGAGGTAAATCTGGTGTGATCCATTTCGCCTCGGCTTTCGGTCCAGCGGGAATTCTGGCTTCGTCTTCCTCGTCTGTTTCAGAGGCTTCCCCAGCGACCTGAAGTCCAGCAGGCTTTTCAAAGGCAGCCTGAGAGGATGCTGAACAATTGATTTCTTCCTCTGAGTCAGTCTCGGAGGCTTCACCCTGGATGACGGTTTTGTAGCTTGGAGAGATCATTTCTGGATGCCTTGAAAAGAGGAAAGGAAGCACGCTTGAGAATGGCAGGGCTCAAGGAGGAATCTTTCGATTACGGAATACGAGCCACAGGTAGAACACACCTGCAAGGGAATTAAAGTACACCTCCCTAAAGTCATTATAGTTGTGCTTTTAAAGTTGTAGCAATGTTTCGGCAGAATCTCATCTGCCATCATCAGGCTTCTATATTGTGTTCGTCTGTGAGTCAGACTTTCACAGCCTGATGATGGCAGATGAGATTCTGCCGAAACGTTGCTACAACTTTAAAAGCACAACTATAATGATGTGGGAAAATACCCGAACAAAGTTGAATACCATACATATAAATACCTGTGAAAACTTAAGAAAACATATATATATATACATACATACATATATATATATATACAGAAGCCTGATGATGGCAGATGAGATTCTGCCAAAACGTTGCTACAACTTTAAAAGCACAACTACAATGACGTGGGAAAATACCCGAACAAAGCTGAATGCCATACAAGTACACACACACACACACACACATATATATATAGGGATGTGACTTAATGTGACGTGACATTACCTGGTCAGATCACAAAATCTGCAAACAAACCCCTGAGCTTAGAGAGCACCAAGGGACCCCACAGTCCTTGTAATGCCACTGTTGGAGTCTGATTCCGAGGGGGAGGTCGAACAGCTGACAGGGAGTGGGAGTGTGGAGGAAACTGGGGAAGGGCACAGTCTGGTTGGGCATTCAGAGGAAGACCCAGGCCCACCGCCTCTTCATCCTAGGGCATGCAGGGAAGAGCGGAGAAGGGAGCAATGTGGGTTATGGGGGAGAAAAAGGCCCTGATTCCCTTCATTAGCTGCAGCTGGGGAAACAGGATTTAAATAGGGTATTTGTGCACAGCACCTTGCTGAAAGCAAAGCATGCATTAACTTTGTTTGCCAAGTCCTATCTGGGTTCTGGCGTCCTCCCAACCGTATGTGTTTCATTATCTTTTGAGTTCTGCAATCCTGCCCTGTCTCGTTAATTGCTGCAGCGTGATTTGTGTTGGTTTTTATTTATAATTTATATGCGCTTTGGGTTTGGACTGAATTTCTTCCCTTTAAAGACTGTTCTTGGGAGTTTTCTTTTCTCCAGCCGATGATAACTGGACATTGGGGGCCAAGTTGGAGGAATTAAAGGGACTTTATCTACTTTTTGTGACTTTGTTGCTTTTGTGCCATGCCCCTTTGGGTCATCACAGTCCTCCTCTTTTCCTCCTCCTCCACTCAGCAAACCCCACTCCCTTCAAGCACTGATAATGTTTCCTAGTTGGGTCAAGAAACGTCTGCAAGGAAACCACCAAGCTCACAGAGCACCAAGGGACTCCACATTCCTCCTCCTCCCCATAAACCCCACTCCTTTCAAGCACTAATGTTACTCTGTAGTTGGGTCATGAGACGTCTACAAGAAAACAACCAAGGACCCCTCATTTCAACCCTGAATCTCAGAAACCATTTTCCATTGGGCCTCAGTGGATTGTTTGCCAGCAAATGGGAGGGGAACCCAGCTTCCTAACAGCGGCTGGGAATTCTGGGCTCTCCCATCCTCTGCAAACCTTGGGGGGAAAGCAGCTGCTTGCCCCACTTGTACATCTGCCCCCCTCCATCTCTCTCCCTGTCCTCCCCTGCAGGGTGTGGAAAGGGGAGCCTGGAGTGGATTGGATAACCATCTGCCTAGGGTTTCCCTGCCTAAGTGGGGGAAGGGAGGTTGGACTAGAAGACCTCCAAGGTCCCTTCCGGCTCTGTCATTCTATTCCGTTCTATTTCCTGCGTGCAAAAAAAAAAAAAAGAGTCTAAGGCCAGGGGTGTCCCCGCCTTGGCAACTTTTTAAGGCCCCTGGACTTCAACTCCCAGAATCCCCTGGGGATTGGAAGGAGTTGGCTGGAGGGAATTCTGGAAGTTGAAGTCCAGGAGGGGGTGGTCTTAAAAAGTTGGACACAATCCTCGGCTGGGATTGTTGCGAAGGGCTCCAGCTGCTACTTGTTCCTCTTATTATTGCTACTGTTACTATTCACCCGCCGAACAATCCAGAGAACTCACCTTTCCAACCAGGAAACAGCGACTTCCTCTTGGAGGGTCACCTGGCGGATCACGTGACCGTAGCACGGCTCGCTCGCTCATTCACTCACTCATCCACGCCCGCAAAGGGGGGAGGAGATTTCTGCTGCGCATGCGTCTGCAGAAGGAGCGGGCTTGGTTCGCGGAGAAAGCCGGTGGGGAGGAAGACGGAAAGAGGCGCGCATGCGTCGAAGGGTGCGCCTGGCTGGGGGAGCTTCTCTGGGCTCGTGAAAGTTTGGGGTTTTGTCTTCGTCCCCCCCCACCCCACGCCCGAGGACAGGCTCATCCCTCCCCCCCCCCCCGCCCCATGGCTGCTGAGCCTTTCGGAGTGCGCAGGCGCTCCAGGGTTTGCAATGCAAACCTTCAAATGCAAATACATACATGCATGCATAATAGCTAAGAGTCTGCAAGGAGAAAGAAGCTGGAAAGGCTTTTTTCCCAGAATGCCCTTGCTAGGGTATGTTAAGATGGATGGACTTCAACTCCCAGAATTTCTCAGTGTTTTCAGACAGGTGGATTTCAACTCCCAGAATTCCCCAGTGTTTTTAAGACAGGTGGATATCAACTCCCAAAATTTCTATGTGTTCAGGTGGTGTTCAACTCCCAGAATTCCCCCAGTCTGTTTTTTAAGACAAGTGGACTTCAACTCCCAGAATTCCTCCAGTCTGTTTTTTAAGACAAGTGGACTTCAATTTCCAGAATTCCTCAGCGTTTTAAGACAGGTGGACTTCAACTCCCAGAATTTCCCACTGTGTGTTTTAAGACAAGTGAACTCAACTCCCAGAATTCCCGTCTGTTTTCAAACTGATAGACTTCAACTCCCAGACTTCCACAGTCTGTGTTTTAAGACAATGGACTTGGAGCTCCAGAATTCCCCAGCTGGCATCTATTAAAATGGGTGGATTTCGACTCCCAGAATTCCCAGCTGTTGTTCTTAAAGATAGGTGGACTGAGCCTGTCCCGGAATTCTGGGATTTGAAGTCCACCCACCTTAAAAATTACAGTAACAGTAGTTGAGATTTGTTGAAGAGTGGCCTGCTGTGGATACCAATTGGCAGAACAGTTTCTTTCCTTCACTTGGAGGATGAATGATCCCAGTTTAAAACAAATAAACAAACAAACAAAAAACAACAAGGAGAAATCCTCAAAATTTGGAGAAAATGGGGATTTCTTCCAGCACTTCACTGCCTGGGGAGTACTGGGTGTTGAAGTCCAAGAATGCTGTCTTGGGAGTTCTGGGCATTGAAATCCATGCATGCTGGCTGTGGCATCCACAGCAGGCCTCACCTTAAAAGCTGATGTCTGCCCAGCTTAAAACATCTGGCTGGGGAACTCTGGGAATTGAAGTCCACCCACCTTAAGGCTGCTAAAGGTTGCTTTAAGGATGAAGATGGCCATTGCAAAAATCTCTTCAATACCCAGCAACCAGATCTTTCATGCTGGTTTTAGAAAGGAGAAGAAGAAGTGTTGATGAGAGCACTTCTTGTACAAAGCCACGTCCTACCAGCTCTTTTAACCACACAGTTTCCCCCTGTTTACACAGCTAGTGAAGAGTGCGGTGCCAAATCAAGAACCGCAAGAGAAGAAGGAAGAATAAAAAACCTGCTATCCTTAAGTGGTGTAGGAAAAAAAAAGGTGTGAAAACGAAACCGCCATGTGCTATGCTGCACTTCCTGCATTTGCTCTGAAGTGGTCAGGCGGAAATCGAGCTGCCTTAGCAGGGCGTCAACAGGTGCTAAGGAACCGAAAACAGAGCAAAACAGTCAGTGCACCCACAGTATATATCAGCATTTCTCCATCTCAACAATATGAAAATGGGTGGACTTCAACTCCCAGGATTCCCCAGTCAGCCATGCAGGAGAATCCTGCATATTGAAGTCCATGCATGCTGTCTAGGGAATCCTGGAAGTTGAACTCCAAGAATGCTGTCTAGGGAATCCTAGGTATTGAAGTCCAAGAATGCTGGCTAGAGAGTTCTGGGTGTTGAAGTCCAAGAATGCTGGCTGTGGAATCCTGGGAGTTGAAGTCCAAGGATGCTGTCTAGGGAATCCTGGGAGCTGAAGTCCAAGGATGCTGTCTAGGGAATCCTGGGAGCTGAAGTCCAAGGATGCTGTCTAGGGAATCCTGGGAGCTGAAGTCCAAGGATGCTGGCTGGGGAGTTCTGGGCATTGAAATTCATGCACGCTGGCTGTAGAATTCTGGGAGTTGAAGTCCACATACTTTAAAAGTTGCCAAGGGTGTGAGAAACACGGGATTAGGCACCCGGCCTCTTCTGTCTATCACCTGAGGCCGTTTCTTGTGACTATTTTTTGACTGAACAACTTGGTTCCTTTTTTTCAGTAGTTAATCTGCAAATTAAGGCAATTCCTGGCTTTTGTCCTTCCTGCGTAGGTGCTTGTTTCATTTTCAATTTACAGTCCCAAAGGTCAATTTTCAGCCCAATCTTGCATGATAAAGGGACTGGAGGTTAAAACAAAGAACGGTTGCTGAAATTGGGTATGTGTAGTTAATGAAAATAAGGGAGTGACATGATAGCAGTTTTCCAATACTTTATGGGGGCTGCCACAAAGAAGAGGAGGGGGTCAATCTATACTCCAAAGCACCTGAAGGCAGGACAAGAAGCAATGGATGGAAACTAAAATCAAGGAGAGAAGCAACTTAGATATAAGAAGAAATTTCCTGATAATTAAAACAATGAATCAGTGAAATGACTTGCCTACAGAAGTTTTGAATAGCACTAGCACTTAGACTTATACACTGCTCTATAGTGCTTTCCAGCCCTCTCTAAGCGGTTTACAGTCAGCCTCTTGCCCCCAACAATTTGGGTCCTCATTTTACCCACCTCGGAAGGATGGAAAGCTATGTCAACCTCGAGCCTGGTGGGATTTGAACTGCCAAATTGTAGGCAGCTGGCTGCAGAAGTATCTTGCAATACTGCACTCTAACCACTGCACTATAGAGGCCATATGAATGCTCCATCACTGGAGGTTTTAACAAGAGATTATACAACCATTTGTCTGAAATGGTAGAGGACCTCCTGCTTGAACAAGGGGTTGGACTAGAAAACCTCCAAAGTCCCTTCTATTCTATTCTATTCTATTCTATTCTATTCTATTCTATTCTATTCTATTCTATTCTAATCCTATTTCTGTTTCTATTATTTCTAATTCTGTTCTGTTCTATTTCCAAATTTACTCTATTCAGAGAAAATGAAGGTAAATTGTAATGTACCCAGAGATTTATTGACAACTAAAACAAGAGAGCCAACACACTGGTGTCTTATTGCTGTGGTGTCATCTGTTCGCCAACATGTGGGCCATTTTATAATGCCTTGCATCCAATTGGTCACCATGATATAACAAAGATGTTGAAACTCTAGAAAGTGTGCAGAGAAGAGCAACCAGGATGATGAGGGGACTGGAGGCTCAAACATATGAAGAACGGTTGCAGGAACTGGGCCTGGCTAGTCTAGTGAAGAGAAGGACCAGGGGAGACAGGAGAGCAGCCTTCCAATATTTGAGGGGCTGCCACAGAGAGGGTCAAGCTATTTTCCAAGGCACCTGAAGACCAGAAAAGGAATAATGGATGGAAACTGAACAAGGAGAGATTTAATCTGGAAATAAGGAGAAACTTTCTGACAGTGAGAACAGTCAACCAAGGAACAGAAGTTGCCCTCGGAAGTTGTGGGAGCTTCATCACTTGAGACTTTCAAGAAGAGATTGGACTCCCATTTGTCAGAAATGGTGTAGGGTCTCCTGCTTGGGTGGGGGTGTGTGTGTGGGGTTGGACTAGATGACCTACAAAGTCCCTTCCAATTCTGTTAATCTGTTATTGTGCACTTTGGACTCACACTCGTATCTTATTGGTCTTAAGAGGCAGCCCCATATAAACTACACGACTCCAATTTTGTGGTTGTGGCTGAATGTAGGTGACATCTGACACCAATTTTTTTTAAAAAGCTCATAACCCCCTCGTTGCATGAACACTCATCTTAAGGCAGGGATATGCAACTGTGGTAACATTACAACCCGTGACCAAAGATGTGAAATCTCAATACCTCATTCAGATGTGTAATAACATATTACAGTACAATCCATCTCTTGTGTATTATCCTCGGCAAAGCATCAGAGTCAGTTTTGGATGTATATTTTGTGTATATTCGTAGCTATTGTACTCTCTAATTGCAAATGGAGATGTGGATACTCTATTTTTCTTATCTTCATTTTTAAGTGCTCTGGTTTTATTGTATTGCAAACAGTTGCTGGGGTGCATCCACAGTTTCGTTGTACTTGTACAATGACAATAAGCTTCTTCTTCCTCTTCTTCTTCTTCTTCTTCTTCTTCTTCTTCTTCTTCTTCTTCTTCTTCTTCTTCTTCTTCTTCTTCTTCTTCTTCTTCTTCTTCTTCTTCTTCTTCTTCTTCTTCTTCTTCTTCTTCTTCTTCTTCTTCTTCTTCTTCTTCTTCTTCTTCTTCTTCTTCTTCTTCTTCTTCTTCTCTGAACTGTATTCAACAAGTCACAAAGGTGCCATAGTTTCACACCCCGGCCTTAAGGGATAGGAGCAGTTCCACTATGACATTCTGAGAACCAACTACGCAAAGTGAGAATTTGAAGTTTCTCTCTTGTTTTTACCTCATAGATTCTGCCTGAGGCCTGTTGATGGTAAATGGTGAGGTTTCTCGAAAGAAAATTCTTAGGTTCTCACAGCTGCTGAAGGACAGGTCATGTGGGTGAGTGGTTCTTTCCTGTCTCCTTATTCTACGTCTTCTTGGAGAGTTGGACAGTCCAAAGCTGGCTGGAGACTGCTTGACTATTTGACACAAGGATGACTCGCCTGAATCTCTAGCCAGGAACAAAGTGGCCTTTGGCTGGAGTTTCCCCAAAGTTGGTGGTGAAAAAGGCTGAGGGGCCACTCCAAAGGAGAACCTTGTGGATGAATGAGGAATTGGAGAAGAAGAAGACATAACTAATTTCCTTCCTGGTGTTGGCCACTTTAAATGGTGTTTCTGCTCGAATCTGGTGGTCAGACCCAAGAAATTTGGCACGGAGGAAGGGGTTAGGTGGGAAAAACCAGGATATTATTGTCCTTGTATCTTCAATGGAGGACACATCTCAGATAGATATTGGAAAATAACGCAACACGGGCCAGAACTGGGTTTCAGGAAGGAAGTACCATGAGTAAAAGTATGTTCCACCTGCTTTGAGAGTTTTCTTCTGCTTCCCATTTGGAACTCCTGAAAAATGCAGGAATTTGCAAGGCTGAGGTTCATCAGGGTCATCATAGAGGAATTGGGCCTCACCCCCAATTTTATGGGGCCACTAATACCATTGGCCTGAGTGATGTGTCTTAAAATCTTTAATATTCAAACCATGTCGTGCTACCCACGTGCTACCTGCCAGTCGGAAGTTTCTTCTGCTGAGATAAAATCAGCCCACCTGTTTGACTTCCTGTTCAGATCTTCTTCTCTTTTTTGACTGGTTTCAGAGCATCTTCTTCATTCATGGTGAGTTAAGATACTGTGGTCAATATTTGCGAAATTTTGGGTTGCGAGAAGCAATTTTAAAATGTGCTTGTAAAAGAAATGACTGTATATAGATGTTGGGGGATTAGAGGGGGATCCAGTATTGTGAGCTGTGATGGGGAATGGGGCTTACGGATCTACAGTTGATGAAAAAAAAATCTGAATACCTTCTGTTGCAAAAAATATATAACAATTGCCTGAATATTCTAAATATTTTAAATATTCTAAAGAATTCTGTTCTGTTAAGGGAATGATAAATACTTTGCCTGTGCCTATAGGTTATCCTGCCTGAGCAGGGGGTTAGACTAGAAGACCTCCAAAGGTACCTTCCAACTCTGTTATTCGGGAGCGTCCTAAGCACAGAATACAATACTAGTGGAAGGGATAATGCAGAAGAAAATATTCGAGTAATGAAATATGTATAATAAGAATTCTGCAGCCTAGGAATTATGTTGGAGACTGATACTATATATTTTTTTCCTTTTCTTTGAAGATCTCTGAGGTAAAGCTTTTAGCCTGTTCAATAAGCTTACTTAGCATTTTCTTCCTTTTTTCGTTTAACTTTCCCACCCTTTGAAGCACAGCAAACCAGAAACTCTATTGTCATCGCTGCCAATAATAAGATAAGATGAGGTAAACTTTATTGTCATTTTTCTGTACACACGACGGTGAAGGCACTTGCCTGTCGGGCGGAAGGCCAAGACTTCTATCCTAGGTAGCAGCACACGTTTTTCTCTCTCCTAGGGTGCAAAGAGAAAATATCTGCTGCAAACTCCACATAGGTGTCAGGAAGGACATCTGGCCAGTAAACGCTCAGCTCCATAATCCAGTCAACCCAACTTTAGCCTGAATTAAGGAATTGCAGGGCCCTAAAAAAGGGAGTGCTGCATACACAATGGGGACATTAAAATGAAATTGCAATGCCGGAGATAAAAACCAGAAGAACTCAGGATATACATTTTGCCAAAATCAGAGACTTCCTGCGAGAAAACGCAGAAGGGAATGCTGCCTTTATTTATTTATTTGTCCAATGTATATACTACAGGCACACATTTCACAAAACCTGTGACTCTGGGCAACATACAACCAAAGCTAAAAGAACGAATAAATAGCTAAAACTGTATTAATGGTTGAAAAAAAAACCCAACAGCTATAGCATTTACGATCATAGAGAATTTTAGATTGAGAAGAGCAATCTTGATCAGGATTGCATTCTCCAAATGATCATCAAGGCTCACTTTGAACACACTAAGCAAAATGGAGTTCAGTCCCAGATATTTGTACTGTATTTATTAAATCTATAGGCTGCCCATTCTTTTTTTTTTTTTTTTTCTTTTGAGTGACTCTGGGGTGGAGTGAGGGATAAAATGGCAGGCTGGCTTGGGAATTCTGGGCGTTGAAGCCCATATATCTTAAAAGCAGCCAAAGTTGGAAAAAAACAAGCAATGTGAATACTTGCAAGATTTATGGGGCAGAGAGAGTGCAAAATTGCATCATCTCAACGCACCCATAGATAAAGAAAGAGGATAGTAGAACAAAATATTATCAGACTGCTGGCTAATCCCATGTTTTAGATTGCAACAGAGTTGCCCAAACAAGCCTGCTGGGGAATTCTGGGAGTTGAAGTCATTTACACATCTTAAAACTACTGAGATTGAGAAATCCTGTACAAAGAGATTAAATCTAATCTTCCATTGCTGCTCTGGAATTTTTATCTTTGTCTCTCTTTTTCTTTTTTTCAAAATTGGATCCATCAAAAGCTGCCAAGATAATAATTCGCAGGCATAAAAATTCTTTCTTTTTTTTTAAAAAAATCTGAGTTTATATAAGCAGGCAGATTTGGGTTTTTTTTTTTTTTTGAAGCCATAATTATCTATGATTGGGTTTCAGGGAGAAATGGAAGAGTTTATCTTTATATCCATAAAACCTTCTTCCCGTAGAAAAGTCCAGATAACAAGATCCCTCTCTCTGACCTATCTTCTTTCTTGAAATGTTAAGGTGACTTGGTTTTGCTTAGAGATTAGAGCTGCTTTGAAAATGATGGGCCATCTGCAATTGCGCAGGAAGGTTGCAACACGGCAGACTTTTTCTGTTAACAAATACATTTTACTAAAACACAAACAACTTTGAGGAGTTGCTTGTTATCACTAATAAAACCAGCTCCTCTCATAGAAGTTGATGTAAATGTGTTAATCTTTGAGAGCTGCGTGCAATGAAATTTCATTTTAATGTATGCCGATTAGTGTACATTAGAGTGACAATAAAGTTACTCTATTGTATTCTTGCTTTATTTCTATTCTATATACTCTACTCCTCTACTCTACTTTACTCCATTCCATTCTATATTCTATTCTATTCTAGTTTCATTCTTATTCTGTTCCATTCCATACTCTTGTTTTATTTCTACTCTATTCTACTCTGCTCTGCTCTGCTCTGCTCCGCTCCTCTCCTCTCCTCTCCTCTCCACTCCATTCTATATTCTGTTCTGTTCTGTTCTGTTCTGTTCTGCTCTGCTCTGCTCTGCTCTGCTCTGCCCTGCCCTGCCCCGCTTCGCCCCGCTCCGCCCCGCTCCGCTCCGCTCCATTCTATATTATATTCTATTCTGTTCTACTCTACTCTACCCTACCCTACCCTACTCTATTCTATTTTACTCTATTCTTGTTTCATTCTTATTCTATTCTATTCTATTCTATTCTATTCTATTCTATTCTATTCTATTCTATTCTATTCTATTCTATTCCATTCCATTCCATTCCATTCCATTCCATTCCATTCTATTATTGTTTTATTTCTATTCTACTCTACTCTCTAGTCAGCAAGAAAGATACTATCTGACTTTGGTTAAATTTTGGGGTTTTTTTGCAGCATAACAGTGTAATAAATATTTTGTTGTTTCTAATCACACTAAAGTAATATAAATAAACATATTTTTGTTGTTTCTAACCACGC
Organism: Hydrophis major; assembly: GCA_033807585.1. Lineage (NCBI taxonomy): Eukaryota > Metazoa > Chordata > Lepidosauria > Squamata > Elapidae > Hydrophis > Hydrophis major. The sequence continues at coordinate 4,228,833 of CM066336.1, forward strand.
TATGCATTGAGCTGCAGTTTGTAAAACTTGATGCTTTTATCCTTTTTTTTAACTAAACAGTTCAGATTTCTACCTGACTGCTTTTGATTTTTGGATGCCGTGGATGAACACAGCTGTGTCCAAAATGTCCTTAGTTTAAAATACATACAGGTAGTCCTCGACTTATGATCACAATTGAGCCCAAGGTTTATGTCGCTAAGCGAGATAGATGTTAAGTGAAATTTTGCCTCAGTTTATAAACTTTCTTGCCACTGTTGTTAAGTGAATCACAGCAATTTTACAACATGGCTGTAAAAGTGAATCTGGCTTCCCCATTGACTTTGCTTGTTCGAAGGTTGATCACAATAACCCTGAGACACTGCAACCATCATAAATACAAGTCAATTGCCAACTGCCTGAATTTGGATCATGTGCTACAATGGTCGTAAGTGTGAAAAACGGTCATGTCGCTTTTTTCAGTGCCTTTATCATTTCGAACAGTCACTAAATGAACTAAATGTAAGTAAAGGACTTCTTGCATATATTTTGCATCCTTTATTTTACCTGTAGGGGGAAGTAGAGAGTGTGATGTGGGAAGGATTGGAGCTGTCAGCATTTTCTGATTCATACCAGCAAGTTCTAGATTAATTGTAGTTAAAGCTATTTGAAAACAAAAAAATGGTACACTAAAATTTGCAAGCAATTTTGGTGCATATTTCTCTGAAGGCACTGTTCTTGGAAAGAAAGGCAGTTTTACCAAGTGGCCACACTCTTCCCTAACAGAATGCATGTTGGTATATTTTCAAATAAACAGAGGTATTTTACAGGTAGCTGTCTTCCATGTTTAAAATTCTGGTAAATTTTAATGCAAAATATTTTATTATCAGACTTAAAAACCTGGCACCCCACGCATAGAGCAACTGTGTGAAATTAAAGATATAGAGAACTATGGTGTGCAATTAAATATAGAGAATTATGCCTACAGAATGCTAGATTTCAGTTCAATCTTGCCTTGAAAATACAGAGTTAGACTCAAAACTAAATTAATTTATCCCTAATCCCAATGGGGTTTTGCATCTCAGATGCTATGCATGTAGAGCCAGTAATTTTCCCATGAGTGAGCATTCCTGGAGAAGACCTAATTAATTCAATCTCTAAAATAAATCTGGCTGTTGGATTGGATTTTGGAAATCAAACTTCTATATTTTCCCAGCCAGAAACTCGTGAATCTATTTACCTTCTGAATAGCAGCATATATTGACAGATTGATTATGTGATGAAGAGAGATTATTCTGTGTTAGGAAACCCACCCATTCTTAGTCTAGAAATATATGAAGTTGGGGTTAATTTTATCAAATTAGTTGTTTCGTTCGTAAAAATTGTTTTGTTTTGTTTGTAAAATCCAATGGCATTCAAACTGCCTTAACCCATGGCTCTCCTGATACCTCACTGTAATAAAAATAATATTAAAAGACTATTTCAAAAGGGAATTCCATTGGAAGAAAAGTGGAGGGATGGGGGAGGGGAAGATATCTTTTTTTTTTTTTTTAAAGGAAGATTAAATAAAAAGAGCAAGATAAACAAAAGTTAAAGCTCCTTAAAAGAGTGTGGATTCATATAGATGCTCTTCCGGAGTTTTAGTTATTGTGAGGGTTTTGCCAATAGATGCATTTATGATTTCCAGACATGGATGATGCTCAAAAATGCATTTCAAATTGTCCAAATAAAATGAGCACCAGTGTGGAATGTAAGAGAAGAGCATCGTAGCCGAACAAAAAAGGCAGAAATTCTGTGCATAACACGTAAATGTCTGGGAATCCAGGAATTTTCCCTTGTAGCTAGACAACTACCTGATAGCGCAAAAAATCTCTAGCACCATCTTCAACTTCTCAGAAAAGTGTCTTCCAATCTGCAGTGTCATCTCCAGTCTTCATAACACAAAAAACCCGTTTCACAGGTTTGGTGTAAAGTGATAACTTAAAAAACTAAAAAACAAACCTGTCAACCTTTTCCAGAAGTAGTAGTGAAGTTTAGAAATGAGCTTCGAAATGGTGACCACTGTCATCTCCGTCTCCTCCGTCTCCTCCTCCTCCTCTACTGCCCTCCCTCCTTCCTCTTATCCTTTTTTCTCCTCCTGCTCCTCCTCCTCCTCTCTTTTCCTCTACCTCCCTCCTTCCCCTTCTCCTTCCCTTTCCTCCTCCTCCTCCTCCTTCTCCTCTACTGCCCTCCCTCCTTTCTCTTCTCCTTTCTCCTCCTTCTCCTTTTCCTCCTCCTCTTCCTCCCAGAGATGTCCACACAGGGGCAGAATAAGAACAGGGGTGTAGCAGGCCACTGAGGAGCCATGGATACATGTGAATTCCAGAAAATATTTCATTTTAATTCTTCCAGCTGTATTGAATCAAAAAGTCAAGATGGCAGCCATCACCATATGACCAAAAGTCCCCTAATTGTCTATATATTGACACATGCAAAAAAGAACTTCAGTCATGTGAGAGACAGCTTCATGTGAGATATTTGCATGAGCCCACACAAACCAGATACAATATGCCAGCTCTTTCATCACCAGAGCAGTGGAGAACATCCAGCAAAACCTTGGCCATTCATGTAGAGAAAGCTAAGCAGCTGTGTGGCTTTACTTGGATAAGAGGCTATCCAAAAAACTTTTATCTATATTTATAAAAGCCAAGTACCACTCATGCATCATCACAAAATCTCCAGAACCATAAAGTCTACAAACTTGAAATTAGGCACATATGTTCCTCTTGGCTTCTAGGTGCTTGCTAAGAAAGGATTTTTTGAAATGACCATCAGAGCATTAGTATTTCCTATATTATTATTATTAACATGCTCTGATGCTAAGAAGTTTGACTTGCCCTCCCCACCTGAAAAGAAATCTGTTCCAACTGCCAGTTGCCTCACATTCCGTTACCTCAGTTCAAACCAGTAGATGTTCCACTCTTCACTCAGGAGCGGCCTGGGGCTCCTTACAGCATTAAACATTGGTACCTCACCCAAATGTCTACGCCTTCCGCCGATGAAATTGCTTCCAGGCTCAAGGCGGCAAGAGCGATATTCCCTTATGTGTTTCAATCACCGGCCACCACTGAGCCACCGGATTGTGAACCAAATTTCCCCTGTATAGCCCGATCACAAAGTTTTGTCGCAAAGCACGGGTATCCAGCTAGTATCCATATAATTCCTAGAAGTGAAGTGTGGTCTCAAAGAAGAGTCTTCACACCAGCCCATTCACGTTGGCTGCATAATTCTGGGCGTGCATAAGCGTACCAATGTGCCTACCATCCTTGTCCTATTGTTTCTTTTATTTTTTAAATTTTTCTTATATGTATCCATGTAGTCATAACTATGTTTTTACTTATACCTATTATCTTGTAAGCAATTGACAAACTAAAGAAAGAAAGAAAGAAAGAAAGAAAGAAAGAAAGAAAGAAAGAAAGAAAGAAAGAAAGAAAGAAAGTCCACACATCTTAAAGTAGCTCAGGTTGAGGAGTATTGCTTCCAACCTAAAATCTGTTTCACAAAGCAAAGATTTGTTTTGGCTCTGTCTACACGGTTACTCGAAGATGCATACAGTTTGCATGTCACCCCGCAATTTCCTTGCAAAAATTGGAAAAGCCAACAAACCTTAAATTTCTCCTTTTCTAAATGTGAGGGGAATCAAATTACCTCACGTCACGATGTACCCTGATGCTAAAGCTCCTGTCTTTCAGCAAAAAAAAAAACCCCAAGTATCTTCTGCTAAGAAATTGAGAAATTAAAAGTCAAATGCTCCTTTCAGGAATAGAAACTGTCTGTGCAATTGAGACAAGGCTCAGGGGAATTGTGTTTTTCTCTCCATTCATGGCTGGCAGGTGCCTTTCGAGTTGCTTTTTGTGGCTTTTTTTTGAGCAAAAGCATTGTGGCTTTCTTCAAAGATTTGAGAGTTTCATCACCAATGCTCTCCAAACCTCAGTTAGAAATTTCTCTTGACAGCATGCCATATTGGGGGAATGAATTTGCACATCAACAAAGTATTTGTCGCATGGACACCCTAACAAAGTTTTTGTCTGCGGTTTGGTTGTGTGGAGAGGGCAGCAAAGGGGAAGAGATGTGGGCACTTTCTCCCCAAACTGGTGTTCAAAGCACACAATCCTGGTTTGCACCATGAGATGGTAGTCTTCAGTGATGGCGTTTCTCAAACTTGGCAACATTTAACTTATTTTTCTACTTGCATTTTTTACATGCTTTCAAACTGCTAGGTTGGCAGAAGCTGCTGGGACAAATAACAGGAGCTCACTCCATTACACGGCGCGAGGGATTCGAACCACCGAGCTGCTGACCTTTCTGATCAACAAGCTCAGCGTCTTAGCCGCTGAGCCACCATGCCCTCTGTAATCATCTTTTGAATCCTTCCAAATTTTAGGCTCCATCGTCGTTGTAAGTCACAGACTGCATGTATCGTGGTCACAGGTGTTCTGAGCCCCAGATAGCAACCAAAAGTACTTAAAATATACCATAACATTAAACAATGAAATAAAATAATCCTCTGCCATGTTTCCTCCTTCTTTCAGGATGAAGATTACACCATGTCCTACAGTGGAGCGGTCACAGACGACTACAATGAGAGCTATCTCTTCGACTGTTGCTTGACCCAGCCATGCGATTTGATCCCCTACCAGGAGTTTTCCAAGAGGTTTCTGCCTCCATTCTACTCCCTAATTTTTCTCCCGGGTCTCGGAGGCAACCTGATGGTCATCGCCGTCTTGCTCCTGGACCGAGCCCCCTTACTTGGGACTGATATCTTCGTCTTCAACCTGGCCATCGCGGACATTCTCCTGGTAGTCACGCTCCCCTTCTGGGCTATCCAGGCCATTCACGGTTGGATCTTCAAGGACTTTCTCTGCAAGGTCATCGGCAGCACGCTGAAGATCAACTTCTACGCCAGCGCCCTCTTCCTTATATGCATCAGTTTTGAGCGGTACCTCTCCATTGTCTACGTCATCCGGATGTACAACAGGAAGAAGCGTTTCATCATCTACATCACCTTGTTGGTTTGGTTTGTCTGCTTCTTGATGACGGTGCCCGACTTCATGTACCTGACGGCTGAGTTTGATAGTCGCCTCAATAGCACTTCTTGTGGTCTTGTCTTCCCTCAGCACAGTACCAAGATGTGGAAAATCGCCCTCATCATCATCAACCAAGTGGTGGCTTTCTTGCTCCCTCTGGTGGCCATGATCTACTGCTACTTCCACATCATCCTCACCCTCCTGCACTCCAAGGGCTTCCGAAAACACAGGGCCCTCAAGGTGATCTTGGCCGTGGTGGTAGCCTTCTTCCTGTGCTGGTCGCCCTACCACCTGGTGCAGTTCATCAGCACATTGCTCCAGCTGCAACTCCTGGAGAAGGATTGCCAGTGGGAGGATAATCTGGACATCGCCGACATCGTCACCACCAGTTTGGGTTTCTTTCATTGTTGCCTCAACCCATTGCTCTATGCCTTAGTCGGGCTCAAGTTCCGGAACAAGCTCCTGATGGTGCTGAGGCGACTTGGTTGCATCAATCAGAACTTCTGGAATATGCATTTCAGAGTGTCTGGTCAATCGAGAGATTCCAGTTGGTCCGAAAGCACAGACTGCTCAAATACCATCTTGTAGAATATTCTGCGGCCATAAGAGCGCCATTGCTATCCCAGAATTCTCCTCTTGGCTCCTCTGCCAGCGGAGGGAAACTGGCACTCCGTTGGTACACGCTAGTCCTCGACTTAACAAGTATTTGTTTGGGGGACCCATTCGAAGTTACAACAGCGCTGGAAAAAAAAGTGACTTATGACTGGTCCTCATAGTTAAAGACTGCTGCACCATCCCCACAGTCGTGTGATTAAAATTTGGGCTCTTGGCAACTGGCATGTCATATGATCACCGTTTGTGACCTTCCCAGTTGGTTTCCAACATGCCAAGTCAATGTGGGGGAAGCTGGATTTGCTTAACAACAACACGATCCACTTAACAGCAATGATTTGCTTAACAACCAGAGCAAAAAAGATGGAAAAATCAGGCATGATTCACTTAATAATCACATTGCTTAGCAATGGAAATTCTGATCTCAACAGCGGCCATACGCTGGAGCTTTTAAAGAAGAAGCTGGACAGCCATTTGTTTGAAATAGTATCAGGTTTCCTTCTTGAGCAGAGGGTTGGACTAGAAGACCTCCAAGGTCCCTTCCAACTCTCTGTTATTCTGTTAAGTTGAGGACTACCTGTGTATACAGCATTAAGATCGAGTGTCAAAATCCCTCTATGGATAAGGTTTCATTCAAACTTTCACAGTTCTGAACAAAATGTTCTTCAGATATCATGTTTTCCCCAAAATAAGACCCTGTCATATTTTTTTTGCCACCAAAAAAAGCACCAGGTCCTATTTTCAGGCAATGTCATCTACTGACTAATCTCACTTATGCGTATCGTCCCTGGTCTGCTTTTTACTGTCAGAGGCCTTCAGGAGCTTCTTCTTCTGCAGCCGGCAAGGCTTTTCTGAAGGCCATTGCAGGCAATAACAGAGCTACGGATCGATCTGGAGCTTTCTTATCAGCTGCAGAGGCTTTCAGGAAAGGCCTTGCCACCCTTGCTGGCTGCAGAAGAAATGGGCTGGCAAGGCAGGTGATGGGATGTGCAAGGCCTGACTGCAACTGTCCAAAGATAAGTAGTAGGGCAGCTCCACCCACCCCTCATCTCCACCCTAGCTTAATTTTTACCTGTGCACTCTGGAGTGGGTGGGCTCTTAATTAGGACTTATTTTGAGGGTAGGGCTTATATTGGGAGCATGTGTAAAAATCAAGCTAGGACTTACTTTCAGGGTAGGTCATATTCTCGGGGAAACAGGGTAGGTGAGACCTGGCAATCATTTTTGAACCAAATCACTTCCACCTCAGAGTCAAGAAACTGGTTGCCAAATATGGTTTTGAGGTTATCTGTTCATGTTTTCAGTTTCTTCCTCTGCTCAAGAAGAGCTTTCTGATGTTGAAGATTGGGGCCGAAAACTTTGAAGGTCTAAAACCAAAAGATTTCAGGGCTCGTGCCAAAAACCTCTTGAGTTCTTGAAGTCTTCATTGTATCTGCTGTTATTTTGCATTGGCTTGTGCCCTTGTTGCCTGATTGTAAACTTTGACTCTGCACTTCTGAAATGTGTGTAGCCAAAGATTATGTGGTCTGTGTAAATCTGATCAAACCAGAATCGTGCTGAGAAAGTCTTTTGAGTCGGATAGATAAGGACAAAACGAGAGGAAAAAGTCATCTCTTCGTTTTCGGTTGGTTCTTCTGGAGGTCCATCATGGAGAGAAAAAGGACCTTGGCTTTTTTGAATGTATTCAGTATTCTAATATTAAAAATATATAAATGCAGCAGTGAGAGTGTTTTTAACTAAATGTTCTGGTCTGGTGTTTCCATTGTTTTTCAGTATCTGGAATCTTTGCATTCTTTATTTTATTATATTACTTTTTGCTAGTCTCCTCCTCCTCCTCCTTTTTCTACCCCTTCCCTTTTCTCCTTCTCTTTCTCCTACTCCCTCCTCCTTCACTTTGTCCTTCTCTCCTTTCCTTTCTCTTCTCCTTCCCTTTTGTCCTCCTCCTCCTCCTCTCCTCCTCCTGCCCCTTCCCTTTTCTCATTCTCCTTCTCCACTTTGTCCATCTCTCCTTTCCTTCCTCTTCTCCTCCCCTTTTGCCTTCCTCCTCCTCCTCCTCCAAGAGGATTTTACCTTAATTGTAGCAAAAGGCACATCTTAGCAGTCCTTGGTGAATCTCAGAGAAATTAAGCAAAGTAATCTAGCTAAAAAGTAGAAAGGACTATCTCAGAAAACAATAACAAATCACTTGCATATTGTTGTCATTCAGGGCATCTCCAAAAGTCGAACACAATGCACCTAAAACATTGTGTTTGTTGGGTGGGAGGTTGGATCACACTATCACCGCAGCCATTTTTGCTTTTTTTGACCCTTCTGCAAACAGCCCTTTTAGCACAAGGAGAGGGGGAAAAAACCCAAATTGCACCACTGATGTGCAGCCAATATTTGCCATGGAATAGATATCACAGCATGATCAGGGCTGGGCAACTGTGCCTCCTTTGTGACTTGTGGATTTCCAGCTCAGGAATTCTGGGAGTTGAAGTCCACAGGTCATAAAGGGACCAGGAATTCTGGGAGTTGAAGTCCATATGTCATAAAGGAGCTGTGAATTCTGGGAGTTGAAGTTCACAGGTCATCAGTGGGCCAAGAATTTTGGGAGTTGAAGTCCATAAGTTGTAAAGGGGCTGTGAATTCTGGGAGTTGAAGTTCACAGGTCATCAGTGGGCCAAGAATTCTGGGAGTTGAAGTTCACAGGACATAAAAGGGCTGTGAATTATGAGAGTTGAAGTCCACAGGTGGTAAAGGGGCCATAATTGCCCACTTCTGATCTTGGGGAACATTGAGAATTTCTGAAATGGGTTTGGGGGCCACAATTCACCAACTGCTCCTTGACCAAAGCGGCTGAGAAGAAAACAAGCAACCAGCCTTCTGTAACTTCCTCATCAGGAAACCTTTCATAACGTGAGAGTTTCCTTTCTCCACCAGAAGATCTGGTGACTTCCTCACATTCTTGAGTCCACCCTGGGGAACAGCCTCAAAGAAGGATAATCAAGGATAACATTTGGATGCAACCATGGAATTAAATCAATCCACCAATTATGAGGATGAGGAATACTATGAGGTAGGTTAGTTTTCTATCTGCCTCTGGTCTAGTGTTTCTCAATCTTGGTCACTTTAAGCTGGGTGGACTTCAACTCCCAGAATTCCCCAGCTAGCCTAGTTGTTGAGTAGCCAGTGGAATAGCGGAGACTGTCCTTCAGCTTTTGAAAAGTAGATTTGCAAGATCAACCCATCTGGATTGGCCCATTGGACCTTTGGGTGTGGGAAGTTTGCAGGGCCTGGAGGGTTGGTTGTATGATCCTCCATCTCCAACAGGTTCTCCTGCACTCTTGAACCAACTACTATGTTGCTTCAAGTGTAAGACAGGAGTATCCCAACCTGCTGGACCAAGAGTGCTGTGAGTACAAAGCAGTGAGGAAGCCGTCTTATCCACTGTTTTGGTCAGCAAAATATCTTGGCCCAATCCTCTTTGTGTGTGCAAATGGCCTACCTGTTTGATTGCACAAGCAATGCTCACCCATTTTGCTTCCTGCAGAAAACAAGCAGGGCACAATCCTGAAAGTGTGTGTGTGTGTGTGTGGTTTGGATTCCATGGGGTTTACACAGTACATCGCTTGAGACTGGGAAGGAAGAGCACAGAAAGGTTGCATTTCTAGGGAGAGGAGGAGGAGGAGGAGGAGGAGGAGGAAAGGAAGGAAGGAAGAAAAAGAAAGAAAAAGGAGAAAGCAAGAAAGCAAGAAAAAAGAAGGGAGGAAGGAAAATAAAGAAAAAGGAGAGAAAAAGTAAGAAAGAAAGAAAAGAAAGAAAGAAGGAAAGAAAGGAAAAAGAAGAGGAAGGAAGGAAAGAGAGGGATGGAAGGAGGGAGGAAGAAAAGAAGGATGGAAGGAATAGAGAGAGAGAAAGAGAAAATGAAAGAAAGAAAGAAAAAAGAAAATCCAGCCAGCAGAAAAAAACAGTACCAGCAACAATACACAATTCCTAAGGAGGCACTAGTGAGCAGCCCGCGTGTAAGTAAGACTGTTGTATATATCTGGGATGTTCTGAGAATTTCTCCAAGCCCACTCCTCTTTCTCCTTCCCTCCCTCCCAGCTTGGCACACTGCCCGCGTTCAACCCCAACGCAGAGCCGTGCCTTCCCACCGACGTGAGGGCCTTCGCTCACTATTTTGGCCCCCTGGTCTTCTCCTTGGTGTTTGTGTTTGGCTTGGTGGGTAACAGCTCTGTGCTGGCTATATTGGGCCGAAGCTACCGGTCCTGGCACTTTGCTGACCACTATCTCTTCCAGTTGGCTGTGGCCGATCTTCTCCTGGTCTTAACCTTCCCTTTACAAGCTGCCCAGTTCGTCCATGGCTGGACCTTTGGAGAATTCCTCTGCAAGCTGACTGGGGGTCTCTCCACCATGAACGTCTGCACCAGCATCCTCCTCCTGACCTACCTCAGCATCGAACGCTACTTCGTGGTGGTCAAGGGCGCAGCTCCAACCTTCTTCTCGAAGCTTCCTCACGTCTACCTAACGTCGGCCTTTTTCTGGGGCATTGGCATTGCGTTCTCCGCAGTAGATTTCCATTTCCAGACGGTCACCTACATCTCGGAAGCCACGACTCTCATCTGCCAGCTGAACTTGGAGGTCCAGGATGCCAACTCCTGGAAACTAGGGCTACAACTGTCCTTCTTCGTTCTGGGTTTTTGGGGGCCCGTCCTAACCATGATCTACTGCTACATTTGCATTCTCACCAAGCTACACCAGAATGGTCTTCTACATATGCATTTGCCTCTTCATCTCCTGGTGGTCATCTGGATAACTTTCATTATCTGTTGGACCCCGTTTCATTTCTTGATACTGGTGGACATCTTTCAGCGTCTGGGTCACTTGAAGAGGCACTGTGGATGGGAGAAGGTCTTGGATTTGGGGCTGGTGATCTCCAAGTGTTTAGCCCTCACCCACTGCTGCCTCAATCCCTTGGTCTACGCTTTGGGAGGGGTGGGGTTCCGAAGGGAATTTTCTAGAATCTTCTGGAGGGGACACCGAACCAGGCACCGTTTGGACAGCGAGGAATTTAGCCAAGGGGTGGACTTCAGCACCATGCATGGCCTGGATTATTCCGTCATGATGTGAGGGGGGGGCACAGGGTCCGCCCTGCCCCGCGAAACTGGGAAAGATATGTGAAGTCTTCTCCTTACCATTGCCCACCACATACAGGTAGCCCTTGACTTACACCGGTTCATTTTGCGACCGTTGTAAAGTTCACAACAGCACTTACGATCAGGGATGGGCTTCAAAAGTTTTAGCAATGGTTTCTCTGCTCGGTTGCTGGGTGGGCGTGGCCATGGTGGGAGTGGCCTAGTCGGCCTCCTGCACCACATGGGAGGGGGGCATTTTCACCGTCCCTGGGCTCCAGAGGCTTTCCTCGAGCCTCTGGGAGGGCGAAAATGGCCTTCCCGGGATCCAGAGGCTCTCTGGAAGCCAGAAACAGGCCCTGCGAAACCCCGCAGCAGCCCACCCCTGCTTATGACTACTTTTCACAGTTATGACCATTGCAGCATCCCCGTGGTCCCGTGATCCAAATTTAAACCCTTGGCCACTGATTCGTATTTATGACAGTATCCCGCATCATGTGATTATCTTTTCCGACCTTCTGAGAAGCCAAATCCAGATTCGCTGAACAATTACCTGTTACTAACTTAACAGTGATTCACTTCGCAAACGTGGCAAAGGAGGTCGTGAAAATTCACTTTACAACAGTCTCGCTTAGCACCAGGAATTTGGGGCCCAGTTTGGGCTCGTGAGTCAAGGACTACCTGTATTTAAAAAAACCGGATTGTTGAAAGAAGGACCTTTCCCTCAGAGTGGAAGGGTTCTAGATGTGCAACAGCTTTGGCAATAATAATTACAAAACCTCTGTTGCATCTTGCTTCAGATTTACAAGAATTACATCTTGGTGTAGTTGCAGAGTTCTGGGTTGTTGTTTTGTTTTGGCCAAGGCTGGCCTTTAAAGGTGAATTTTGCATGTTTTTCCTCCCTTTTGTCCTACAACTCTCTGAATCAAATTAGACAGTTTGGTTTAAGGAACCAGGCTAGAAAGCGGGTGATTATGAGTTCAAGTTCTGCTTGAACTCCAACTGAGTGACGTTAAGCTAATCATCAGGAGGTGGTGAGTTCTATTCTCGCCCTAGATATCTATGAAAGCTAGGTGGGTGACTTTCAGCCAGTCACCAGGAGACAGTGAGTTCTTGTCCCGCCTTAGATATGAAAGCCAGTTGGGTAGTTTTGAGTCAATCATCAGGAGATGGTGAGTTCTAGTCCCGCCTTAGGTATAAAAGCCAGGTGGGTGACTTTGAGCCAATCATCAGGAGATGGTGAGTTCTAGTCCCGCCTTAAGCATGAATGCCAGTTGGGTGGTTTTGAGCCAGTCCCTGTCTCTCACCCCAACCCACCTCACAGGGTTATTGTTGTGGGGAAAATAGGAAGAGGAAAGTGTGTTGGGTATAAATATATAAATAGGATATAAATAAATGAGTAAATAAATTCTGAAGTGAAATCTTGGCTATCATTTTATTGCTCGGCAGTTGGTGATGTTAAGCTGAGCTTAATACCAGTATTAAATGAATTCAGTAGCTGGGGATTCACTTAAGGAAAAAAGCAATATTATTCAAACCTAATTCTTTACAGATCTGGAAAAAGATCATGGCAGATATTCTAGCATAGAAGAATGTAAGTCTTCCTTGATGAGGAAGAATATTGACCATAAAAAGGACTATCGTCTCAAGGATTAATTGATTCTGAAAGATGCTGGTAAGGCTTGAAGAAAAAGCATTGAATGAATAGCAGCAGCGAAACTACCGCTTGATTTGATCAAATAAAACAGAGTTTCTCCACTTCAGTAATTTTAAGAGGAGTGGACTTCAATTCCCAGAATTTAGCTGGCTGGCTGGGGGAATTCTGGGAGTTGAAGTCCACTGTCATAAAGTTGCCAATGTTGAGAAACCCTGTTCTAACTGCTTTCATTTACCTTCTTTTTGCATGCTATCAAGAAGTAAGGAAGGGGAACACAGAAGAGAGAGAGAGAGAGAGAGAATCAAAATAAATCCCAATGCTCGTTCCCCAAAACTAGAAGGATCTGACGTGTAACATCACAGGAGGTGGTTTCAAAACATCACCCATTTTGTCCCTTGCTTCATGCTGAGGGGAATTACTCCACCTGGCATTTCCAGCTCAGAAAAACATTCCCCCCCCTCCTTCTGTTACATCAGATTGCAAGATTCGGGGGAGTCACTGAATGGTCTCCTTTTCTGAGCTTCCAAAAGAGGGAAACTCGGACCTCACTAAAGAAGCCAAACCTTCTGTTGTCTCATAAAAGGATTGTAGGTCGTCAGAATAACAGAGTTGGAAGGGAGCTTGGGAGGTCTTCTAGTCCAGCCCCCTGCTCAAGCAGGAAACCCTCTGCCATTTCAGACAAGTGGCTGTCCAATCTCTTCTTAAAAATCTCCAGTGATGGAGCATCCACAACATCTGGTGGCAAGTCGTTCCATTGGTTCATTGTCCTCACTTTTAGGAAGTTTTCTCCTTAGTTCCAGGTTGCTTCTCTCCTTGTTTAGTTTCAATCCATTGTTTTTTGTCCTGCCTTCAGATGCTTTTGAGAATAGCTTGACTCCCTCTTCTTTGGGACAGTCCCTCATCCTTCCTTTCATTAAACTAGAGATATCCAATTATATATATTGGACTAGATTACCTACAAGGTCCCTTCCAACAACTCTGTTAATCTGTAAATATACAGTAAGTACATACATACATGCATACATATACGTGTGTATGTGTGTAGAAAAGGGCTACAAAGATGATTAGGGGATTGGAGGCTAAAACATATAAAGACCAGTTGCTGGAATTAGGTAAGAATTGGGTATATATAAAATATAAATAAAGTAGCTTGATACCCGTGTTTCAATACAAAACTATGTGGTCAGGCTTAGTTTTTGGATACCTACCAGCATCCATCAGTATTCATCTGGCTAGCATCTTGTCAGTGTGTGAGAGAGTTGAGGGCTGTTTCGAAACTGAAAGAGTATTTGCTGTATGAGCAAGAAGAAAACTGCAAGGAGCCTGGGCATGGCTTAGCTCAACTGTTCTGCACTAAAGCTGCTTGCTGCTGTGAAATTAAAACTGGAATTGAAACTTCTCTCCTCTGCTTGTGTTTTGCATTTGGGACAGATTCCTGTTCGGTGGGGAGGGAGAGTAGAACTCCTTAGCATCAGAATGTGTTAATAATAATAATAATAATAATAATAATAATAATAATAATAATAATAATAATAATAATAATAACAACAACAACGTAATACAGAGGTAGTATTCAGATGGTTCTGACCAGTTCTGGATAACCGGTAGTGGAAATTTTGAGTAGTTTAAGAGATCCGGCAAATATCACCTCTGACTGGCCCCGCCCCCATCTATGCTCCGCCTCCTGAGTCCCAGCTAATCAGCTGGGTCTTCTTTGATTGCCCTGCACAGGAGAACAGAGCTGGAAAGCAGGTTAGTGGGGTGGGGAGGGAATGGAGATTTTGCAGTATTCTTCCCCTGCCATGGCCACCAAGCCACACCACACCCACCAAGCCACACCCACAGAACTGGTAGTAAAAAAATTTGAATCCCACCACTGATGTAATACTAATGTTCTGATGGTCATTTTGAAAAATCCTTTCTTCGTGAGCACCTAGAAGCCAAGAGGAACATAGTGCGAAATTTCAAGTTTGTAGGCTTCTGGTTTCTGGAGGTTTTGTGATGATGCATGAGGCATATTTCACTTTTATCTGTATAGATTATTATATATACTATATATATATATATATCCCTTGCACTTCCACAAACAAATCCATCCCCAAGCTGGAATCAGAGAGCTGTCTGGAGGCCTCAGTAGAAACAAACTTTATTCACATGCTAAGCAGAAGGGCATCGCTCTCCCACGAAAAATACGGAAAGCCAGATGTGGAATCTCTGAGAACATTCTCTGTCTCTCTCTCACACACACGCAAAGATTTGGGGGACACGGCACAGGGAGGGCTGCCTAGTAGGCTCCTTAGTCATGCCAGAAATATACCACTTGATCAGTGATAATGTTTTTATAGGTTTCCATAGTTGATATGAAGTTGTTATAGCTGTTCCTGGAAAGGAAGAACGAAGAGAGGGCATCTTTCAAATCGTCAGCCCCAAAGATTTCTTTTCATGGCAGATAATCCTCGACTTATACAACCAAAACAGAACCTGAGTTTTCTGTGGCTAAGCAGCAGTTAGTTGAGTTGATGCCCCTTTGGGGGCCACGGTTTGTTAAGGAAATGGACTGACTTCGCTTTGTTGGAAACCAGGTCGCAAGAGAGGATCACACAGCCCTCAGATGCTGCAACTGTCATAAATATACACCAGTGGCCAAATGGAGAGGTTGCAACGGTTGTGTGAAAACCAGACGTAAGCCATTTAGAAGAAGATAAAATTGGCTTTGATTCAGTCTGGGGGAAACAAGCTGGGTGACTTTGGGCCAATCACCCAGGAGATGGTGAGTTCTAGTCCCACCTTGGGCATGAAAGCCAGCTAGGTGACTTTGGGCCAATCACCAGGAGATGGTGAGTTCTAGTCCCACCTTAGTCATAAAAGCCATCTGGGTGACTAGGCCAATCACTTGGAGAGGGTGAATTCTAGTCCTGCCTTAGCCATGAAACCCAGCTGGGTGACTTTGGGCTACTCATTCCCTCTCAGCCCAATCTACCTCACAGGGATGTTGTGGGAAAAATAATAATAGGAAAGAGTGTTAGGTATGCTCGCCACCTCAAGTTACTTATAATGTAATAAAAGAAGGATAAAAAATTAAAATAAATAATATCAACAATAAACATAATCTACCACTGATCAGAAAGGAATGTAATATTTCCTTCGGGGAAGAAAAAACCCTATCCTGTCATTTCCTTACCAAACTTTCTGGCTGACTTCCAAGGATTTGACTTTGTCTATCCAGGAGTTAGTCACATCGGAGACATAATCCAAGTACCCCTTGGCTGCATCCTGAATCTGGGTCAGCACGGTTTTTTCCTCAGCCTCTCTCTTCTGTACGCTGTAACTGAGAACCTCTGGGAAAAAAAGCCAGAGAGAACTGAATGTGGGCGAACAGTGAATCACTTTGAGTTTGGTTGACGAGATGTTGGCTTGGGTTTCTTCTACCCAGCCCCTGGTGGCAATTCCCACCTTTGAGATCAAATAATACAATAAAATAATAAATAATAAAATCATATATAATATAAAATGATAACATAACATAAAATAATAAATAATAAAATAACAAATAAAAATAAAATAAAATAACAAATAATAAAATAAAATAACACAACACAATATAAAAATAAAATAAAATAATAAAATGAAATGATGAAATGAACTAATGAAATGAAATAATGAAATGAAATAATAAAATAAAATATTTAAAATACAGGTAGTCCTCGACTTACGACCTCAATTGAGCCCACAATTTATGTTCTGTGAGACATTAGTTAAGGGAATTTAGCCCCATTTTACAATTTGTTCTTATTTACTTACAGATTAAGAGTTGGAAGAGACCTTGTAGGTCATCTAGTAAACTCCCCTCTGCCCAAGTAGGAGGCCCTATACCATTTCTAACAGATAGCTGCCTTGCCACAGTTGTTAAGTGAATCACTGCAATGGCTAAGTTAGTAACCCGGTTGTTAAGTGAATCTGGCCTCCCCATTGAGTTTGCTTGTCAGAAGGTCGCAAAAGTGACCCACCCCCAGACGCTACAACCGTTATAAATATAAGTCAGTTGCCAAGCGTCTGAATTTTGATCACGTGATCATGGGGCTGCTGCAAAAGTCGTAACTGTGAAAAACAGTCCTAAGTCACATTTTTCAGTGCCATTGTAACTTAGAACGGTCACTAAACGAGCCATAGTAAGTCAAAGGACTACCTGTAAAGAAAAAATCAAATCAATGAATCATGAAATAAATAGTAAGAGGGGCCTTGCAACCCCGAAACAAATGGAGCAGACTTGCAACACCACTGGCATTGACAAATTTCCCCATCAGTCAATTGCAAAAAGGCAGCCTGGCTTGCAACGGCTTCTATCCTGCGATGAGATTTGTAACACCGTCCAACAACAATCTCTGGCTATCGCGGGGAAGGACTCCATCAGCGGGCAAAAATGCCAAATCCAGACTGAACATTTGGCTGACGGTCAGGGTTGATTCCAACAACCAGTCTGCTGCCCGGTTGTTCAGTGGGCGGGGCCGTGGTGAGTGGGGCCTACCAGAACTTCCTATTTCCGGCTTCTGGTGGGCCTCCAGAGCTGGGAGGAGGCTGTTTTCACCCTCCCAAGGGTCCACACGCCTCCCCTTGGCCGCTGGGAGGGTGAAAACAGCCTCCTCCCGGCTCTCGAGGCCTACCGGAAGCTGGAGATAGGCCTGTTTTGCCACTTCCGGTTGTTCCAAGGAAGGCCATTTTTTGCCCTCCCAGAGCCTCCATACGGATCCTGCCTGCACTTAACCTCCATCGAAAATGGGCCCCATAGATACTCCAGGGAGGGGAGGGGCGGGAGGGACAGGGCCAGCCGGTTGGGTGAAATACCGCTTTGGCGAACTAGCTGTAACTTTAACATCTGGTTCTTCCCAAACTGGTCCGAATTTGTAGAATCTCACCTCGGCTGACTGTGCGGCCAAGAGAAATAAAATAAAAATACGTAAGATGAAAGAAAAAGCGGTTGGATGAAAACTAACCTGAACAGAGTAGGAGCAGCAGGGTTGAAACAACCAACAATTTCAGGCTCATTTCTGCAACCGCTTATCCTAAGGTTTGGGACGAGAAAAATAGGCCAAGGTAAACAAACATTGGGAAAGCTCTGAAGTCAAATGCCCTCTTTGACATGGCTGATCCCGGTTTGATGGGTGGTTTATCAACGACGCCTATCAAAAAATCCACCGATCTCAGGGGGCACCAGACACCCATTGAAATCCAGTGACTGAGATCCAACCAGATACTTAAATTTTCAAGCAGAGTCCCCCAAAGTGGTTTGCAAAGACAGAAAGGACTAGCACTGATGATGTTACCTAGTTTGGTTATGAAACGTCTGCAAGAAAACCACCAAATTCAAAGAGCACCAAAGACCCTACAATCCTCCTCCTCCTCCTCCTCCTCCTCCTCCTCCTCCTCCTCCTCCTCCTCCTCCTCCTCTCTTCTTCTTCTTCTTCTTCTTCTTCTTCTTCTTCTTCTTCTTCTTCTTCTTCTTCTTCTTCTTCTTCTTCTTCTTCTTCTTCTTCTTCTTCTTCTTCTTCCTCTTCCTCCTCCTCCTCCTCCTCCCCCCTCCTTTCCACAAACCCCCCTCCTTTCTAGCACTGATGATATTACCTAGCTAGGTAATGAAACATCTGCAAAAAAAACCAAGCAAGCTCAGACAGCACCAAGAACCCCCTTGTGTCAATCCCGAACTACAATTACTCTCCTTTATTAATTCCATGCAACAAAGATTGTAAAATCGGATTAACTTATTTAGCAATTGCTTTGCTTAGCAACAGAAATTTTGGTCCCAATTATGGTCATAAGTGGAGGATTCCCTGTTTGTATCTCCTTTCCCATCTAGAAGGAGTCTGTTTACGGCATAGGTGCACGATGTGAGAAATTGTAACAGCTATTTCCTAGAAATGACTCCGCTGTACCTGTTGGTGCCAGATGGGCAGTTTCTTCGCTGTTCCTTGGAAGGTTTCTGAAGACCTAAAATAAAATAGATGAGACACTCTGGTGGCCTAGAACTCAATGAGTTTATATACATCATTCTTGGCTCTCCAAATGCTTTAGGCACCCCCTGGCACCCCAATCCTGATTGCTTGCAAAGACAGGATGATTAAACAACAATGCTCAGAGAGCACCAAGGACTCCGCGATTCAAATATTAAGCAAAAATTATTCTCTTCTATAGGATGAAAAGCTGGTTCTCTCACTTTGGCCCTTGTAAAGGTGTTTTCCGACAGGCAAAAATTACAAAAACAACAACAAGAATGGGGCAATGAGCTTTCTGATCTTTAGAGGGGGAGAAAAAAAATTCACCCCCGTTTAGAACCAGCAAGGTCTCTACAAAGTTGAACTAGATGACCTACAAGGTCCTTTCAGCTCTGTTAATTTGTTAAAGGTGCTAAGGTGGTTTGAGACGCGAGACTTGTTCCTAACATCCAACTTTGATCCTAGGCTGTTGGTGTAAAAAGGCTGGCTGAATCCTGGGGCTGCCTCTACTACCACGCCTGGTTTGTCTATTCCACCAAAATTAAGACTTAAGAATCCCCAAATCAGATTCTTCTTCTTCTTCTTTCCACACCCAACTTTTCCAATTTCACTGGCTCTCTTGCCCAGTCCCGGGGTAACTGCTTAGAGGTTCCATCACACTCACGTTTTCTTATCCAGCTACGGCGGGGAAGAGTTGGATCCAGCTGGCGCTTGTATGAAAAACAGGAGATTTATAGGGGGCTGAAGTCTTGCTAAAATGAAAAAAAAAACAAAAACCCAACAACAAGAAGCAAAACAATTGCCCACCTTCTCCCAAACTGCATACCTCTCCTTTTCCTGTTCAAAGTCTAAGTAAACAGAATCAGACCATAAGGCCATGGGGAAACAAAACTTGATCTTTGAAGCATGATGATCTTTGAAGCACGATGAAGGAATCTGGAAGGATATCAATTCTGATATCTGGTATTTGTCGAGCTGCCACCAATCAGGAGCGAAAGAGCCACTTTGATTGGATTTACTGCCCACCATCAAGTGGTTGGCCCTTAGGGACCACCTGGATAGATCTTCTCTTGATAGACAGTTTTATCCAAGAAGATCTAGGGAGATATTCTACGTTCTACCTTCTAGGCGAGCATTCTCCAATGATGAGGCAGGACAAGAAGCAATGGATGGAAACTGATCGAAGAGAAAAACCAACCTTCAACAAAGGAGAAATGTTAGGGAGAAGTTCCCTAACAGTTAGGACAATTAATCAATGGAATAACTTGTGAGTGCTCTGTCACTGAAGGTTTGGAAGAAACAGCCATTTGTCTGAAATGGTGTAAGGTTTCCTGTGTGAGCAGGAGGTTGGATTAGAAAACTTCCAATAACCCCAACTGTGTTATTCTGTGATTATCTATATCTCCTGGCCTTTTAGTTCTGTCCAATAGTCCTCCCATTGTTTCTGAGTCCCTCTACCTTGCTTGGTGGCCATTCTCTTCTTCTCTTTCCTTCCATCTCTCCCAGAATCAGAGTCTTCTCCAGAGAACTTGGTCTTCTCATAATGTGTCTAAAATAGAAAAATTTGAGCCTGGTTGTTTGTGACTCAAGTAGGAAATCTGGGTAGACTTGTTTGATGATCCATCAGTTTGTTTTCATGGCCGTCCATGGTCTTCTCAGCAGTCTTCTCCAACAGCCAAGTTCAAAAGTGTCAATCCTATTGTCCAAGTCCAGCCTGAACCATTAGGATCTAGAATGTTCTACCTTCCATGTCATCTGTATGGGGGATATGTCCTGTCAAGTCACACATTTTACTTCTTGTTATTTACCCATTTGTTTTGGCTGCCCCATGCATATTATAATTATTATATGGACTCTGGGAAGTATATTTCAAAATAATACCCAATACAAGGGCAGTTAAAATAATAAGACTCAATTAATTAGGATTGCTACTCAAAGAGAGAGTCAAGGGCCCCAAAGTTAGAAACAATTAAAAAAAAAAAAAAAGGACAGGATTTGATGTGTAATTGAAGCTCCCATCTTGGGTTTTTTGGACATCCTCCCCTCCTGGGAGCACTCTTGCATACAGTACAGGTAGTCCTCAATTTACAACTGGTTGTTTAATGGCAAAAAAAACCCCACACCCCATTCAAGAGAGTGGATTTGGACTTACGACCACGAGATTTGCTTAACCAGCGCTACAAAAAGATAGTCGAAAAAGTTGGGCCTGGTGATGTGGAGCCTCAACTTATGACCCCATTGATTGAAGACAGGGATTCTGCTCCCAATTGTGGTCGTAAGTGGAGGACTACCAATTTGTGGCCAGATGTTGAGGTTGTATGCTGTGGTCATAAAGTTGAGGCTGTTGGAGACTTTTCAAAGACGAGTTCCTTCTGCATCCAGGAGAGATCCAGTAAACATGGAAGTCAGGAAGAAACGGTCCTCTTTGTAATAGCAAAGAATAATAATAATGATCATAATTATTGTAATATTCAATATTGTAATATCCTCAACTTATGACCCCAATGATTGATGGAATTCTGGTCCTAGTTGTGACAGAGGAGTATCTCTAATAGCAAAAGTATTAAAAGAGGTAATTTCTTTTCCATTTCCATGTTTTTCTGATCTCTTCTGCATTCAGAAGGACCTATAAAAAAAGTCTATGAAAACTTTTCACAGCAGAGCTTTGGAACAACTACGGGTCCAAAGGAATATTTACTCAAGGATCCAACGTGATGAGTAGACAGAAGTGAGAGAGACAAGGACAATTTGTTTAGATTTTAAGCAATATTTGCTCCCAGTCACTGATCAACCAAATGTATCTGAATGAGGCTTTCAAAAATGGTCTCCTTAGACCCACTGGAGCAAAAATCCTTGTTTGAATGGTTACGGAAATCCAGAGATGTTCTTCCATTTCTGGAAAGAAAGTATGCTTGGAGTCAGGCGTAGGATATGAGATCCCCCTGGAAAGGTTTAGATTTTAAACGCAGGGCAAAATATTTTCGTTCCAGATTTCAGATACTCCTCGACTTACAACCAAAATTTGGACAATAACAACCAACATATTAATGTTCAGTTCTGGCTCGCTTTAGTAACACTCATGTTTGCTCCGAGCCTCTTGTCTCTGCCAATTTCTCACATTCTGCTCGATGAGTCAGCTAAATATGAGCCAGCAGTGTACAAAAGGCAATGCAACCCTAAATTGCATTAACAGAGGGATGCAATCAAGATCAAGGGAGGTAATAATACCACTCTATAAAGCCTTAGTAAGACCACACCTAGAGTACTGCATCCAGTTTTGTTCACCACACTATTAAAAAAGATGTTGAGACCCTAGAAAAAGTGCAGAGAAGAGCAAGCAGGATAATTCGGGGACTGGAGACTAAGGCATATGAGGAACTGGGCCTGGCTAGTCTGGTGAAGAGAAGGACCAGGGGAGACATGATAGCAGTCTTCCAATATTTGAGGGGCTGCCACAGAGCGGAGGGGGTCAAGCTATTTTCCAAAGCACCCAAAGGCCAGACAAGGAACAGTGGATGGAAACTGAATAAGGAGAGATTTAATCTGGAAATAAGGAGAAACTTTCTAACAGTGAGAACAATCAACCAATGGAACAGAAGTTGTGGGAGCTTCATCCCTGGAGGCTTTCAAGAAGAGATTGGACTCCCATCTGTCAGAAATGGTGTAGGTTTTCCTGTTTGGGCAGGGGGATGGACTAGATGACCTACAAAGTCCCTTCCAACTCTGATTATCTGTTATTTGTTTAAAGCTGATATTCACATTTAAGTGGTTTGACATTCCTTTCCTCCAGATTTAAGCATTTCAGATGGCAATTTAGTCTAACATGGGATTTTTGTAATGCCAGCTTTCTGGAGGCAGTGGAGGGGCACACAGATACTTTTCGATGTACAACCACCATTGAGTGCAACATTTCCATTGCCAAGCAAGAGAGTTGTTAAATGAGCATGTTACCCCGTTTTATGACCTCTCTTGCCCCAGTTGTTAAGTGAATCACTGCAATTCTTAAGTCAGTAACACGGTTCAAAGGGGAATCACATGACTCCCGGACGCTGCAACTATCATAAATATGAGCCACTGAAAAAAAGTGACTTATGACCATTTTTTCACACTTATTACCATTGCAGCAACCCCACGGTTATGTGATCAAAATTCAGGCACTTGCTCATATTTATGACGGTTGTATTATTCCAGGGTTAGGTTTCTGACAAGGAAAGTCAATAGGAAAACCAGATTAGATTAACAGGTTAACAGAGTTGGAAGGGACCTTGCAGGTCCAATCCATCCACCCAACCCTACCCAAGCAGGAGAATCACTTTACAACTGCTTTACTTTATTTAACAACTGCAGCAACTCACTTAACAAGAAAGCTCATAAAACAGGGCAAACTTCACTTGTCTCGCTTAGCAACAGAAATGTTGAGTTCAATTGGAGTCGTAAGTGAAGTACTGTCAGGGCTCCGACAATTAAGATCATGTCTCTAGCCGTATCTCTCAGAGTTAAAAAAAATGATTTATTAGGCGTGACCATGTCAGCGTTACCTAGGTGCAGTCAACTCTAAGACACACCATTCCTTTCCCCCTTAACCCTGGTCTTCCCCCCACCCCCTGGATGCATATTGTCCAATGGGACACATCCATAGCCAAGAGTCATCAACCATACTCTCCAGTAATAATCTTGGGCGCCAACAGCTTTGGCTGCTAAGGCAATTCTCTGAGGCATTTAAGGAATGCACTGCTTTCTGTTGGCAACTAAAAAGATCAAAGAAGTATTTTCTAGTTAACAAGTACAACCTATAAACATTTATTTGGAAAATCACTTCATCCATTTTTTTAAAGTGGTTTTTGTAGAGCAAGAAGGAAATGTGAAACATATTTGTGAATGCATTCAAAATCAAATCTGGGCCCTGACCTTGCAAAAAGAAAAAAAAAATCATCAAGGCAGGACAAAAAAAGAAAATTTGAAAATGTAAAGAGTTTTTTTAAAAAAAAATCCTAATTGTACCACCCTGATATTCGTTGACGACATTTTAGAAAGAAATGATTGGAAACAACTCGTACTTAATTTTTTTTTTTCTCTGTATTTATATCTAATGATGGGTTGAGAAAGTAGAAAATGAAAGATTGGAGTTCCTGGTCAACTTCTCTCGAGATGTTTTTTTTTTTTCCACTGCTACGGTTGGGATTACATGGGCATCTTCTCTATCACTGATGGAATCCAGGGACATTCAGTCAGATCCATCTTGGGAGGTTATGGGTTCAATTTTTTTCTTCAACTTCTGGAAAGTCTCGGAAAGCCACTTCCTGCCAAGGACAAGAGAAACGATGAGTTGGTTTTGCCATCCCCAAAGCTCCCAAACTCTTGTAATGTGGGAAAGACCTTGGGAGACTACATTAAGAGAGGCTGCCAAGGGAACAGTTAGATAAGAGGCAGCCTAGCCCTCAGCTGCACAGTGGGTGAGGGAAGAGAGAAGAAAGGAACTTCCCTAGTTGTTTCCGTGATAAAGGAGACAGGGAGAAAATTGTACTTTCAAACTGGCAAGATTGGGGTGTCAACCTCGATTTCACTGAGGGCCGCATCAGGGTTATGATTGACCGTGGGGCCAGTGGTGCGTTTCAAACATTTTTACCACTGGTTTGGTGGCTGTGGCTTGGTGGGCACGCTTTGCATACACACACTTCGCACATGTGCATGCATCAAACATGCACTTAGAGCAGGCACAGAGGCCTTCCGACTCGCCGCCTGCAATCTTGCACTCTCCCTGTCACTTCAGCAGCTGCTGTGCAGCAAAGCAGCTGGGCTTCAAAAGCAGGACATACAGGTGAGTATGGGAGCCTGGGCAGGTGGGTGGGCCCAACATCAGAGTGTTGGAGAGCAATGGTTTGGTCTCCACTACTCATCGGCGCTACCAGCTCGGCTGAACCGGTAGAATACCACCACTGCTCAGGGGGGAGGGGTGTCTGTGTGTGTGGCTGGGGGCGTGGTCAGGGTAGGCGTGGCCAGCTCAACATCACTCATCAAGGCTCCATTTTTGGCTGCGACGGCTTCCTTCAGCCCTCTGCCAGCGAAAACAGAGCTCAGGGAAGCCACATGCAGCCCGCCTGGGCTACATTTTCACTGGCAGAGGCTTAAGGAGGCTCTCACAGATGAAAACAGAGCTCGGGAAGCTCACACGTGGCCTCCCTGAGCTCCATTTTCATTGGCAGAGGACTGCAGGAGGCCGTCACGGTTGAAAATGGAGCCCAGGTGGGCTGCATGTGGCCCTCCCAAGCTTCGTTTTCACTAGCAGAGGCACTATGGGCCAGTCCTTCACTGTTTCCAGGGTGGGACCATGGGGCAGATCTAAGCACCCCGTGGGCCGGATCTGGACTCCGGATCTTGAGTTTGACACCCCTGGGCAAGATTCAATGGTTAAAGATGCCGAGCTTGCATGATGGAAGGCTGACAGCCTGGGTTTGAGACCTGAGCTCCGCACGAGGGGGTGAGCTCCCGTTCCTTACCTCAGCAACTGCCTACCTAGCAGTTCAAAAGCATGCCAATGCAAGTAGATAAATAGGTACCACTTCAATGGGAAGGTAACAGTTGTTAAGGGAATCCAGCTTTCCTGTTGATTTTGCTTGTCAGAAGGTCACAAAAGGGAATCACATGACACCCCCCAAGGACACTGCAACCGTCATAAATACATGCCAGTTGCCAAGCATTGATCGCATGACCCCTGGAGAGGCTGCAATGGCGTCTGAAATATATGTTGCTTTTTTCAGGGCCCTTGTAACTTTGAGTGGTCACTAGATGAACTGTTGTAAGTCGAGGATTGCCTGTATATTGTCAAACATGTTTCTTTCCATCCTCCTGTTCTTGCAAATGGGTCTGCTGCTTCCCAAAATAGGTTCCACCTTGGACTTCAGGCTTCCCCGCTTCACACTCAATCATAGAGAGTCCATATTGCTTAAGACACTAATCCCAGGAGAAGTTTTTCAAATCACAGATGTGCTAATTCAGGAACCGGTTTGGCTGTTTTGCTGAGCCTCCAGCAAGAATTCCAGACGATCCAGCTGCTTGCCAAAATCTGACTGGCATTCCTTTGCAGGGATTTAGAAAGCACCTGAGAGACTGTCATAGAATCATAGGGTTGGAAAGGACCTTGAAGGTCTTCCAGTCCAAAACCTCCTGCCTAAGGCAGGACTGTCTCTGTGCGGTGAAATGCTGTCTGGATTCCCAGCAGGGAGGGCCTGGATTCCAGAGAGCAAAGAGGCAGCAGAGGAGACTAACTCAGTTAATCAGAATAGAGCTGGAAGGAATCTTTGAGGTCTTTCTAGTTTAACTCCAGGGGGCGTGGGCTGCTACCGGTTTGCAACGGTTTGGGCAAACCGGTTGTTAATTTTATGGTCAGTTCAGCAAAAGCGGCAAACCTCTCCCCTGGCTGGCTCCACCCACCCTGCCCTTCCCACGCAGCCCATTTTGGATTGCAGGTAAGTGGAGGAGGCTCGGGGAGGGTGAAAAATGGGCCTCCTAGAACTTCTGGAAGGCCAGAAACCCAGAGAGTCTCCGGAATTCGATGAGAGCGAAAACACCCCTCCCTGCAGCCCATTTTTGCTCCCAGGGTGGTGCAGGAGGCTGACTAGGCCACGCCCATCATGGCCACGCCCACCCAGCAACCCGGCAGAGAACTGGTTGTTAAATTATTTGAAGCCCACCCCTGTCCAACCCCCTGCTCAAGCAGGCGACTCTATACCCGTGATGGCGAACCTAGGGCACGCGCGCCACAGGTGGCATGCAGAGTCATTTGTGCCAGCACACAAGCTGAAGACAAACTTACCTCACTGTACATGCACGTGCCTCACAGCTGATTTTCGGTTGGTTTGAGGCCTTTTTCGGCTTCCCAGAGGCTTGAAAAAAGCCTCTGCAGGTCAAATAGGCCCATTTTGTCACTTCCTGTAATACCGGAAGTGATGAAATGGGCCTATTCAGCCTGCAGAGGCTTTTGTCAAGCCTCTGGGAGGCTGATAAAGGCCTCAAACCAGCTGAAAATCAGTCGTGAGGCACAGTGCAGGTAAGGGGGTGGGGGCCGGGGGGGATTGCGTGAGCATGTGCAGGGAGCGGGAGGATGTGCATCGCCTTCTGGATGCTGGCATTTGAGCACCAGCGTGCACGCAATTTTTAGCACAGGAACCCCAAAAGGTTAGCCACCACTGCCCTATGCCATTTCACCCAGCATTGATGATGTTCCCTAGTTTGGGTCTGAAACCTTTGCCAGAAAACAACTGAGTCCAGAGAGCACAAAGGACCACCTAAATAAACTCAGTGCGCTACTTCGGGGTCCTTCTTCCCCCTAGGATGTTCTCAATGGAGCCCTCTTGGGCTGCTCTGTATCCTCATCTAGTGGTGGCTGCTGCTTCTGTCAGGCTCCTCTACCTGCAAATGTTTGTTCCCTTTGAGTAAATAGAATTTTGCCTTTTTTTTTTTTTTTTGCTAATCTAGGCAGCTGATTTTCCCTTTTCGGCTTGCAGGCTCAAAAGGTCTTCATTTTCTGGTTGATGGAGGAAGCAAGTCAGTTCCAGAAAGTCAAATCTTCTGCCAGCTGAACTGCAACTGAAGCTTTGCATCTGGGATCCCAGCTTCTTAAAAATATGTCTCCCTGTGGATCGAGAATTCATGGAACCCAATCCACAAGGAGAACCAGAGGCAATTTCCCTCCCCCCAAAATATTTTGCACTCTTTTAGCTCTGCTCAGATGCCAGCTGTTTACTGATGGAAAGCTGACCTTGGCTAGGACATTTTCCTTTCGTAAAAAAAAAGGGCGATGATTTAAGAAGTCACAAAAGGATGAAAAATCAGGCTGGGAGGACAGTCCGTGAAGCAAAACCCCAGGAAAATCTTTAATCCTGGAATGAGTTTCATCGTTGAGATAAACAGGGAGAGAATATCACATGCAACAAAGGAATGATGGCTTTGCAGGAAGTTCCCACTGTATGAATTGCTTGGATTTTTTTTTTTCAACAAATGCTCAGCTCAGGCAAATAGACTGACATTTAAGTCATGGGTTCTTGCACATTGGGTGGGGTGAGAGAATCAGGGGATGTCAACATGCATCACGGCCTCCTTATGCTAATGGATGGAAATGATTTACTGTTGCTCCGTTACATCATGGCTGGATCGGTTCACGTCCGCCTAATTCCTGCTGTTTGCCCAGTGATGTTGTAAGCGCTTGGGATGTCATTGTGGCTTCTTTAGCAACATGGACGGGAAGGGAGCATTTAATTATTAATTTTACTTCTATTATGGGATGAGAGTGAGGTATTTATGGTTGGCAGAGGCAGGAACAGATCAAGAATTAATCAATGGAGGATAAGAATTGGGTGGCTGCAGATGTTCCTGCTTCCACGGTTTCAAAATTGGCAGAAGTGAGAAAGAGCTGCAGAACAACTTCCAAAACTGAATTATGAAAAAAAAACCAGGACATGGAAGCAGAATGGAAGCACACTCTGGGGAACTGTCTCCAGATTTAAGAAGGAAAAGTTTGATGCTAAATATTAAGATGGGCTTCCTTTGGTTGATGTACTTCAGATGTTGGGTTTTTCTGGAGAATTCTTCTTCTTCTTCTTCTTCTTCTTCTTCTTCTTCTTCTTCTTCTTCTTCTTCTTCTTCTTCTTCTTCTTCTTCTTCTTCTTCTTCTTCTTCTTCTTCTTCTTCTTCTTCTCCTCCTCCTCCTCCTCCTCCTTCTCCTCCCCCTCCCCCTTCTCCTTCTCCTTCTCCTTCTTCTCCTCTTTCCCTCTCCTTCTCCTTCTCCTCTTTCCTTCCTTCTTCTTCTCTTTGAATTCTCAGCCAAGATGGCTGAACCCAGGCCCCTCACCCCACCTTATTCCCCTCCTAATAGTTATAGTTGGAAGAATGTGTCACCTGGTTTTGTTGCTGAATTCACTGTTGTGGAATTCATGAAGTGCAACTTTGGTCTTCTCACCAAGGTTATCAACAAAAGTCTGGACCTCCTGTTGAAACTTCTCAAACTTCTGGGCCAAGGTGGGCTCTTTCCCACCGTCTTCATTGGAGTCTTGGGATAAATAAATTGAAACAGCAACTTTGTTACTTGCTGATACACAATGCTAAACGCACACTTCATGTTGAGTTCATATAACAAGCATTATTTATATCCAAACAAATAAGCCATGCTTAATATAATAATCTGGTTCACAAAACATATCGGGACCATACTTGATCTCTCACAAAATATTGAACTGCCAACTATCCAATTCTGTTTAGCTTAGTCCGGCATGTTGTGTGAATCCAGCTATGTGTTAGAAATTGACACAAGGTTCAATAAACTCAGAACTCAGAACGAACAATGGATATTTTGGGCTGGAGTGCACACATTTTTGCATCATGTATGCTATTTATTTGTGGAACATTTGCTTATTTTGATATCTATCTATCTATCTATCTATCTATCTATCTATCTATCTATCTATCTATCATTATCTGTCTGTCTATCTCCCTGTCTGTCTCTCTATCTCTCTATCTATATTACCTGTCTGTCTATCTCTATCTACCTGTTTGCCTCTCCCTCCCCCCAAGAGTTCCTTACTAGCAATCCATCACACTGAAGGGGAAGGGGCCTGTTTTCTCCCACCAGTGAAAGCATCCTCTCCTTCCCCAGGTCTTACCTGCCATCACTGCAGACAAAGTTATCAGGAGGACCGCAACAGCCAACACTAGCTTCATGGTTGCACCTCCTGCTGGAGCAAAAAAATAAAATGTTTAATAAAAATAAAATGCAATAAAATAATAAAGCAAAAGAAAATAAGAATGTAATAGATAATAATAATAATGATGATGATGATGTAGAGTAGAATAAAATAGAACAGAACAGAACAGAACAGAGAGTAGAGTAGTATAGTATATAATAGAATAGAATAAAGTAGAGTAGAATAGAATAGAATAGAATAGAATAGAGTAGAGTAGAGTAGAAGTAGAGTGTATAGACTAGACTAGACTAGACTAGAACAGAACAGACAAGAGAGTAGAGTAGAGTAGAGTAGTATAGTATATAATAGAATAGAATAGAATAGAATAGAATAAAGTAGAGTAGAATAGAGTGGAGTAGAGTAGAGTAGAAGTAGAGTGTATAGACTAGACTAGACTAGACTAGACTAGAACAGGACAGAATAGAGAGTAGAATAGAATAGCAATCGCAATCACAGTCACAATCACAATAGCACGATGGCCAGGCAGAATAAAACCCCAGATTCAGATATTCCTCTGAACACAGATCAACCAATGTCTGCAATTTCATTTTAGATTTCCAAAATTTGCAACCAAAATGGACGTCCACAGATCTGAAAGCCGCACACCAGCATGCTACATATGACAGATAATCTTTCTCAGTAAGGCATTTTACTCCAGTGCCCCATAACCATCTCCTGGAGCTGCAGAATTACAACATTTCTAGCCCTCCCCCAAAACCCAAAGAAGAGGGGGGTGTCCTGCTTGGAATCGCTCCCTTGATGGGTGCTCTCCAGGTTGAACCGAAGTGCAAAGGAAGAGAAAAGATGCAGTGGAAAAAGCAGAAAAATTGCAAACGATGGGTGTGTAAACACCCTATTGGTAATGGACTAATAGCAATTACTAGTACTTGGCTAATAATTGATTGGCCAATAGAAATACCAATTAATTAATAGCAATTATATAACAATGTTGTATAATATATAAAAAAGGTATTATTGAGATCAGATCTTCACGTGTTCCTCATTCAACAGACAAAACCACCATCTAGGCCTCAAGGAGTGTCCAAAATATAAGGATGAAAAACTTCAGCTGCCGGGTTGTGATTTGACTTTTTTGACCTCCCTAGACTTTCTTTCTTTCTAAGTTTTCCACACTGATGTTTTAACAATCCTTGCTTTATGCTTCAGCAGCGGGAAGCACCCTAAACATGCGTGGGGGGAAAACTCCATCCTCAGGATGCAGAATCACAGAGTTAGAAGGGACCTTAGAGGTCTTCTAGTCTAACCCTCTGCTCAGGCAGGAGACGCTTTACCAGTTCAGACAAATGGCTGCCCAATCTCTTCTTAAAAACCTCCAGTGATGGAGCACCTACAACTTCTGGTGGCAAGTTGTTGCTTAATTGTTCTCATTATTAGGAAATTGCTCCTTACTTCTAGGTTGCCTCTTCTTTGATTAGTTTCCATCCATTGCTTCTTGCTCTGCCTTCAGTTGTTTTAGAAAATAGATTGATCCCCTCTTCAGAAATGTTTAATTTTGATTATCTTACTTTCATTTTTAACTGTTTTAATATAATAATGATTTATGGTTTTTATATTTTTAGGGTTATTCATACACCTCCCAGATTCATTCTACAAAAGGGATGGGTACTTTCTAAACATGATAAATACACAGCCTAAATAAAATAAAATGTGTTCTTTATTGATTTCGGAAATGGTTTTGTCTCGTCAAAACAGGACAGTGGAGCCACAGATGCTCCAGATGGTCTAGATTAAGAAATACATTAAAGGATCGAACCAATTCTCCATTAATATTTTTGTGAATATAATTTAACCTCTTGAAAGAAGAATCATTTTAATCATGCCTCCGTATCTTTTTATACTGGCAAAACAGTTTAACATATACAGAAGAGTTAAATATTATATTTCACTTAAAAATTTAATTTTTATTTCATTCAAATTCATTGCACTTGGGTGGGGGTTGTTGTTGTTGTCCTACTTCATTAATTTTTTAAAAAAATCAATAACACAAGAAGTCACAGGTGTCAAACCCAAGAATGTCCCCGAGACAAAACAGCAAAAAATGGAAAAATCTTTTTCACGTTTCTAAGCCACCAACGCTGCTAATATCAAAAAAAATGAAAGCCTTCATCCTTAATCCCAATCACTCCCATAACATATTCTCCATAAATCCCCCATGCTGATGTTTTGTTTGGTATTAATTAGACCAAAAAAATATCTAGTTATTTTAAAATGATAAAGAAATCATAGTGGGGTGTTTTTTTTTCAAGCTGAATGATTTGATGGGGACATTCTTCCCTCTCCATGCTAACCAAAGTTGGTCTTAAGTCTTCCCAACCCTCTTCCGTTGCCATTTACTTACTTGTAGCTGCGAGTGGAGACAATATTCCTGAGTGGAATTTGCAGCTCCATCTAGTTGCTGCTCCCTATAAACCTGCCTCCAGCCTCCGTCATCGGCCCCCCACCGGCAAAGGATTAAAACCTGACCCAATCTTTTTTAATCTCCTCCCTGCAGTCAGATTACTTCATTTTCTGCAGGAAATGAAACATCAGCCAGAGATGGATTATGGGTTTTTGTTTTGCTTTCCTCCTTTATGTGTGCCAATCCAGTTTTTTCTGCCTGGAAGATTATCCAAGGCAGTCAAAGGGGGGGAAAAAGGGGGTGCTGGGAGGGAAGGAAAGGAAGAAGGAATTAAAAACAGGAGAAATAATACTTCTCCAATTATTTGCAGCTTGAGCAATTTTGGGAAAATGGGAAAGTTTCTACTTTCTCTGTCGATGAGAGTCAACTACCTTTCAAAGATCTTTAAGCGATGGGATAGTAAAGTTTTGCTTTTTTAGAAATAAAAAGTAGATTGTGAGCCATAAGAAGCAGACATTTTATCTTTAACATTCAGAGGGACCGATCCAGGGGAAGGCAGGCCCTAAACTTTCAAACAGATTGAATTATTAAAAAAACCATGAATTATAAAAAATATAATATAAAACATCTTGACGTCCCCGAAGATGCCAACTAATATACCAGCTAAGTTGCCAGTTGTGTTTTTTTTAGATCGAGAAAAGCAAGCAGATATTTTTAAACTTTTGATATATTAAAACAAGGAGGTGGTTTTGCTTGCCCCAAATGCAAGCATACACAAACACGCAGGGGGGCTGTTGTTAGCCTTGGAATTTTCCTTTTTGTTTAATGCCATTTAGTTCATTATCAAGTGTTTTCAGAGAACATTGGGAAAGACAGGCGCTCTGATTCATTAGCAACGAATCCCAAAGCCCGCTTAACTATGCCAAGAACAGGGAAGTGGGAACTGAGAGAAAGAAAAATGGGAAGCTATTGTTAGCCCCGAGTAAAAGCCGAGAGGTACTGCATGGCGAGTATCTTGGAAGGGCTTCAAGAGGTATTTCGACCGCCAAAAGCCTTGGTTTCAAAACTTTGTATTACCAGCTTTTCTTTTTTTGAAAAGAGGCCTTAGCGAGCATCGAGAACTTTCTCTGTTCGATAGAGTAGAACATTTTTTCCCCATTGGGTACACTTCATAAAGCCATGTTTTTCAAATCTTGGCCTGTTTAAGATGGATGGACTTCAACTCCCAGAATTGGCTGGGGAATTCTTGGAGCCGATGTCCACCCCTATCTTAAAGTGGCAAAACATGGAAGGAAGGAAGGAAGGAAGGAAGGAAGGAAGGAAGGAAGGAAGGAAGGAAGGAAGGAAGGAAGGAAGGAAGGAAGGAAGGAAGGAAAAAGAGAAAAGAAGAAGGAAGGAAAAGAAAAGAAAAGAAAAGAAGAAGGAAGGAAAAGGAAAGAAGAAGGAAGGAAAAGAAAAGAGAACAAGAAGGAAGGAAGGAAGGAAGGAAGGAAGGAAGGAAGGAAGGAAGGAAGGAAGGAAGGAAGGAAGGAAGGAAGGAAAAGCAAAGAGAAAAGGAAAGGAAGGAGGGGAAGAAGGAAGGAAGGGGAAGGAAAGGAAAAGAGAAAAAGAAGGGAGGAAAAGAAAAGAAGAAGGAAAGAAGGAGGAGAAAAGAAGAGAAAAGGAAGGAAGGAAGGAAAAGAAAAGAGGAAAG
Organism: Hydrophis major; assembly: GCA_033807585.1. NCBI lineage: Eukaryota > Metazoa > Chordata > Lepidosauria > Squamata > Elapidae > Hydrophis > Hydrophis major. The sequence goes on from CM066336.1 coordinate 4,262,033, forward strand.
GAAAGGTAAGAAGGGAGGGAGGGAGGCAAAAGAGAAAATTAAGGAAGGAAAAGAAAAGAAGAAGGAAGGAAGAGAAAAGAAAAGAGAAAAAGAAGGAAGGAAAAGAAAAGAGAAAGGGAAAAGAAGGGGGGAGGAGAAGGAGAAAGAAAAGGAGGAAAGGAGGAAAGAGAAGAAGGAACAAGATCTCACCACCCACATGATTTTCCAAGGAAAGAAACTCTGGTTGCAGGAAGTCAGACCTCTACTTAATGAGGAGAAACCAGATGACAAAATGTACTTTAAAGCATCCCAACAGGTTTGATGAGTGTTGCTAAAGACAGGCCATCTTTCCCAGGGTTTCAGCACTTGCACAGACACGTTTCGGTTCCTGGTGTCATGCGAACTCAGCTTGTTTAGAAAGCTTCCTGCCTAAGATGGCTTCTCGCTCCTCCTTCAGCTTCTCTCTTTCCTCCCGAGGTCCTTGTTTGGATGGTATCATGATGACAACCCACGGGAACTCTACTCGTTCACAAAAGTAAAAACAATGCCTTATTATGGCGGGCTGGGGAGTTCTGGGAGTTGAAGTCCACAAGTCTTAAAGGTGCCAAGTTGGGAGGCCTTGGCTTTAGATCAGGGGTGTCCAACCTTGGCAACTTTAAGACTTGTGGACTTCAACTCCCAGAATTCCTCAGCCGGCTGAGGAATTCTGGGAGTTGAAGTCCACAAGTCTTAAAGTTGCCAAGGTTGGACACCCCTGATCTAGATGTCTGAAAACGGCCCTGTTTCCAGCTTCTAGTGGGCCTCTGGGGCCGGTGGAAGCTGTTTTCGCCCTCCCAGAGGCCCGAGGGAAGCCTCCGGATTCTGGGGAAGGTGAATAACAGCTCTCCCGGAAGTTCCGGTAGGCCACGCCCATCATGGCCACACCCACCAGCTTTGCTGGCTGAGGAATTCTGGGAGTTGAAGTCCACAAGTCTTAAAGTTGCCAAGGTTGGACACCCCTGCTTTAGATGGTCTGCAGGAGGATCCCAAAAGCCAAGAAGCTACAGAAAAGGAGTTGAACTCTTCTTATTCAAGAAGAATAAGGGGTATGTCTTCATTGGGTATGTCTCTCATCACTCCTGGGCCTGCTGTCCGGAGTGGGTGATGGGTGCTGTAGTTCCAGCAGACTTCGAGCTCCATCCAAGAAATATGGACAGCCTTTCCATCAAGCAGAGGGAGCGCCATTGTACAACTTTTCTTGCCAGGGTTCTTAAGTGGATCCCTGCAGTTGTGGAATTAGTCACACGGTTGTTAAGTGAATTTGGGTTTCCCATTGACTTGGCTTGTCAGAAAGTCACAGGGGGAGGAGAAAGGGAGAAGGAAGGAAGAAGGTGAAAAGGAAGGGGGGAAGGAAAAAGAGAAAAGGAAGGGAGGGAAAGAAAAGGGAAAGGAAGGGGGGAAGGAAGGAAGGAAGAAGGTGAAAAGGGAGGGAAGGAAGGAAGGGAGAATGAAGGGAAATAGAAAAGGAAGGAAGGAAAAGAAAAGAAAAGGGAAGGGAAGGAAGGAAGGAAGGAAGAAAGAAGGTGAAAAGGGAGGGAGGGAAGGGAGGGAAGGAAGGAAGGAAGGGAGAAGGAAGGGAAAAGAGAAAAGGAAGGAAGAAAAAGAAAAGAAAAGGGAAGGGAAGGAAGGAAGGAAGGAAGGAAGGAAGGAAGAAGGTGAAAAGGGAGGGAGGGAAGGGAGGGAAAGAAGGAAGGAAGGAAGGGAGAAGGAAGGGAAAAGAGAAAAGGAAGGAAGGGAAAAAAAGGGAAGGAAGGAAGAAGGTGAAAAGGGAGGGAGGGAAGAAAGGAAGGAAGGGAGAAGGAAGGAAAAGAGAAAAGGAAGGAAGGAAAAGAAAAGGGAAGGAAGAAAGAAGGTGAAAAGAAGGGAGGGATGGAAGGAAAGGAGGGGGAAGGAAGGGAAAAGAGAAAAGGAAGGAAGGAAAAGAAAAGAGAAGGAAGGAAGAAGGTGAAAAGGGAGGGAGGGAAGGAAGGAAGGGGGAAGGAAGGGAAAAGAGAATAGGAAGGAAGGAAAAGAAAAGGGAAGGAAGGAAGAAAGTGAAAAGGGAGGGAGGGAGGAAGAAGGTGAAATGGAAGAAAGGTAGGGAGAGAAGGAAGGAAGGAAAAGAAAAGGAAAGGAAGGAAGGAAGGAAAAAGTTAAAAAGGAAGAAAGGGAGAGAAGGAAGGAAGGAAGGGAGAGAGGGAAGGAAAAACAGGAAGGGATCACAGGATCTCAGGACACGGCAACTGCTATAAATAGGAGCCAGTTGCGTCCAACTTTTGATCGTGTGACCATGGGGATGCTGGAACAGTCATAAGTGTGAAAAATGGCCCCGAGTCCCTTTTTTCCAGTGCCATCGTAACTTCGAACAGTCGCTAAACGAACAGTCGTAAGTTGAGGGCCGTCCGTACTTGCTTGGCGTGAAGGACCTCGCTGTGTAAGTTCCAGGCCGGGGAGGGGGGGGGTTGGGCAGAATTAGAATTGGGAGCCTTCTCTGCTTGGCTGCCCAGGGGGAAATGAATTGGGCCGTTCCTGGGAAACTCCGGATGCTGGTGGCCCTATGTGGGAATCGCCGGTGACCCCGTTTCCACTGGGCATTGTGCAAGACACACACACACACACACAGAGCGCACTGAATGGCAGCTTCCTTGAGCTCCCTGTGCACGAAACTCCACGGAACAAATCGTCCGACCCCCACAATGCGCCTTTTCTCTCCTCGGGTTGTGCCCTGGCTGCCCTCCCAACCCCATTGGGGGAAGGAGGACTTCAGGGAACTTGTTGGCGTCCATGCATGGGGAAGGGAAGGGAAGGGAAGGGTTTAGGCTGAGGTTGAACACGGGTAACCTCTTCCTCCTCCTCCTCCTCCCTGGGGGGATCCTGCAGGGTTCCTTTTCTCCCAAGGGCTGCCGCCTGTGCAGATCAACAAGGCTGGGTTGAGAAATCTTTTGTTCTGCCTTCCCTCCTAGGACTCTTTGCATTGGGGGTCTTTCTTTCTTTCTTTTCTTTCTTTCTTTCTCTCTCCTTCCTTCCTTTTCTTCTTTCTTTCCTCCCTCCCTCATTTATTTTCTTTCTTTCTTTCTTTCTTTCTTTCTTTCTTTCTTTCTTTCTTTCTTTCTTTCTTTCTTTCTTTCTTTCTTTCTTTCGCTTTTATTGATTTTCTATTGTTTACATTTCATTAGGGCTTAATGAACATTGTGTTGTCTGGGTTGTTTAATTTGCTTTACAATGCAGATTACATTCTTAATCTCCACCTCTTTTTTCCAACCACTGGTAAATAAAGTCCATGTTTGATCATATTTCGTGTCTTCTTCCTGTTTAATCTTCAGGATAAGCCTGTCCATTTCTGCACAATCTAGTATTTTCCTAATTATCTCTTTGCCTCATGGTGTTTCTTTATTTTTCCAATATGATGCAAATATAATCCTCGCTGCTGCTCTTTCTTTCTTTCTTTCTTTCTTTCTTTCTTTCTTTCTTTCTTTCTTTCTTTCTTTCTTTCTTTCTTTCTTTCTTTCTCCTTCCTTCTTTCTTCATTCTCTTTCTTTCTTTCTCTCTCTCTCTCCTTCCTTCCTTCCTTCCTTCCTTCCTTTTCTTCCTTCTTCCTCTTGTCTCCTCTCCTCTGCTTTTCTCTCCTCTCTCCCTCTATGGAAACTTACTTTCTTTCTCTCCTAGCTTGAAAGAAAACAAAGGAAGAAATTTTCCACAGTAAAAGGAATGTGGGAGATACTGGGTTTAAGATTTTAGGCTTAAAGACAAGCTATAAAGCACTAAAACCCTTTGGTAAACTAAACTACATGTTTCATGTTTCATGACCTTCCACTAGAAATTTAGCTAGGAAGAATGTGAGAGAGGGAGGGAGGGAGGGAGGAAGAATTGTCTCTATCATGCAATCTCCTCCATCTGACTTGTTTGGGTTGTCCAAATAAATGTTGCTTAATTGGTAAGTCCAGAAATCAGAAACATTTGCATTACTTGGTAATAATCTCTGCTCACAATCACCCGCGCCCTAGTCACCTGCCATCTTGACTATTGCCATGTGCTCTACATGGGGCTGCCCTTGAAAACTTTCCACAGACTTCAATGGCTGCAGAATGTGATGTAACATCTGGTTTTGCACAAGCCAAGATTTGCCCAAGTGTCACCAGGGAGTGGAGTTGGGTTTTGGTTTTTTTAAGTTTCTGTATTGGGGGTTTATTTTTGTAAGCTTCCTGTGAGTGAGTTGAGAACCATATAAATTTTCTTAGTAGATAAATCGTGGTGTGTGTGTGTGTGTGTGTGTGTGTCTCCAGACTTGGTAACTTTAAGACTTGTGGGCTTCAACTCCCAGAGTTGCTCAGCCAGGCAATTCCCCATGCTGGTTGGGGAATTCTGGGAGTTGAAGTCTACAACTCTTAAAGTTGCAAAGTTTGGAGAATCTTTACACACACACACACACACAAACACACACGATGGATGGATGAGTGGATGAATGGATGGATGGATGGATGAATGGATAGATAGATTAGATGAAAGATAAATGGATAGATAAGTGGCTAGATAGATAAATAGATAGACAATAGATAGATAGATAGATAGATAGATAGATAGATAGATAGATAGATAGATAGATAGATATGGATGAATAGGTTAGGATAGGATAGGATAACAGAGTTGGAAGGGACCTTGGAGGTCTTTTAATCCAACCTCCTGCTTCAGCAGGAAACCTTACATCACTTCAGACAAATGGTTATCCAACATCTTTTTAAAAATGTCCATTGTCAGAGCATTCACAATTTCTGGAGGCAAGTTGTTTCATTTATCATGTAGATGATAGATAGATAGATAGATAGATAGATAGATAGATAGATAGATAGATAGAAGATAAATAAATGCTAGAAAGGTAAGATAGTCAAGATAGATAAAGATAGATAGATAGATAGATAGATAGATAGATAGATAGATAGATAGATAGATAGATAGATAGATATAGAAAGAAAAGTAGAAAGAAAGAAAGAAAGAAAGAATAAAACAACATATAGGTAAATCAGCTGAGTAAACTACATGTCATTAAATAGATTATTAGATTTCTTTCTAGTTGTCTCCAAATATTTTTCTTTTCTCTGTCTACACCCATCCACCTCACCCAGCCCAGTTTGGCTCCACTTTTCTGTCTGTTTATGTTGTGAAACCTTTTGTCCCCTTCTCCCCTCTCCCTCCCCTGCTCCCTGTGCAGTAAAAGCTGAATCACTGATCATAAAAAAAAGAAACAAAAAAGAATCTGGCAAAACAAAATTCCTCAGAAAAAGCTGCATCAGTCCCTTTCTAGCAAGGAACTAGCCTTAGAAAACAACTGCAGCTCAGCGGACACATAAAAAGTGAAGTTGGTCTCTGAAGGAGCCCTTCTCTTGTGGTACAAAGTCCCAACGAAGGAGCCAACAACACAAGGGTGTGTTGTTTTGCCTGGTGAGAGTTTTCACACCCTCGCAGGGGGCTGCACTCAGTTCCACTGGAACCCTGCTCCTTGGTTTAGAAGAGAGGTGTCCAACTTGGGCCATTTAGAAACTTCTGGACTTCAACTCCCAGAATCCCCCAGCCAGCTGGCTGGAGAATTCTAGGAGTTGAAGTCCACAAGTCTTAAAGTGGCCAAGTTTGGAGACCTCTGTCCTAAATCTTACAGAAATCCCAATTCTGTTAAGAACCTGTGAGATGAGTGGTCCCCAAACTTGGCCACTTTAAGACTTGTAGACTTCAACTCCCACTATAGCTGGCTGAGAATTCTGGGAGTTGATGTCCACAAGTCTTAAAGTGGCAAGATTGAAAAACGCTGATTTACATGATCAATGAAAGTGGACATGGGGGGGATGGTAACAAGCAACATACTAATTTTCAATTCTGGCTTGCTTTAATAACACTCATGCTGCTGTCAGCCTCTTGTTTCTGCCAATTTCTCATGTTCTGCTTGATTGTTTAAAAGCAAAGGTCTTCCAACTTGACAGCTTTAAGACTTGTGGACTTAATCTCCCAGAATTCCTCCTCCAGTCATGTTAGCTCAGGAATTCTGGGAGTTGAAGTCCACAAGTCCCAAACTTGCCAAGTTTGAAGGCCATTGGTGTAAAGCTAATATTCATATTCACGTTCCTTTCCTCCAGATTTAAGCATTTCAGCTAGCAATTTAGTCTAATGTGGGATTTTTTTTTGTAATGCCAGCTTTTGGGGGCGGGGCATGTAGGTAGTTCTGGAGTTAGGACCACAATGGAGCCCATTTCTGTGGTTATGCAAGACAATTGTTAAGCGAGCTTTGCCCCATTGTAATGACCTTTCTTGCCACAGATGTTAAATGAAACTCTGCGGTTCTTAAGTTAAGTAACATGATTGTTAAATGAATCTGGCTTCCCCATTGACCTGGTTTGTTAGAAGGCAGCAAAAGGGGATTACAATACCCACGGGATGTTGCAACCATCATAAATATGAGATAGTTAGCAAGCGTCCAAATTTTGATCCTGTGATCATGGGAAGGCTACAACGGTCATAGGTGTGAAAAACAGTCCTAAGTTACAGATAACAGATAATAGATAATCAGAGTTGGAAGAGACCTTGTAGCTAATCTAGTTCAACCCTCTGTCCATACAGGAGACCCTATCCCATTTATGACAGATGGCGGTCCAGTCTCTTCTTGAAAGCCTCCAGGGATGAAGCTCCCACAACTTTTGAAGGCAACTTCTGTTCCTTTGGTTGATTGTTCTCACTGTCAGAAAATTCCTCCTTATTTCCAGGTTAAATCTCTCCTTGTTCAGTTTCCATCCATTATTCCTTGTCTGGCCTTCGGGTGCTTTGGAAAATAAATTGATCCCTTCCTCCTCTCTATGGCAGCCCCTCAAATATTGGAAGACGGCTCTGCTGTCTCCCCTGGTCCTTCTCTTTCCTAGACTAGCCAGGCCCAGTTCCTGCAACTGTTCATCATATGTTTTAGTCTCCAGTCCCCTCATCATCCTGGTTGCTCTTCTCTGCACGCTTTCTGGAGTCTCAACATCTTTTTTAATAGTGTGGTGACCAAAACTAGATGCAGGACTCTAGGTGTGGTCTTACTAAGGCTTTATAGAGTGGTGTTAGTACCTCACTTGATCTCGATTGTATCCCTCTGTTAATGCAACTTAGGGTTGCATTAGCTTTTTGGGCTGCTGCTGCACATGCACGGCTGGCTCCTGTTTAGCTGGTTGTCCAGTAAGACTCCAAGATCCCTCTCACAGTTCCTGCTATTGAGCCTGGTTTCACCCACTCTATATGTGCATTTTTGGTTTTTCTTGCCTACTTTCTTCTTATTTTTTGTAACTTCGAACAGTTAGTAAAACGCACCATTGTAAATATGCTATTTTGTCCAAAATATGACTTTTTAAAGTCTTCTCCCTGATTCCCAGTTTTTAACTGGCAAAGCGCACCATAAAAATTCAGAGTCAATCCATGGTCAGTTCTGAAGATTACTAAGATTTGAGTTTATTATGTAGGAGTTACAAAGCTGGCTAAATTAGCATTGCAAATGTGGCTGTTGTCTTCCTTTCCTGGAATTGCATACTACATTAATTCACCCGGCATGTTTATTCTGTTTCTTGTCTGATCTTGTTTCCATCCTGTGAGCCAACTCCCAAAAAGTTTTGCAGCCCCTTCCACAAAGAAACCATGTGCACTGGAGTCAAATCCAAAACAAAGACAGAGTTGTTTTGTAAATTCAGGAGGTGTTGATTCAGCTGTTTCTGCAATGGCTTATTTATCTTTTTTTTTTTTAAAAAAAAGCAATTTTTTGGCTTTTGTGGAATTTGGTCCCGCATTCCTTCCGGATCCGTACCACCACCTCAGTTCACCAGATAAACCATGATTGGAGCCACGGAATATGCAAAGACATAAAGAGTAACATTTTTAGAGCAGGTCTGATGGACTAAGCCAATCTGAATCACCCTTTTTAGCCCTGAATTTGCTTCAGGAGACACGCTAAGCCATCATGGTCTGTTAGTTTGCTTGGTCAGCTTAGCATCTCGCAAGAAGCCACAATGATGGTTTGTAAGCCACCCTTTATGGCTTCCTTTATGTCTCTATTCTTATCGCTAGACCTCTAATAAATGCTTTAGTTGTATCCCGTAGGTTTTGTAGTGAAGTGTCTTCTTTTTTGTTTTCCTTAAAGAAAAAAATCAATTTCTTTTACTGTTGTTTGCATAAACTCTTTTTCTTTTAATATAGGTGGGTTCAGTATCCATCTCCACTTTTTCTTTTCCCCTTTCCATTTTAACTTTTATTATATGGTCAGCCCATAAATTAGTTTCTTTTTTTAAAAAAATAATTTTTATTCTTTAAAAACCAAAAATACAAAGGTCTCATTTCCATCAACAGTGTTTGTGTCATTGTATATACATGTTTCTCATTTTGTGACTATACATCATTTTTATCTTTATTCTTCACCCATTCGTACCACCTCTCCCATATCGCATAATATTCTCAATCATCTTTGCCTTTTACTTCCAGAGTGAATTTAGCACAAAATTGGAAGAGCAATAAAATACCATCAGATGAAGTTCTAATGCAAAAAATAATGGACTGTGCTGAACTAGAAATTAGTTTCTATCTCTGTCTCTTGCACATTAGTTCTTAATTTAAGTGAACTCCAAATCATGTCAATTCTTGACCATGACTTGTACCTATTTGAATAGAATGTGTATTGATTTCCTCCCGGATTCATTTCTCTCCATACATCCTGCGTAGAGATTTCTTCTGCCATTTGAAAAAAAAATGCCATTGGGACAGTGGTGGGATTCAAATGTTTTTACTACCGGTTCTGTGGGTGTGGCTTGGTGGGCGTGGCTTGGTGGGCATGGGAGGGAACTCAGAACTAGTCAGAACCTGCTGAACAGTGTTGCCAGACGTACGATAATTATCGTATTTGTACGATAATTTGGCCCTCTGTACGATCAATAATTCCCAAAAAGGTCAAATGTACGATAATTTTACATTTTGGCAATTTAAGAGCTAGTATTTTACCTTAAGAGCTAGTATTTTACCATACTGTACTTTTCGTGGGTTCATGCAACTTCATGAGTCTAGATCACGTGTGTGTGCGTACGCGTGTGTAGTTTGTGCATACGTGATACACGCTCGTTCACGAGCTACGTACAAGTACGAGTACGAGTCGAGTCAGCTAGTCGTCGCGCGCGTCAGGCCCATTGAGGTAGTTTATTGCTGATCGTAAGTTTTGCGGGATCGTATCTTGTGGCTTCATGCCTTCAGTTCGGACATTTTCCACATGGATGTATGCCTACAGTTGGTACTTCCTGTGAGATATAGAGTTTGCTATATGTACGATAATTTTCTCAAAAAAACGATAATTTTGAGTCTCGGGTACGATAATTTTACATTTTGAATCTGGCAACGCTGCTGCTGAATACCACCTCTGCTTTGGGAATATCTTCCTTACTTTCTTTCCAGTCATGCTACTTCTGTAATCTAATCTTTGCATAAAAATTGCATAAAAATCTCCTACAACACAAATATTTTCATATTCCAATTAAAGTATCTGTTGAGGCTGGGTCCTAGTTTGATGCTTGTATCAAACACTTTGAGGTCACTTCTGGGTGTGGAGAACATTTCAAGGCAGCTCAGCATTGTGGTTGCTGAAAGTGAGAAGACAGTTGTGGGTGGCAAGCAAGACGTCTTGTGGGAAAGGAAGAGTGGAGGTTTTGCCTGGACTTGAACAAGGAGCCACACAACCTTTGTTCATCCGTGGAGGAAAGTGGGAAAAGGGCACTCATTTGAACTGGCAGACAGGATGCGGAAAATTTAATCTTTCCTCCCTCCTTTTCCTCCCTTCTGATCAGAGTGGTGTTTCTTAACCTTAAGATGTGTGAACTACAACTCCCAGAATTTTCCAGCCAGCTTCAGTGGTTTTCAACTCTTAGTATTCCCCAGCCAGCTTTTGTGGACTTCAACTCCCATAATTCCTTAGCCGGCACCTGTGGACTTCAACTAGAATTTCTTAGCCAATATCTATGGATTTCAATTCCCAGAATTCCTTAGTCAACATTTGTAGACTTCACCTTCCAAAATTCTCTAGCCAGCATCTGTGATCCCTAATTCCCAGAATTCCCTAACCAGCATTTGTGGATTTCAACTGGCTGAGGAATTCTGGGAATTGAAGTCCACTTATCTGATAAATTCTGGCAAGGAGATTTTTTAAAAATTTCTGTCCCTCTGTTTGCAAGAAAGCCCTTCTCTCTTCCTGTTCAGTTGGAAACACACGTAGCATTAAGCCAGCGTTAGTTGAAGTAACCATAATAGGCTGGCTTAATCAATGGCTTTAAGCCACAAACCATAGTTTATACCACAGGGTTTATCCCAGCCACTTCAGGACTGATTTGAATCTGAATTTAGTTGGCTATTCAAGAAATTAATTTAACTGATAATAAACAGGCCAGATGCTGTACCTATTGCACCTACTCTCACAGGCAGGGTTGAACAAATCAAGATGAAGGTCACACCTGACCAATTAAAGTCCTATTCCATTTTTTTAGGTGTGTCATGTGTGCAAGTCTGCTAAACAGAAACAGGTCTTCCATTGCACAATTGCAGCTATAGAATTATAGAATAACAGAGTCGGAAGGGTCCTTGAAGGTCTTCCAGTCCAGCCCACTGCTAAGGCAGGAAACCCTATCCCATTTCAGACAAATTAAAAACTTTTAAATGGAGCATTTAAAACTTCTGAAGGCAAATTGTTCTACTGAAAAAAATTCTTCTTAGATCTAGGTTGCTTCTCTCCTTGGTAAGTTTCCATCCGTTGCTTCTTGTCCTGCCTTCTGGTGCTTTGGAGAATAGCTTGGCTCCCCTCTTCTTTGGGGCAGCCCCTGAGATATTGGAAGACTGCTATCATGTACCCTGTAGTCTTTTAATGAAACTAGACATACCCAATTCCAGCAACCATGTTTTAGCCTCCAGTCCCCTAATCCTCTTGGTTGCTCTTCTCTGCACCTTTTCTAGACTCTCAATATCTTTTTTACATCGTGGCGACCAAAACTAGATGCAGTATGCCAGGTGTGATCTTACCAAGGCATTATCATTCGCACCCTTTTTGGCATGCACATCACCCAATGGATCTTTCTTCTCTTTTTCCAGTGGAATATGTAAATTAAAATAGTAAAAAAATTCTAAACAAAACCTTTTTTTTTGTCACTGAATAACCTGTTTTTAACAATCTGGCTTGCCGGCTCCTCCTTTAAAATACACTTATTTTGCAATTTTACATCAGTTTAAAACAGGTTTCCTAGTGAAATTCGACCGAAAAGTTACATCTTGGGAAATTTGTGCTGAGCTTTTGAAAGGTTGGTTTCACCAAACGCACTAAAATAGAAAATAAAATCACATTTTGGATGGTTGTCACGTAGTCCATATTATCTGGGACTCATCATTCTGAACTAAATCAAAAGGAGCAAGTCAACTAAATCAGTAAAATTAACTGCTTTTTGTAGGTGGGTTTTTTTTAGCACTGATCCAGATGTGTGTGATATACACAAGTGTTGGTCAAAACATATTGCTAAGATCTCTCTTTTTTAAAAAATAAAAGCCAAACTTTTAAAAAGTCAAATCACTGTAGAGATAGTCTTACAACCACAACTGAACACAAAATTTATGTTGCAAAGTGAAAAATGAGTTTTGCCCCATTATGAACCAGTTATCAAGCATCCAAATATTGCTCAGGTAACCATAGAGATGCAACAATGGTCATAAGTGTGAAAAATGGTCGTAAGTCAATGCCATTGTAACTTTGAATGGTCACTAAATGAATTTTGGAAGTTGAGGGCTACCTAGCATCATTCTTTAGTAAGACAATGTAAATTTAAAAAAAAATTTAACCGCCAAAGGTTTTTAATATTTTAACATCTAAAATACTTCTTCGGGGGGTCTGCTGGCAGGGCAAAACATTACAATATTGGATTATTTTGATCTGGTGATTTATGGATTTGCTGATCAAAGAGGGTTGAACGTGGGAAGAAAGGAAAGATATTTTAAAATTTTTAAAAAGGGAAGGGTAAGGATTGGTTTGCTTGCAAGTGCTCTAAAGATGAGGAATTGCTTCTTGGTATACCTTTCCTTTCCTGGTCTCTGGGAGTTTTTCTGTTAGATTTTTCTTTTTCTATCTCTCTTCACTTTTTTCTTTCCTTCCCCCCCTCTCCCTTTCTTTCACTTTGTGGGTCTGTATTTCTTCCATTGTATCATGTCTGATCCTAATCCTAACCCTAACTCTGCCAAGGTTTTTGCTACAGATTGCAAAGATGGGAATGTTGGAAGAAATTCCATCTGGGTTCAGTTCCAAGTGAGAAAAGTGGGGAAAAAGACACTGGAAACATGGAGGCTATTTGGAAAGATGGTTTCATGGTGGACAGGATGACCTGGCTTGGAGATCCTTGGTGGAAAAAAAGGGAAGAGATGCTGAGAGTCCCTGGGTTTTATACCCTCTGTTGGGATTTGAATTGGAGCTTGTATTCTGACTGGTTGTCAGATTCCCATGGGGCCATGCAGGGGCAACTCTGTAGGCTGTCCTGAGTCCCAGGTTTGGTTGAGTCTTGCTAGACGATGATGTAATGAAAGGGCTTTGGACAATTCCTCTTATGGCTCTACCTGGAGTAGATCTTTGTTATGTAGAATAGACTGACCCAGGCCAGAGTAATTGTCCATTAGCAAAGGTGAGGGGGTGAGTTTCTGCCTCTGATTTTCTACTTTTCTTTTTAGGGGAAATATTCTGCCTTTTTAGTGTATCCTAAAATATTTCATTTTCCAAGGAGAGGGGTGAGTTTTAACTTCCACCAGGAGGCTTAAAAAACAAACAAACCCTAGCACTAAATATATATTTCCCCTTTGCAAAAGTTTTTTCTAGAGTGGGATCCATACCATCCCAAACTGAAAGAAAAAAAAACACCAGGAGAGGTTCATATCCAAAGTATATTTTATTGTTACAGATCAAAACACTAGCTAAGCTGAAGAATGGTGGTGAAGTACATCTGGAAGGCAGGATGTTACAGTGGGAAGGGGAAAATGGGGGTCAGGAATCGTCCCAGGATCTTTCTAGAATGAATTCACAAGTGCAACACAGAACTTGAGTTAATACGAGACCGGAAAGGGGAGAGAAAGTTAAGAAAGGTCAAATGGCAACCTCTTGTTCAAGGGGATGATGGGACTTTTGTGCAAAGCAGCATGAGGTTAGTGCAGTCTTTCCCCACTTCCCCCCCAGTGGTGCTCTCTCCAGATGTGTCAGCCTGCTAGCCCAACGCTGGAGGATGTCACGCCACACATCTGGAGGGCTCTCAACCAGTTGGGAAGGTTAGGTTAATACATGGCTGGCCTGTCAAGAAAGATCCATATCAACCCAGAGGCCCTCAAAGCTTTGAGGTTCCCCTTGGTTTCCAAGGAGACGAAACAGGAGCGTTGCTGAAGGTGATGGAAGGCCATCTCATGCTTCCTGGTTGATCTCTTCCACCCCGGTCTCTGCCTGGACGCCTATGTCCTCCAAAATGGGGTTGACTAACTGGCGGAGTTTGTCAACGGCTTGGTCAAAGGCGTTTTTCACCTCCTGGAGCTTCTCCTGGAACTGTTTCTGGAGCTCCTGGACGCGGCTGCTGAGCTGCTGATGGACCATTCGGCCTTGCTCGCCGATGGCCTGTTGCAGGGTCTGGATTCGCTGCTGCCCCTTTTCGTGGATGTTGGAGAAGTAGGTCTCCAGGTTCTGACGGATGGAGCTGACCTTTTCCCCCGCGTTGGTCCTCATCTCTTCGGCGTAGGCCCTCAGCTTCTGACGCAGCTCCTCGGCGTCCTTGGTGAGGCGCTTCTTCATCTTGCGTAACAGCAGGTTGAACTGGGACTTCACGCTGTCCACGTTGTGGTCGATCACAAGTTGGGTGTCCCGGGAATACTGGAGTAACTTGCCCTTGGTCTCCTCCATGTCGCTTCTCAGCTTCCCAGTCAGGGTAGACACTTCGGCCACTAGGCGCTCCTGCAGTTCCTGGGTATAGGGGCCAAACTTGGAACGCAGGTCCTCCGTATAGGTTTCCACCTCACCGATGGTGTCAGTAATAAGGCCACTGAGGAGAGAAGTCAGGCCAGGGGTCAGTTCCTCGGGTGCATCAGATTTACCTAGTTAAGCTATTGGTCTAGGTCCTGGGAGAGCCAGTTTGGTTCAGGATCAGACTAGAAATTAGGAGACTGGAACTTCTAGTTCTCCTGAGGCACAAAAGCCTGCTGGGGGACTTTGAGCCAATCCCCAGGCGATGGTGAGTTTCAGTCTCACCTAAGCAAGAAACTTGGCCTGGTGCCTTTGGGACAACCACTGGGAGACGGTGAGTTCTAGTCCTGCCTTAGGCACAAAAGCCTGCCGGGGGGACTTTAGGCCAATCACCAGGAGATAGGGACTTCTAGTCCTGCCTTAGGCATGAAAGCCAACTGGATAGTTTTGAGCCAATCATCAGGAGACAGGGAGTTCTAGTCCCACCTTAGGCGGGAAAGCTGACTGGTGATTTTGGGCCAATCCCCAGGAGGAGACGGTGAGTTCTAATCCCGCCTTAGCCATGAAAACCAGCTGGGTGTCTTTGGGCCAGTCCCCTTCCTCCTGTGCCCAACCCGCCCGTCAGGGTTGTTGTGGAGAAAACAGGTAGAGGAAGGAGCTTAGTTTTGTTTCCTGCCTTGCGTTACTTACAAAAACAATAAAGGCGGGATAAAAACAAAAACAAAAAAAACTACTCACTCCAATTCCTTGCTGAGCTGTGAGGTCCTGATCTGGGTAGTGATGTCATCCGCCACATTGGCAGCCTTGGTGACGTAACCCCAAAAGACGTCTATCGCTTCCTCCCATTTGGATTTGGGTTCATCTTGAAAGAAGGGATTGGCCCAGGAGGCTGCACGCAAATAAAAATTTTTTTGAAAAAAGGGAATAAAACTCAACCCAGATTGGGTCGTTTTGAACCCAGGACCCTGACGACCAGAAAGCATGCTTGGTCCCTCCAAAGTAGTTTGTCTCTTTCTCTTTGATTTATTTTGAATTTTAATTATGCGAATACGACACCATACATCCAACTTACCCTTGTTATACATATATACATTTTACTTCATCGTTTATAATCTACTTATCAATATATTAAGTACTAATTAATCTAATCAGAAACATAACATTGTATAACATGCCTTCTACTATGTAACCATTTATAAAATTTATTCCATGCTTTATATAATATTTAGACTCTCCTTTGTCTTTTATTTCTAAAGTTAACCTATCAGATTCTTCTGCACGTGTCATAATTTTTCTTATTATTTCTGTTTCTGGAGGTATAATTTCATTTTTTCCAATATTGTGCATATAATATTCTTGCCACCGTTGAAGTGTCGGTAACTCCAAGGATGAGTGTCAACTTTGCAATAAATGCACAACCTTCCCTGATCTGGTGCCCTGCTAGAAGTGTTGCACCAGGTCCCATAATCCCATAGCTACCGTGACCACATGAGCTGGGCCTTATGGGACCTGAACTCCAGCACATCTGGAAGGAATCCACTCAGGGAAGGAAAGGCTCAATGTATCCATAGCAAGGGATAATTTGAGGGGGGTCCTTGGTGGTCTCTGAGCTTGGTTGTTGTTTTCTTGCAGACGTTTCGTGACCCAACTAAGTAACATCATCTGGGCTAGGACTAACCCTGATGATGTTCTCCTTGTTGGGTCATGAAACATCTGCATGAATAAACAATCCAGACTTTACAGATGACAGATTAACAGAGTTGGAAGGGATCTTGTAGGTCACCTAGTCCAACCCTCCCCCTGCCCAAGCAGGAGGCCCTATACCAGGGGGTCTTCAGTTTTAAGACTTGTGGACTGCAACTCCCAGAATTCCTCCGCCACTCATGTTAGCTCAAGAATTCTGGGAGTTGAAGTCCACAAGTCTTAAAGTTGCCAAGTTTGGGGACCCCTGCATTAGATTCTAGAATTAAAAAAAAGAGAATAACTACACCCACTTCTAGCAATGATGATGTTACCTAGTTAGTTGATGAAACGTCTAAACCAGGGGTCTTCAAACTTGTCAGCTTTAAGACTTGTGGGTTTGAACTCCCAGAATTCCTCCTCCAGTCATGTTAGTTCAGGAATTCTGGGAGTTGAAGTCCACAAGTCTTAAACTTGCCAAGTTTGAAGACCCCCCTGCCCTACACCATTTCTGACAGATGGCAGTCCAGTCTCTTCTTGAAAGCCTCCAGGGACGAAGCTCTCACAACTTCTGAAGGCAACTTCTGTTCCATGGGTGGATTGTTCTCACTGTCAGAAAATTCCTCCTTATTTCCAGGTTGAATCTCTCTTTCATCAGTTTCCATCCATTATTCCTTGTCTGACCACCAAGGGCCCCTCATTTCAACCCTGAGCTACAAATATTCTCCTTTATTGAAACTCTTTTGGCTGAAATGCTTCCTCCTAAATCCATGCCCAGACCACCCTGCCTTATCATGTTGGTCTTGTCAAACCTTTTCTTAATTTTTTTATCCCTTCTTCCCCCCTGCTCCTTTATCTTCACATCAACCCTGCAAGGTAGGCTAAATGTTGAAATAGACCGAGCAGCCCGGGTTTCTATTAAACATGCAGGGTAAGCCGCAACAAGAAACTGCGTCCTGGTTTTATTTTATTTGTTTTCCCCTGTAGTTAATTACAGTGCCCTTCTGCCCATGTGCAGGATGCCCTCACTTATCGGAGAGCTTTGTTGTGGCAGGGAGTCCCAGAGGCTAGATGGGAAACAGGAGACAGACTGGAATGGAGACTAATTCAGGCCTGTGGCATTTACTCGACTCTGATGAAATAGTTGGTTCTTAGCCAACTTTTGGCATAGCTGGGTTCAAGCATGACTCAAATCCTGTGTCCCCCACCTGCCAATTGACAGAGAAGGTCACAAGTGGTGATCACATGACCCACAGGAGGCCACAACAGTCATAAGTACATGCCAGTTTCCAAGTGTCCAAATTTTGAACATGTGACTGCAAGGAAGCTGCGACGGTTCTAACAATGAAGACTCTTGTTCGGTCATTTTTTTCCCCTCGGTGTTGTTGTAACTTGAATGAACGGTCATAAGCTGAGGACTAACTAAACACCATCTTTCATTTTTTAAAAAATGTAATAGGCAATACACTCGTTCATTGGTTTCCCACAAACGACTCTGCCCCATCTGAGCCTCATCTAGCATATTGTGGGAAGTCGAGTCCCTCTGGATCAAAGCATATGTTAGAAGGTAGAATAGCAGAGTTGGAAGGGACCTTGTAGGTCATCTAGTTCAACCCCCTGGACCAAGAAGAAGATTTCTGTCAGAGAACAATCCAGCCTCTTCTTCAAAGCTTTCAGGGATAAAAGTAAATATGTGTACAATTGTATATAAATGTATATAAATGTAAATAGAAATGATATGCAGCTAGCACTATATGTGTATTTCTATACTATAGTTTGTATGGCCAAAATGATGGCCAAGAAAGTTGCACTGGGTTCAATTGTTTTTAATGTTTATTCAATTGAATTTATTTTAAAAAAAAGAAAAGAAAGCTTCCAAGGATGAAGCTCCCACAACTTCTGAAGGCAACTTGGGTTGATGGGTCTCCCTGTCAGAAAATTTCTCTTTATTTCGAGGTTGAATCTCTCCTTCTTCAATTTCCATCCATTGCTCCTTGTCCTGCCTTCTGTTGCTTTGGAGAATCGCTTGACTCCCTCTTCTTTGGGAGCAGCCCCTGAGATATTGGGAGGCTGCTATCCTGTCATCTCTAGTCCTCCCTTCCATTAAACAAGACATACCTGCCCAGAGACTCCTAATTTTTACCTCTTGTTTAATCACAGAGGGCTGGAAGCTAATCAAAGAGAGGAATCAACTTAGAACGAAGGAGACATTTTCTGAAGGTGAGAACAATTAAGAATTAACTCCAGAAGTTGGGAGCATCCATTCCTGGAGCTTTTCAAGAAGAGACCAGACAGCCATTTGTGCAAAATGGTGTAGGGTCTCCTGCTTGAGCCAGGGGTTGGACTAGAAGACCTCCAAGGTCCCTTCCAACTCGGTTATTCTCTTTATTCAGTTGTTGCCTGAGAACTCAGAGCTACACTGCTGCTGACTATGGAAGCTCCACCTCTAGGAAGGAGAGTCCTTGAATACATGCCAACAACTTTCAAGAGAATCACAACAGGATTGATAAGCAGAGGGCTTACTTGTTTTTCTATCTTTCCCCCACCCCCGTTTTGTAAAATTGCACACCCCAACTTAGTTACTCACCGCTCAGCAGCCCCACGGCGAAGAGTAGAGCGAAGAGTTTCATGGTGATCGGTCGATCCTTTGGAGGTGAGGAAAAAGAGAGAGAAGCACATAAGATTCAGGGAGTGAATTTAGGAGAAAGAGAGATTTCTTTTTCACACACATCCCAGAAAATTTGGAGCCTCTTTTTATTCTGTTATTCCATTTTATTCCAAGAATAAATTTCCAAAAAAGGGAATTTCTGCATGGCTGGAATCCTGTTGCTAACTCAACACCCAAGAAACCCCTTTAGATCTTGAACTTCTGTTTGCTTCCTTCAAGGTTTCTGCATTGCATCGCTGTCCCTGGCACCTGCCCTGGGGTATTTGGGGGGGGGGGGTTTAACCCTCGCCCTCCCCAAGTTTCTAACCCAGATTGCAACCAGCCACTATCCCAGGTGAGGGGGAAAAGATACAGAACCAAAACACGAACCCACCGAATGGCCAGGTCTTTCACCTCCCTTCCTGCCGACTCTGGGAAGTTTCTCCTAGGAGCCCTTCTCCTCGGCAGACTTTTAAATACCCAGCTCAGCCTGGGGGGTGGGTGGGTGGGGGAATGGAGGAAAGGGGCGGCCCTGGCAGAGTCAGCAGCTGGAAGAGCAAAAAAATAATAATAAAGTTTGCCATGATGGCATTGGGGACAAAGTTTAATCTCCATCACCACTCGCACATGTGGGCTTAACCCTGACATCTCCAGAAAGGGGTGAATAAAGAAGGAGAAAGAAATAGCAGCGCTTTGCATAGCCTGGAAATGGAGGACATTTCTTTGCACATAAAGTTCTTTGCACACCTGGGAAAGGAGAGGTGTTTTTTTTTGCATACCCAAGAAAGGAGGGAGGGTTTTTTGCACGCCTGGGAAAGGTGTGCAAAGAAATACCTCCTTTCCCAGGCGTGCAAAAAAAAACTGCCTCCTTTTTCCAGGTGTGCTAACCTGGGAAAGGAGGCAGTTTCTTTGCACACCTGGGAAAGAAGGAAGTTTCTGAGATGTCAGGAGACACAAATACCTGGGCATATTTTCTTCTTGTTCTATCTGTGATATTGGGTGTGCTTGATTGATATTTTATTTATTTGTGTGTATTTCTTATATGTAGTTGTTCAATTGGTACATTGCCCGACGCCTGATTAAAAACAAGCCAACAAAACTGAGAGCCAGCTTAGTCTGGGGGTAAAGGCACCAGGCTTAGAAACTGGGAGACTGTGAGTTCTAGTCCCATCTTAGCAATGAAATCCAGCTGGGTGACTTGGGGCCAATCACCAGGAAACAATGAATTCTAATGCTACCTAATGCACAAAAGAAGGTTGGGGGACTTGGAGCCAAATACCAGGAGACTGTGAGCTCTAGTCCACCTTAAGCATGAAAGTCGACTGGGTGACTTGGGGGCCAATCACCAGGAGACTGTGAGTTCTAGTCCCTCTTTATACACAAAAGTAGGTTGGGTGACTTGGGGCCAATCACCAGGAGACTGTGAGTTCTAGTCCTGCCTTAGGTCTGAAAGACATAGGGGTGACTTTGGGCCAGTCCCTCTCTCTCTCTCAACCCAACCTACCTCGCAAGTTTGTTGTTATTGTGGGGAAAATAGCAGGACTAGAGGAAGGAGTATTGTATGTTCGTCGCCTTGAGTTATTTGAAAAAATAATAAAGGTGGGAGACAAATCAATAAAAAAATAAAATAAAAATTAAATGGAATGGAATGCAGATAGTAAGCTGGATTTACAAGCACAGTTCGGTTCAGAACTTCCTGTGCTATACCAGGCGGTTGTTAGGGGACCCACACCTGATTTTACAACCTTTTTGCCACAGTTGTTAAGTGAATCATCCAATTGTTAAACAAATCAAGCATTCCCCATTGAATTCGTTTGTTGGAAGCCGCAATGATCCGTGATAACTCACTGTGATTTTGAACAGTCGCTACACAGAGAATGTGAATTTCAATGCCCAGAATTCCCCAGACAGAAATCTTTCAGATGTGTGGATTTGCCAGCTAGGGAATCCTAGGAGTTGAAGTCCACCCATCTTAAAAGTTAAGAAAATCATCCAATTGTTAAATGAATGAAGCTTTCCTAACTGACTTCGTTTGTTGGAAGCTGCCGTTGGAAGTTAAAACCCACCCACCCCTAGAAAAATGAAATATTTTAGGATATACTAAAAAGACAGAATATTTCCCTTAAAAAGAGTAGAAACTCAGAGAGGCAGAAACTCAGCCCCCCCCCCTTGCTAATGGACCATTACTCTGGCCTTGGGCAGTCTATTTTACATAACAAAGATCTACTCCAGGTAAAGCTATAATAGGAATTGCCCAAAACCCTTTCATTACATCATCATCCAGCAAGGCTCAACCAAACCTGGGACTCAGGACAGCCTTCAGAGTTGACCCTGCATGGCCCCATGGGAATCTGACAACCAGTCAGAATACAAGCTCCAATTCAAATCCCAACAGAGAGCATAAAACCCAGGCACTCTCAGCATCTTGCTCCTTTTTCTTCTTCTTCTTCTTTTCCTTCACCCAACATCTTGAAGCATGTGATAGTCCTTTTCACCCAGGATCTCCAAGCCATGTCATCCTGTCCACCATTAAACCATCTTTCCAAAGAGCCTCCATGTTTCCAGTGTATTTTCCCCCACTTGGAACTGAACCCAGAGGGACATTTCTTCCAACACCGCAATGATCAGTGATATCTCATTTTTTAAGTTCTTCTGTAATTCTGAACAGTCACTAAACCGAGAAAGCGAATTTCAACTCCCAGAATCCCCCAGCCAACATGCTTTAAGATGGATGGACTTCAACTCCCAGAATTCCCTAGCCAGAAATCTTTCCGATGTGTAGACTTGCCGGCTGGGGAATTCTGGGAGTTGAAGTCCGCCAATCTTAAAGTTTGGAAAACAGTGGTAGAGAGCCCCAATGTGATTGTTTATTTGTGTGTGTTCTTGAAGTTTAAATCTGAAAAAGAGAGAGAGAGAGAGGAGGGTGATATTGGGGGTGGGGGGGAGGAACGGCATGATTCAATCAGGCCCAATTGCCCAAGATTAGATTTTTAGTTGGTCAAATGTTATTGTTGAACAAGAGGTCATCAAAAACAGACTCTCGGTTTGAGCTGTTGAGTAGCACTGCCATTCCATGTTCATGACTCTGACTCACTGCCTGGAGCAGGGAGTTTTTAAGATCCCTTTCAGGCAAGATGACAAGTCAACACACTACTTCGCTTTTCACACACACAAAAAAAAAACCCACAATTGCCACACAGTTTCTCCCAAAAAGCATCTGATGTTCTCCTTTGCTTCCTTCTTTGGGTTGATCATGTAAGAGAGGGACAGGGGGCACTGATTTAGCTGAGGCAACCATTGTTTTAGGTCCTGCTACACTTAACCGTTGCACAAACACCCACTCACACACAAAAATAACAGAATAAGTTTTAAGTTTCTGGGTGTTACCCTAAAAGAAGACCTGACCTGGGGGGCTCACATTGCAGCCCTGGGTCAAAAGGGCCCAGCAGAGATTAGACTACCTGAGGCTTCTCAGGAAACAACCACTGAATGAAAAACTGCTGGTGACCTTCTACCGCTGCATCAGAGTATCTTAACTTACTGCACCTCTGTAGGGTTTGCCAATTGCACAGGGGCAGATAGGAAAGTGCTCCGGAGGGTTAATGTCATTGCCCAGAAGATCCTTGGTTGCCCTCTCCCCTCTTTGGAAGAGCTTTATAGTTCCTGCTGCCTTAAGAAAGTTTAAAACATTCTCAAAGATCCATCTCATCCTGGGCACCCTTTTTTTTTGAACTATTACCATCTGGCAGATGGTACAGAATAATAAAAACAAGGACAAACAGGCAGAAAAACAGCTTCTATTCCAGGGCAGGAGCTCTGTTGAATTCTGCTGTATAGTGCAGTGTTGGTGTGATGTCAGTGTTTCCAGTTCAATGTGTGGAGGGTGAAGGATGTGTGTTTGTGTTTATTTTCATGGTCGTGATATGCACTGAAGATGGTGTTTGATTTCATTGTAGAGGTGCAGTGAGAATAAAGTAAAGTAAAGTAAAACAGGATTATAACAGCTGATTGTTAATTTAATAACTGGTTATTGTATACCAATTTCTCTCTCTCTCTCTCTCCAGCCCTTGTTTTCCTGAGCACCCAAAACATAATAAATTAATATTTTTCTTTAGGCCAGAAAAAAAAGTTATAGGCAGTTGTGTATAAGTGAGTGAGAACGAAAATTATATTGTTGTTCTGCTGCCCAGAATTCTGTTTTTGAACGAGAGGCCGTACAAATCATTTCAATAAAATAAATACAAATAAAAGATGTTAAAGGCAAGGGTTCACAGCTGGCCTTTGAAAGATTGGCAATGCCCAAACTGTTCAGCTCATTAAAATAAGTTTCATTCATCCATTTGTGGCCATTAATTCAGGATCACAAGAGGGCATTTTAGAAATGTTCTCCCTCTAAAGATAGAATTGTTTCCAGCCTCTTGATGTTTCTGAAAACAGTTTGCTTCTCCTTTCAAATGTTTGCCCTAAAGTAACCTGGTTTAACACTTCAACCAAAGTTCAGGATGATTTGATCAGAGTTGATAGCGACATCTGGAAAAATAGCTGGAAGGTTTATTTTTTCAGAGAAGATAAGCAAACCGGTCAGCTTCCGGCCAAAACTGCCTGTAGCTACAAAGTTCTTTGTTAGGACAAAAGCTTTCTGTGTTTTGCATTTAATAATTGCTTTGTAGGTTGATGTTTTACAAAGTTCAGCACCACAAGCCTGGCTAATAAACTCTCTCCTTTTCCAAGCTGAGTTGGAAAAAAATAAAAAAAGCAAATTTCTTGGAAAGGAGAAACCAAGTAAATAAACTTTCTTCTTCTCCCTCCAAACGCAGTGATAACGTTACAGCCTTTTAAAAAAAATATGTGATGCAATTTTGCCCTTTAGGTTAGGCTTCTTCTTGGACTCCCCAGAATTCCCAGGCAGCATGGCCGAGGGCACCCTGGGAATTGTAGTTCCAAGACATTGGAAAGGCGTCCTGAAAAAGATGACATTGTCGCCCTCAACTTATAAGCACAACTGAGTCCAATTTTCCAAAAACTTGCAAAGCAGGACAGCTATTAAGTGAGGTTTGTCCCATTTTATGACCTGTCTTGCCACAGTTGTTGTTAAATGAGAGTATTTACACCAAGACAAATTCCTTGTGTGTCCAATCACACTTGGCCAATAAAGTTATTCTCTTCTCTTCTCTTCTCTTCTCTTCTCTTCTCTTCTCTTCTCTTCTCTTCTCTTCTCTTCTCTTCTTAAGTGAATCACTGCAGAAGTTACAACAATGCAGCAAAAAGTGACATGGGTGTTTTCCCCATATTTACGACCATTGCAGCAACTCCATAGTCACATGATCAAAATGTCAGGATTCCAGCAATCGCCCTAATGAAATCATGATTCTTGAGACAAACTTCAAAAAACTTCAAAGGATTTATTAAAGGCAACAAGTGAAGTTTGGCTCCAGAATCATGATTTCATTAGGGCAATTGCTGGAATCCTGACAGCAAGCTAACTCTCCCTGAGACAAAACTCAAATGCTTGGCAATTGACTCATATTTACGATGGTTGCAATCAGGGGTGGGATTCAAATCTCTTAACAACCACTTCTGTGGGCATGGCCTAATTTGTGGGCATGGCTAGGTGGTCATGTGACTGGCAAACCAAATATAAGTGGTTCTTACTTAATGGCCAGTTGCTTAGCAAGTGTTCTAATTTATAACTGACCTCCCCAGCGCTACTTGACCTGTTTTTGGAGTTTTGACAGCCATGTGTGTACACACACACATACCACACACTCTTATGTGATCCCCTTTTGCAACCTCCTGACAAGGAAACTCAATGGGGCAGCCAGATTAATTTTTCATTTAAGCAACTGTGTTATTTACCTAACAACCAAAGTGATTCACTTAACAGCTGTGGCAAGACAAGTCATAAACTGGGGCAAAACTCGCTTATCAACTGTTTAACAATGGAAATTAATTGTGGCTGTAAGTACATCAAATAATAAACATTTATTTCTGAGTAAAATCCCTGGTTTGTGCATTGGGAGAGTTGGCTGGCTTCATTCCATACATTCAGAACTGCACAGAATTCTCACCTCATGGAAAGCTAATGTTTCTTGACCAAGATAACCAAATCAAACCAAAATCTTTATTATGAGCTAAGATTTGGGGGCTGAAGATAGGATAAAAATGCAGCTCAAAGATTTATTTATGCCTTCCTTTTCTTCATCGATCACATCGATATAGGGAGGTTTCTACTTCGGAGTGAACGTTCTCACTGGTTTTCAAGAAAGTTGGCCGAGGAATAGAAAACTCCGGCAAATAACTGCTTTTGAGGCATGGATGCCACATGTCATAAACCATTATCAGCTGCCCGGCCTTAACGTGTCCGTTTTCTTGCTATCTCAGAAAAAAAGGCTGCAGAGTCCACGGATTTCAATGGTACAACTGGAAAATGCCATCCTAGGCAAATCCAGAAAGGGCTGCTATCTCGTCCTTTTCTGAACTCTCGTTCAGCAATTTTTAGGTCCGGAGTTCAAAATATGTGGCCCAGGAACATGGGTGTGTGTGAGAAAGAAAGAAGCATTCTTCAAAAGTTGTTCTAGTGACAGTTTTGAAACTTGCACAGAAAGACGATGTGGGGCAGTAAGGAAGGGATGGGACCAACCCTAACAAGACCTGAGTTCGAATCTGAAATCAGTCATGTAAGGCAGGGGTCGCCAACCTTTTGGACCTCAGGGACCACCAAACTCATCATTTTAAATACTGCGGACTAAATCCCCCCAAAAATCTGTAGGAAAATTCCCCACCCCGTTTTCCTACTGATCGATCGTTCTTTATTTGGGATCCCAGGATATCGTCTCCAGCTCTGTTCTCAGGGAGAGAGAGAGGGAGAGACTTTTGGCTTCATGCAAGGAAAGCAGCAGAAGCAGCAGAAGTCTTCCTTTCTCTCCCCCAAACTCTGCCAGAAATGAGACTTTGCCGGTGTAGCCTCTTGGAGCAGGAGGCCTTGCAGGGTCCCAAAGACTCATTTCTGCTGGAGTTTGGGGGAGAGAAAGAAAGACTTTGGCTGCTTTCCTTGCGTGCAGCCAAAAACAGCAGAAGAAAGAAGCAGAAAGAACCAGCCTGGTGGCCAAGCCAGGTGCATGAGGTGAATGGGGCAAGTTCCCCCCCTCTGCCCTTTCTCCCCTCCCCTCACTACCTCGTGGTGTTCGCAATGCAAGCAACACAAGCCTTGTGTTCCCGCACAGCCTGGATTAATTGCTTTGGGGGTGACATTGCTCTGTAGACCACCAAAATTTTCTCACGGACCACTGGTTGGCAACCACTGGTGTAAGGCATGTGTCAAAGTTCTGCCTGGCCTACCTCATGGGGTGGTTGTTGGATTTGTACTGGGTAGATCCTCAGCTCAAGATTTATCTTGTCCAGGTGTGTGTGTGTGTGTGTGTGGTGTGACTATAACCATGCAATCGGAGCTGCATCCCTGACAAAATATATGTCAATCTTCCAAGTAATGAAACCAACTGTGCAGAATTTTGCATTCAGCCTTTGCGAGAAATTCTGAATGGTTCAAAAGCCCCCATTCAAACTCTCTGACCCTGACTCATTAAAGTAGCTGCATCCTTTTCCCAGGACTGGGCTTGAAACATCAACCAGCATGATTTAAAATGGGCTGACTTCAACTCCCAGAGTTCCCCTACCCGACCTGGTTGCTTGAGCCAAGCATGGCAGTGGCATTGTGGTAATTCCGATGAGGTTGCCAGCGACAGCCGGTGACACCTGGGGTGTGCAAATTGCTTTGGATTCAGTTCAGTGAGAACTTGGCTGGTGGTGAGGAAGGGAGAGTGGAAACAGAATCCTCAGTCTTTGCCCAGTCTTTGTTATTCAGGATGACAGAGCTAGAAGGGACCTTGGAGGTCTTCTAGTCCAGCCCCCTGATCAAGCAGGAAGCCCTATGCCATTTCAGACAGGTGGCTGTCCAGTCTCTTCTTTAAAACCTCCAGTGTTGGAGTACCCACTCTTGGCAAGTCTAAGGTGTGTAAACTTCAACTCCCAGAATTCCCCATTTCTTTGCAACTATTACTTCTGTCTTCCTCAACAGCAGGGTTTCTTAACCTTGGCCACTTTAAGGTGTTTGGATTTGAACTCCCAGCCAGCATGTTTAAAGATGCATGGACTTCAACTCCCAGAATTCCCCAGCCAGCATGCTTTGAGATGTATGGACTTCAACTCCCAGAATTCCCCAGCCAGCATGCTTTTAGACACATGGACTTCAACTCCCAGAATTCCCCAGCCAGCATGCTTTGAGATGTATGGACTTCAACTCCCAGAATTCCCCAGCCAGCATGCTTTTAGACGCATGGACTTCAACTCCCAGAATTCACAACCAGTATACCTTAAGACGCATGGACCTCAACTCCCAGAATTCCCCAGCCAGCATGCTTTAAGATGGCTGGCTAGGGAATTCTGGGAGTTGAAGTCCACATATCTTAAAGTGGCCAAGCTTGCCCTAAACCCTGATTAGAAGATTTGAGAGCTGCCATTTCAGGGAAGCGTGATGCATCAATGCAGAACTGAGACCTCTTATTCGTGGCTTTCTCTTCCTAACTCATCTTCTTCCATCCATTTCTTCCACAATTGCTCTCGGCTCCTCAAAGGATGAACAATTGCTTCCCCACTTTAGCCAAACCCTCTTGGTCCTGCCTGAATCTCACATCTTTAATCCTTTCTTCTCCCTCCCAAAAAATTTCCCCTAAAAAGGAATTGTGTTTTGATGCTTCATTCCTTTTCCTGAAGCTGGACTGCTTTGGCAACGGAGCTGTGTTCCCTTGGAAAACAAGTCAAAAGCAATCAGAAATGCAAAAATAAATAAATAAACGAAATAATTTAAAAAAAAAAATCCCTTTTTTTTTTTTCTGCTGAACAGAAAGGACTTTTCTCCTGTGGGGTGCCGGAAAACTCCCAGATTTGGTGGGTGGGGAGAGTTACTGGAAGGACAACAAGGCAAGATTGTGTTTGGCTTGCGTTTCACTTATAAGAAATCAGAAGGAGGCAGTGACTTGCTCAGCATTATATATACAGTGATTCAGAAGAATCCTGCCCTCCCCACGCACTCACCCAAAACAGAAACTGGGGGACAGAAGTCAAATCAAGAAACCATTCACGGCAATGGGTTTAGTTTTTACGATGTGCAGTCTCGTCAGGACGGCCTCCCCTTCTCGGCTCCTTCGGGGGGGGGGGGTCTTGGAGGAGTCCCACATCCATCACTCCCTGCCGAGGGAGGCCCTTAATAAGGGATGTTGCAAATGAGAAGAAATCCTTGAAGGATTTGAAATGCTTTCAGAGGTTACATCCTAGTTGTCTCCCGGAGTTGTGAAGGCTCCATCCATTACTGGAGGTTTTCAAGAAAGCCTTGGACAGCCCATTGTCCAGGATGGTATAAGAACTCCTGCTTTGAATTGGGGGGAGCTGGGGGTTGGACTGGAAGACCACCAAGGTTCCTTCCAACTCTAGGATTCTAGGAGACTGTGTGTGGTGCTGAGAATTTGGTCACTGATTTTTGGAGGGTCTCTGAGGGGAGGAAATACACTCAAAGCTTCCAGAGGGCTTGAGGCCTACGGAAGTGTGTGAGATGAAACATTTCTTTCTTTCTTTCTCTCTCTCTCTTTCTTTCTTCCTTCCTTCCTTCCTTCCTTCCTTTCTTTCTTTCTCTCTTTCTTTTTTCCTATTTCTATTTCTATTTCTATTTCTATTTCTATTTCTATTTCTATTTCTATTTCTATTTCTTTCTTTCTTTCTTTCTTTCTTTCTTTCTTTCTTTCTTTCTTTCTTTCTTTCTTTCTTTCTTTTGTCTCTATTTCACTCCTTTTTTTCTTTTTGTCTGTCTATTTCATTCATTTTCTCTCTATCTCTTCTTGCTTGCTTGCTTTCCCTTTCTCCTTCCTTCCTCCCTCCCTCCCTCCCTCCCTCCCTTCCTTTCGTCTCTTTTTCTCTTTTTCTTCCCTTTTCTTTCATTTGTCTCTATTTCTCTCTTTCTCTTTCATTCATTTTCTCTAACTCTTCTTTCTTTCTTTCTTTCTCTTTCTCTTTCTCTTTCTCTTTCTCTTTCTCTTTCTATTTCTATTTCTATTTCTATTTCTATTTCTATTTCTATTTCTATTTCTATTTCTTTCTTTCTTTCTTTTGTCTCTATTTCACTCCTTTTTTTCTTTTTGTCTGTCTATTTCATTCATTTTCTCTCTATCTCTTCTTGCTTGCTTGCTTTCCCTTTCTCCTTCCTTCCTCCCTCCCTCCCTCCCTCCCTCCCTTCCTTTCGTCTCTTTTTCTCTTTTTCTTCCCTTTTCTTTCATTTGTCTCTATTTCTCTCTTTCTCTTTCATTCATTTTCTCTAACTCTTCTTTCTTTCTTTCTTTCTCTCTTTCTTTTTTTCTATTTCTATTTCTATTTCTATATTTCTATTTCTATTTCTATTTCTATTTCTATTTCTATTTCTATTTCTATTTCTATTTCTATTTCTATTTCTATTTCTATTTCTATTTCTATTTCTATTTCTTTCTTTCTTTTGTCTCTATTTGTCTGTCTATTTCATTCATTTTCTCTCTATCTCTTCTTGCTTGCTTGCTTTCCCTTTCTCCTTCCTTCCTTCCTCCCTCCCTCTCTCCCTCCCTTCCTTTCGTCTCTTTTTCTCTTTTTCTTCCCTTTTCTTTCATTTGTCTCTATTTCTCTCTTTCTTTTTCATTCATTTTCTCTAACTCTTCTTTCTTTCTTTCTCTTTCTCCTTTTTTTCTTTCTTTCTTTCTTTCTTTCTTTCTTTCTTTCTTTCTTTCTTTCTTTCTTTCTTTCTTTCTTTTTTTCTTTCTTCCTCTTGCAAAAAATATGAACAGCACTCCAAGACACACTAAAAAACAAAAAGAAAACCTGACTTTTCACATCGAATTCTGTTCCTCTTTCTAACCCAACAAGTCTGGGTCGCACTGCCATCAAATGCCTGCCTAGACATGGGGAAACTTCCCCAAACAGCTATATTTGGAAAGCATAACCAGGCCGGGGGGGGGGCACTGACGTGTGACCATCCATGTTCACCACAGGGCTTACAAGTTCAACAGGAGGCCTTTGCTTTCCAAGGTGGCTTAATAAACTGATAAGAGCAGTCTTTATGTATGTCAAAAGTAAAAGGAAGGAAGGAGGGGCTGCAGAATCAGATGTGTTGAGTAATACTGGACAGAGGCTAAGAGATTGCAGGATGAGAAAAATTGGATCGATAGAGGAAAATCCACGATAGATCAGCCAGCACAGGGAGAAAGTTCTCCTCCATGTGAACAGATGCATTTTCTAGGACTTTACAAGAGGGATGTTATTTTTTATACATGTTAAGACACTGCATGCTTTACTCCAATGCTCTTAAATACTTAGCAGCTTGTAGATGTATAGACTTCAACCCCCAGCATTCCCTAGCTAGCATGGCTGACTGGGCAATTCTGGGAGTTGTAGTCCACCTCAC
This sequence comes from Hydrophis major, assembly GCA_033807585.1. Classification (NCBI taxonomy): domain Eukaryota; kingdom Metazoa; phylum Chordata; class Lepidosauria; order Squamata; family Elapidae; genus Hydrophis; species Hydrophis major. The sequence continues at coordinate 4,291,832 of CM066336.1, forward strand.
ACATCTTAAAGTTGCCAAGGTTAAAAATACTGGCTTACTCTAAATCAGGGATGTCCAACCTTGGCAACTTTAAGACCTGTGGACTTTAACTCCCAGAGTTCCTCAGCCAGCTTTGAGGAACTCTGGGAGTTGAAGTCCACAAGTCTTAAAGTTGCCAAGGTTGGACACCCCTGGTCTAAATAATCCGCAAGTTTCCTTAAGAATTGTTTTGCTGTATAAGTGTTCAGGCACACAAACCTGGCTTGCCAGAGCGAGTTAGAGTAGATAACTGTATTTTATCATTTCTTTCAGTTCTTCCTCTCTGATTTTGCTCTATCCCTTGAGATTGCTACATCTGCGAAAATGGCTCTTTTCATTTATAGTTGTACTGAATGTGTTGTGTTCTGAATGGCAGTTGGTTTGTATGTGGAAAATCTAATCGTAGTAGCAGTAGTGATAATAATATTAAGAATAATAACTTTTGTGAGCGGCCTAAAACAGTGTTTGTCAACCCTGGCTACTCTAAGCTGTGTGGACTTCAACTCCCAGAATTCCCCAGCCAGCCATGCTGATTGGGGAATTCTGGGAGTTGAAGTCCACACAGCTTAAAGTAGCCAGGGTTGGCAAACACATTGGCCTAAGGTCTAATGGAAAATGTGTGGACTTCAACTCCCCAAATTCTGATGCTGACTGGGGAATTCTGGGAGTTGAAGTCCACACATTTTAAGGTTGCCAGGGTTGAAAACACAGGCCTATTCTAAAAAGTTAAGGATTTAAGTTTTGTTTTTCTCTACAATTGTCCAGACACACAAGCCTCAGCCTGTTGAACAGAATTATTCAGTAGCTTACAACAGTGGTGGGACTTATCTCTGGGGGGAGGGGGGGGATGAGTCTGCCTACCGAGATGAGGTGGACCGGTTGCTTTCGTAGTGTGGAGACAACAACTTGGTCCTCAACACCAATAAGACCAAGGAGCTTATAGTGGACTATATAGTGGATCAGAGACATCCAGCCCTTGCTTATCAGTGGAGACCGAGGGGAGCAAGGGGCCAGTTTTAAGTTTCTGGGTGTTACCCTAAAAGAGGACCTGACCTGGGGGGCTCACATTGCAGCCCTGGTCAAAAGGGCCCAGCAGAGATTCTACTACCTGAGACTTCTCAGAAAACAACAACTGAATGAAAAACTGCTGGTGATCTTCCACTGCTGCACATAGAGAGTATCTTAACTCACTGCACCTGTGTATGGTTTGCCACTTGCACAGGGGCAGATAGGATGGCACTCCAGAGGGTTAATGTCATTGCCCAGATCATCCTGGGTTGCCCTCTCCCCTCTTTGGAAGAGCTTAGCTGTCGCTGCCTTAAGAAAGTTCAAAACATTCTCCAAGATCCATCTTATGCTGGGAACCCTTTTTTTGAACTATTACCATCTGCCAGACGGTACAGAATAATAAAAACAAGGTCAAATAGGCAGAAAAACAGCTTCTATCCCAGGGCAGTAGCTCTGTTGTATTCTGCTGCATAGTGCAGTGTTGGTGTGGTGTCGGTGTTTCCGGTTCAATGTGTGAAGGGTGAAGGATGTGTGTTTGTGTTTATTTTCATGGTCGTGATATGCACTGAAGATGGTGTTTGATATCCTTGTATGTTGTACAAGGTGCAATGACAATAAACTAAACCAAACTAAACTTATCCATTGTTTTTCTTGGCAATCACATTTCTGGATGAGTCCCCAGATTGCTGGCACAGCACCTACATGTTCTGTACCAAAAAAAAAAAACGTTATGAAATCAACTTTCCAATCGAAATAGGACTCCTGGTAAACAAGTCAATAAAAGGAGTGATTCAAAGCGGTCCCGGACAGATTTTTAGTTATTATAATCTGAAAGCTGAAAGATTTTTCTAGATGGGGAAACTTCCTGCCAGACAGAGAAAAAACCACACAACACGACCCCGTTAGGCAGCTTCTGCCTTGCAGCAGGACTAAAAAGAGTTGTGGGGAAAACCAGAGTATTTGACTAAGCAAAAAATAGATTTTGCATTGTGGTGACTGGCACTGTGTTGTATTGTACTTGTGAATAAGTTTCATTGCCTCATTTTCAGCTGGGATGGTGCTGATGGGTGACCAGGGGATCTTTAAAAGCAGAACTGGAAAATCACTGCCAAATGTTTGGGGTGTCTAGAAAGAGACAAAATATTTCATACATTTACAATTGCTTTGCTAAAAAAAATTGTGAACTCTCTAATGTGTGTGTATGTGTGTGTGTTCTATTGTATCCAATATGCACATTTCGGCCATCGATGTAGCTTGGTGCAGTTATGGGCATTTGTATGCAGTTTTGCTTACAGCAAGGTTTTCCAACCTTAGCAATTTTAAGATGCATGGACTTTCACTCCCAGAATTCCCCAGCCAGCATGCATGGACTTCAGTTCCCAGAATTCTCTGGGCAGTATGTAACTTTTGTTGTGCTACTCAGCTACATTTTCATTTTTTTCACACTGACAACGAGATTATCTCAAATGCCATTTGATGTTTGCAAAGCAGCTTCCATATCTCTTTCTTTGGACCACACTGAATCCATTCAGTGTCTTCTCAACCTCAATAACTTTAAGATATGTGGACTTCAACTCCCAAAATTCCCACAGCCAGCATCCTGGTTGGGGAATTCTGGGAATTGAAGTTCACAAATCTTACTATACATTGACATAGTCAATCCCACTGGTATTCCATGCAGTCACAAGCACTTTGGGGTTGAAGGCTGTTAGGGATAACATTGTTTTACCCTAACTGGTTTAGGTAAATAATAATATATAATCATAGTTTGTATGTTAAAGTGTCTGCAACTTTAACTGTGGGATAGTAATTAAGGGAGTGGTTGTGAAAGCACTTTAAAAGAAGCAAGAAGGCAGCTTGCTCTCTCTCTGGCTTTGAAGTTCCTGATTACTGCAAGGACACAAGACTGCATTCCTCGAACGGGAGAGAAAACAAAGGACAGACTTGTAAGTGAATTGACATAGGGTATTCAACACGGAATTTGCTAACTGAATATCCCTGAATGGACTGACTAAATGATACATGACTAATGGACTGTTATTTTGACTATGCTATGAACTCATAATGGAATAAACTATATATTTGATAGCACAAGCGTATCTGTCATTTTTACTGTATGTTAATAAACACACAAGCTTAGCTCACTCATTTATCTGTGTGCCTATCTGACTAAGCTGCACATTCTGTTTAGCTTGTCTCCCTAACCCTGGTTGGGGAAACCAGGCTTAACAAAGGCTGTTGGAAGAAATGTCCATCTGGTTCAATTCCAAGCCGGGAAGAAGAGACTGGAAACATGGAGGCTGATTGGAAAGATGGTTTAATGGTGAAGCAGAACCACCAAGCACATGGTTCTGGGCAGCTGACCACATGGAGTTGAGAGTGGAGGGCGTTTTATACCTTCCCTTGGGCTTTGCATTTGAGCTTCCTCTTCCTGCGCAAGAACACTAGTTCTATTGGTTGTTGTAGGGGCCATAGCTAACTTTGTAGGTTGTCTAAGCGCCAGGTTTGGTTGAAGTTTGCCAGGTGATGCAATGTCCCCAGGTGATTGTGCCATGTAGTGAGCTCTGCTGCTAGGTGGGTTAATTCCGATTATGTCCTGGAGGATCATGTCTTAATCCCATCACCCTGGAGCTGGAGGTCTTTTGTCTTGTAGACAGGCTGACCCAGTCTTTCTTAATGGGCACCGAGATACCTGCTGGGGGCAGAAGGGAGCTGCTTTCTGTCTTTAAAACAAGTTTCTTCTTTTATCATCCAGGGAAATATAATATTCTGCCTTTTTAATGTTTCTTAAAACATTTCATTTTTCTAGGAGGGCTGACTTCCCTCAAGGCTTTAAATTTTTCTTTGAAATAAATAGAAATAAAATTCTATTTATAATATAAAGTTCTAGGACCCACACTTATTATACTCTATATAAATGACCTTTGCAATCACCTTATAAGCAACTGCATCCTCTTTGCAGATGATGTAAAACTATTCAACACCACTGACAATGCTACCATCCTTCAAAGTGACCTTGATTATGTGTCTGAATGGTCAAACATCTGGCAACTCCAAATCTCGGTCCACAAATACTCTGTCCTGCACATTGGTAAAAAAAAATCAGTACACCAAATACAAACTAGGCAGATATAACCTCGTTGATGATCCTCACTCTGTTAAGGACCTTGGAATTCTCATATCAAATGACCGAAGCACCAGAGCTCACTGTAGCAGCGTTGCCAAAAAGGCCTTAAGAGTTGTAAATCTAATTTTACAACGCTTCTCCTCCGGAAATATCGAATTGCTAACTACAGCATACAAAACTTTTGCCAGACCAATACTCGAATACAGCTCATCAGTCTGGAATCCGCACTGCATATCAGACATTAAATCGAGCAAGTCCAGAAGTATTTCACCAGAAGAGTCCTCCACTCTTCTGCTTGCAACAGAATACTTACACCACCACGCTTGAGATTTTGGGCTTGGAGAACCTTGAACTACGCTGCCTATGATTAGACTTAAGCGTAGCACACAAAATTATCTGCTACAAAGTCCTAACAGTCAATGACTACTTCAGCTTCATCCACAACAACACAAGAGCACACAACAGATACAAACTCCATGTAAATCACTTCAAATTTGATTGCAGAAATATGACTTCAGCAACAGAGTGGTCAATACCTGGAATGCACTACCTGACTCTGTAGTTACATCCTCTAAGCCCCCCTCCTTTAACCTCAAACTATCCACTATTGACCTCACCCCATTCCTAAGAGGTATGTAAGGGGCATACATAAGTGCACGATTGTGCCTCTCATCCCTGTCCTATTGTCCCCAATTATCAGTTCCTATTTCCTGTACTCATGTTTATACTTATATCTATTACCTTGTAAGCGATTGACAAATAAAATAAATTTTAAAAAATTTAAAAATGTGTATAGAAGGCTAATAAAGAAATGAAGGGATTATGATAAATTGAGGCAGGATGACCTCAGTCTTCAGTGCCCTCTGGTGGTGGATAGCTTAATTTAACATTCAATTTATTTAAACAAGAGTTTAGAAGCTCTCCTGTTTTCAACATGGGGAGTCCCCAAACGTTCCGTGGCTAAGTGAGACGTTCGTTAAGTGAGATTTGCCCCCCATTTTATGACTTTTCCTGCCACAATTGTTAAGTGAATCACTGCAGTTGTTAAGTTAGTAATGTGGTTGAATCTGGCTTCCCCGTTTAACTCTGCCTGTCAGAAGACCACAAAAATTGTGAATGAATGAACCCAGGGATTCTGCAACCGTCGTAAATACGAACCAGTTGCTGAGTGTCCGAATTTCGATCTGTGAACCATGCAGGATTCTGCCACAGTTATAAGTGTCCTTGTGCCATTAGAATCTTACACCGTTTTCCCCATCCCCTATCTGCTGAACTGAGTGGCTGTTTTGCAATGGTGAGGTCCGCTTAGCCATGGTGGCTTTCCAAAGATCAATTGTGGTGAAGCTCATTGGCTGTATGGAAGATGTATTCGGTGGAATTGAATTCCAGACTGAAGACACAAGGAATCCTACCACCCATGTTGGTTTCTGCGAAGGTTGACTCATAAGGTTGATGCTTAACATCTCCAAGGTTATTGCTTGATGGAGATTGGACAAAGGAGGTGGATCAGTGAAATCTGCCTTCTTTGATGTCCTCTTACGTTCCTTATCAAAGATTCTTCTTGTTTACTGCATCCTCTTTTGTATTCCAGTTGTTCTAAGTGAAGAAGACCTTTCACTCTCCCTAACCCAGTCACATCCAGGTCCTTGCCTTGTGTTAATGAATGACAGGAAGTAGATATTGATGTCTTCATTTAAGCTCCCCGTTGGCGCTCCTGCTACTCATACAATATCTGCCTTCATCTTGGTAGAACATCTCAAGAAGTTCCAGGAGCCACCATGAAGTTCTTCGTTCTGGCTTTTGCCATCTTCTTAGGTGAGTGGAGGATTTGGCTGAGAAAGATGAAATGTTGAAACTTCTTTCAGCTGGGTTGACCATCTCTTTTCCTGGCTCTCCCCTTAGGAGCTCCCACCATTAATATAGCTGAAATGTTTCATTCTTGCAAAAGCGTGTTTAATCTTTCCTCGTCCCACCTAAATGCAAATGGGATGACCTTGAAGACCTTTCATATAATCTGCACATTTTGATAATTAGATACCTGTGTTTTATTGTTTCTTTTCATTCTTTTTCTTTGATTTTTACTATCTCCAGACATTGCTACATCTACCAAAATTCCTCTTTTCTTTTGAGTTGTTGTGTGCTGTGTTGTAGATGGCAATTGGCTTGTTGTAAAAATCCAATTGTGGTCGTACTAGTGATAAAATTATCATCATCATTATCTCTTTTAGTCATTAAACATGAAACTTAATCAACTGAACATTTAAAAATGTATCACAAATATCATTGACTGGCGCTGATGGTTGATACGGGTTGCTGCCAGCATCCTAGGTATCAGCCAAATATCTTCTTAAAATGTATGCTGTTCTAAAAAAATAAATGAAAAAATAAATTAATAAAAATGTATGTTGTTCTGAGTAGCACAGTCTTTTGCGGCTCTGCTGTTGCTCAGTAGGAAGCTCTATTATTATTATTATTATTATTATTATTATTATTATTATTATTATTATTATTATTATTATTATTATTATTATTATTATTATTATTTAAATAAATTTTATTATTTATTATTATTATTATTAAATAAATTTTACTCTGGCCTAAAGTCTAACAAGATTGTGTAAATGTTTTAAACTAAATGTGTTGATATACATGCAACCATCTCAATCAATTTAATCAATTTAATTTCAACAAAGATAAACCGGACAGAGATGTAATGCCTGTTTCCAAATCCTCTACTTTTTTGCAATAGAAACAAGGTTACACTCATCTTCATCATTACTTTTTCTCCTGCAGCATCCCAAGCGTACGTTCTCCGAGATGAGCCATATCCTCACCTGGCCAAGTTAAACCAGGAGCTCCTAGAGTACATGCAGAATATCACCAGGATCGTGGATGAAAAAATGGACTATATCCAAAACCTGAAGCTTAGCCAAGCAATGCTGTAAGAAAGCCGATTGTACTATGCTACGTAGGGGCTGGGAGAGAAAGACATAAAGAAAAGCACATCTTATTCCTTGTTTACCAGCAAAAATTAGGCCAGCCAGCTGGTTTTCTGCTGGCAATTGCCAACTACTGACTGGGGACAGGGTGGTTGTAGCTTGCTGCTTACTTATTTTTTTCTGACAAAGGTATAATGAAAGCTCCTTATTGTCCTTCCTTCCTTCCTTCCTTCCTTCCTTCCTTCCTTCCTTCCTTCCTTCCTTCCTTCCTTCCTTCCTTCCTTCCTTCCCTCTCCCTCCCCCTTCCTATGTTCAGGAATTCCTATTCTCTAACATAGCTCTTCTGCCATCTGGGTTTCCCCAAAAACATTTTCTTCTCTCTTTCTCTCTCACAGAGACCGGCTTCAACACACCTACTTAAAAATAAGCGAGCACTTGAATTACCTGGAGTCCAAATTGCCTCCAGATGTCCTGGGAACCTATTATACGGCCCTTGCGATGTCCATGGGCTTGGTGGAGAAAGGTATTGATGCTGTGAACAACTTCAAGAGGCAACTGACCCCAGTCACTGACAAGGTGGCCGAATCCCTGTACTCCATTGTGGCTCCCTTCGCAAACTCGGTCTTGAAGTATTCGGAGGTCCTCCGTCAGGCCGTCAGCACCTCAGTTGAGAAACTCAACCCGAGGTTGAGTGAGAAGCTCAAGAAGCTTCTGGAAAAACTGACCAAAGAGTTGGCTCCATTAGTCCAAACCCTCCAGAATGAATTACAAGAATTAAAGGATTCCTTACAACCAGCTACTGACCACATCCAGAAGAAAATGAAGGAAAGCTTGGAAAGAATCAACCAGGACTTGCAACCATATCTTGCTCCCATTCTTGAAACCCTTGAAAAATATACCAAGGCCTCTCCAGTTGAACCGTGATTGCGTTTCTGCAAGCAGAACCTTGGCTGATCATATACTGAGAAATCAGTAGGTAATAAAATATACAGATATGGCCATTTTGATTAGGGCTGTTTGTAATTCCCCACTTTCTCAGGCCATAGAGGAAAGAGAGGAGTGGGGAACAATGGTACTTTTATGACTTGTGGACTTCAATGCCCAGAATCCCCGAGCCAGCATGGAATTCTGGGACTTGAAGTCCACAAATCATAAAAGGGCCATTGTCCGCCATCCCTGCTGTAAAAATGGAATTATTTCCAGAAATGACAAGCTGGTGCTTTTGGTTACAAAAGTTGTGTTTCTTATTCCAGGATGAGAGCTACTACTGAATAGAGACACCTAAGCCAATTGAAGCAGCATTAGATAACACAACAGGGATCCCTACACCTAATCATGCCTCTTCTCAGACATGTTAGGACTACAACTTCCCAAAATCTCTGCTGGTTGTGACCCAAACACTTAATGAGGCCATCAGTTTGGAAAAGATTGTTCTAGGTTAACCTATATTTCCTATATTCTGCTTCTAAGTATTTTCTATGTACTAACTTAATACATAGCGTAACCTCTCCTCTTCAGATTGTTGTGTGTAGTTTTTGCAGAGGATTCTTTGCCCATAAATATATAGAGATAGATAAATAGATAGGTAGGTAGGTAGGTAGGTAGGTAGGTGGGTGGGTGGGTGGGTAGGTAGGTAGGTAGGTAGGTAGGTAGGTAGGTAGGTAGGTAGATAGGTAGGTAGATAGGAAAGACAGAAAGACAGATGATAGAGTCAGATAGATAGATAGATAGATAGATAGATAGATAGAGATGATAGAGATAAAGATACACATGAGTGGCTGGATAGGTACATAAATATGTAAATGGATGGATGGATGGATAGATAGATAGATAGATAGATAGATAGATAGATAGATAGATAGATAGATAGATAGATGAGTGATGGATGGATAGATATGTAAATATTAGATAGACGGACGAGTGGATGGATGGGTAAATAGATATCTAAAAGATGGATGGATGGATTAGATAGATGATAGATAATAGGTGAGTAATGGATGGATAAATATGTAAATAATAGATGGATGTGGATGGATGCATAAATAGATATGAAAAAGGTGGATGGATTACACAGACAGACAGACAGACAGATAGATATTGAGATGTTCATCATTCTATGTCAGTGAACATTGGAACCATTCTCTATCCTTTCCCAGAACAACCAAGAATTGTTGCTTATGAACACACAGGTCATTTGTTTTGGCAAACTGCAGCCCTGTTGATTCCAGCATCAACTGTTGGCCATTTAGGGCAACATGACCATAAATCTCAAGGTCATAATGAAAGCCATCCCCATTACCCTCCATTAATGATTAACAGAAGGTAGGCATGGAAAGGACATCGCTTATCTTCTTTGGAGCCTTCACAAGCTCAGAGTCCATTGTACCTTCAAACAAGCAGGTTCTTGAGAACCTCTGCTGGGTCACTCAACACAGTAAGCTAAGTTTACACAATATTTTTTATCTGAATTGTGGCTTTTGTATAATTCTAGCCCAATGAATATTTTCTTGGGAAAAATGCCTCCTAACTCCCCAGTTCTCTCTGGTGTGTTTTTCCCCCACTGGGTCAAACTATTGCTAGTCAGTACTAACTGGAGATCTTGCCATGTCAGCAATCAAACAAGGATTAGTTGATATTTCTTGGGTTCATCTGTTGACCTGGGAAGGCAAAAACTCCCTGGATGTGAGCTCTGCAAGTTGGAGATCCCTGCTGTAGACGCACAAACACATCAAAATGGTCATTGCAAGAGCATTGTGCTATTTTAATACAATGTTCCACAATATGAGCAATGGATTTCATTGGATTTCAACTATCAGAATTACATACTACTTGGGGAATTGTGGGGGCTGAAGTTCACACACCTCAAATTTAGTAGCTTTCTTGCTGGGGAATTCTGGGAGCTGAAGTTCACACATCTCAAAGTTTACTAGCTTGCTGGCTGGGGAATTCTGGGAGCTGAAGTCCACATATCTTCACACTATCAAGGTTGAGAAACATTGATTTAAACGCTTGGGATGATCTGACTTGTAGCCAAGGGTGAGATTCTACAGGTTCGCACCTGTTCGCTAGAACCGGTTGTTAGAAGAAATTACTGGCCTAATCCTGTAAGGAAGGCAGGAAGGAAACATTCTGGTGTTGCTTACAGAAATTGCCTCTCCACTAACCCTTATTACATTCTTGGCAGGACTAGACTTCCTGTCTCTGGAACTTCTCTGGAGTTTTTTTCCCCCTCCTTTGCTGGTACTTTGCTTGTGTGGAGTGACTATTCCAAGTTACAATGGCATGGAAAAAAGTGACTTATGATCATTTTTCACACTTATGACTGTTGCAGCAGCCCCACAGTCACAAGAGGCCAGGCGAGGAGAGGCGTGCCTCGATGTGAGTGACGTTGAGTTGGCCAAACCCAGCCAGTCACATGACCACCAAGCCACGCCCACCAACTAAGCCACACCCAGAGAACCAGTTGTTAAAAAATTTGAATCCCACCCCTGCTTGTATCCCAAGCTTGTCCCAGATTGACCATCTTCTCTTGTGTAGGATGAGGTTGTGTTTTTTTTCCCCCCCTCATTTAGAACTTCAGGGACAATGGAATTTCCCTCAACAAGGAGGACACCGAGACAAGGCCTGTACATGTCATGCTGTGTTTATTGTTCCAGAAAGTGGATAATAGTTACAATGAGGTGCAGGGCTGGATCAGCAGAGCCATACCAGGGTTCTTCCTCAAGCCAGCCTATCCACTTCTTCTTCTAAGTTTACCATGCCCTACGCCCACAGTCTCAGAGACCTGTGGGTGTCCATTGGCGGCCTTCAGAACTTCATGTTCTTTTGTATTGTGCTGGAAAGGCTAGCCAGGCTTTGCTCACCAATCATGGCCACAAACTTGCTGCCGCTCTCAAAGGCAGGTTCGATCAACCCTTCATTCACTGCTTGCACAGGAGGAAACTTCTTAATTCCATCTACTATGTCCGCCACTTTCTGTAATTGATCCTTCACTGCCTCCTTGCCTTGATTAAGAAGAGACTGGCCATACTGTTGAGCATCCTTGACTAAGTAAATAGCCTTGCGGTTATAAATTTTGTGTGAGATGTATTTTTTCACCGTTTCTGCCGTGTAGGCCACAGCATCAGAGAGATGTCCTCTGTGGAAGAGAAGACGTATTATTATTTAATGTTCAATACATTGAATAATTGATATGAGTAATGGTGACAACATAGCCATTACATACTTGAGCTTTCTATCCTTTTAATCTCCCCACCAACTCATTTATTTACCATCATGGACCAGAATACAGCTTATGAATTTCATTGTTTTAAAAAATCGTCTTCTGACATGGGAAACCTTAATGATATCCAAAATGTCTTTAAAAAAAAAAAAAAAAAAAAGGTGTCCTGAGAATTGGACAACCATTTTTTCCGAAATGGTGCAGGGTTTCCCACCTGAGCAGCGGGTTGGACTAGAAGATCTCCAGGATCCCTTCCAACTCCGTCATTCTGTTTATTTATCCGTAAAGTAAAATAATATATTCTCTTCCCTGATACAATTGGAGTGATCTATAAGGATGGGTAATGTTGGGTTGGAGCATCGTGTATCGTTATAAAAGGCAGCTCAGCAGAACTTCAGATGTGGATTCAAAACCATTGTCCACCCAAAATTAGATTCGGTTCCGCCATATTTGCCATACCTCTTTTCTAGAACTATTAATGGCATGGAATTAGAATGTAGAACGTAAAATAATAGGGTGTTCTGACCCAAACCTTGTTTCAAGGAAACCAACGTGAAACGGAGGTAACAGCAAAACCTCTTGATGATTCTTTACAAATTCTGTTCCTTCACAGTTAAAAGGCTGTTTCAAACTAATTGTTTCTGATAAGAATGAGCCTTGCCAAGGTTGTGCAAGGCTGCCAAGAACACTAGATAAAGTTGCCAAGAAGTATTTCAAACACAAAGAGTCTCCAAACATAAATAAGAGAGTCCGAACGTCCACAAGGCTTGAGTGCAAAAACTTCTTTGCTTCCTGCAAAGAGCTCTGGTTTCTCAGCTGGCTTTTATCCCTTAAGGGAGGGGCCATCACCTTGCAGCCTTACTCCTGAGTCACCTGTGCTGCTGCAGCTGCTCTTTCCTTCAAGCAGCCCTGCGCGCACACAGACTGGCCACAGGCTCCTCAGGGTGCTCTTCATCACTGCTGCCAACCTGCACAATCTCCGAAGGCAGCACTCCACTCAGGGGTGGGATTCAACTAGCATTACTACCAGTTCAGTGATTACGGTTTGAGTAATAACTTTATTTACTTAGCTTATCAACTGGCTGGCTTCCATCTCAAGTTTCATTTTTATACAGTCCTTGATTTACAACCACAATTGCACCAGTTGTTAAGTGAGTTTAAGTGACTTACAACCAAAGGAGACAGTTAAGTGAGTTTTGTCCCAGGTTACGGATTGTTCTTGTCAAAGTTGTGAATTGAATCATTACAATTGTTAAATTAGTCACCCAGCTGTTAAGCGAATTTGGCTTCCCCATTGACTTAGCTTGCCAGAAGGTCGCAAAAGGGCATCTCATAACCCAACAGATACTGCAACCGTCATAACTACGAATCAGTTGCAAGAACGTCTGAATTTTGATCACGTGGACATGGGGATGCTGCCACACGGTCGTAAGTGTGAAAAATGCCCATATCACTTTTTTTCAGCGTTGTTTTAACTTCTGCAGCAATTCACTTAACAACAAATGTGGCAAGACAGGTCATAAAACGGGGCAAACCTCACTTAACAGCTGTCCTGCTTTGCAAGTTTTTGAAAAATTGGACTCAATTGTGCTCATAAGTTGGGGATAAGATGTCATCTTTGCAGGGTGCCTTTCCAATGTCTTGAGGTTACAATTCCTAAGTCCCATTTCCAATGGTCCCTAAGTGAACTGTTGTAAGTCGAGGTCTACCTGTACCTGGTTTGATTTGATGGACTCCCAAATGTTCTGAAAATGAGTGGACTTCAACTTCTAGAATTCCTCAGCTGGCATTGTTTCTCAACCTTGGCCCCTTTAAGATGGGTGGACTTCAACTCCCAGAATTCCTCAGCTGGCATTGTTTCTCAATCTCGCAACCAGCATAGCTGGCTGAGGAATTCTGGGAGTTGAAGTCCATCCCCTCTTAAAGTGACCAAGGTTGAGAATCACTCATTTTAAGTATATCCTCACTGGAGGTTTTTAAAAAGAGATTTGACCGCCATTTGTCTGAAATGGTATACGGTCTCCTGCTCAAGCAGGGGGTTGGACTAGAAGACCTCCAAGGTACCTTGCAACTCTGTTAATCTGAGTGGGCAAGGGTCATGAGAGAGGAGAAGGGAGTGAATCAAAGCCAACCCCCCCCCCCCAAAAAAAAAAACCACCCTCCCCTCTGGAAGTGAATTATATCCTTATCAAGCTCATCACAGCCTTTGAGGGATGCCAAATTCACTCTGGGTCAGAACAACCTGTGACGTCCAAGAGGAGGGCAGGAGATAAGAGGGAAGATCTTGCATCATGTTTGCTCTTGAAATGTTTGCTCACTCACTTCATTGTTTTCAGGGTGTCATTTACAGTTTTGGTAACTTGATCGGAAACTTTCCCAAACTGGCCTTGCATCTGTTCCAGAATGGATTGTTGTTCAGGCTCCGAGATCGATGAAGGAGGCTCCTCCATGAGGACAGCACCTTGAAAACCTAAGAAGGGAAGGAAAGCATGGCTGAGGAGCCCCCCCCCAAAAAAAAAAAACCAAGAAAGAAAAGAGATTCCCCCTCCCCCTTTTTAAAAACTGATTAACAGAGTCGGAAGGGACCTTGTGCTGTAGGTCATCTAATCCAGGGGTCTCCAACCTTGGCAACTTTAAGACTTGTGGACTTCAACTCTCAGAGTTGAAGCTTTGCTGGCTGAGGAATTCTGGGAGTTGAAGTCCGCAAGTCTTAAAGTTGCCAAAGTTGGAGATCCCTGATCTAATCCAACCCTCCACCCAAACAGGAGACCCTACACCTGGGTCTAAGACCACAGGCCTGAATTAGTCTCCATTCCAGTCTGTTTCCTGTTTCCCATCTAGCCTCTGGGACTCCCTGCCACAACAAAACTCTCCGATAAGTGAGGGCATCCTGCACATGGGCAGAAAGGCATTGTAATTAACTACAGGGGGAAACAAATAAAATAAACCAGGGTGCAGTTTCTTGTTGCGGCTTGCCCTGCTTGTATAGTAGAAACCCGGGCTGCTCGGTCTATTTCAACATTTAGCCTACCTTGCAGGGTTGATGTGAAGATAAAGGAGCAGGGGGGAAGAAGGGATAAAAAAATTAAGAAAAATATTTGACAAGGCCAACATGATTAGGCAGGGTGGGCTGGGCATGGATTTAGGAGGAAGCATTTCAGCCAAAGAGAGTTCTAATAAAGGAGAATATTTGTAGCTCAGGGTTGGTGGTCAGACAAGGAATAATGGATGGAAACTGAACAAGGAGAGATTCAACCTGGAAATAAGGAGGAATTTTCTGACAGGGAGAACAATCCACCCATGGAACAGAAGTTGCCTTCAGAAGTTGTGGGAGCTTCATCACTGGAAGCTTTCAAGAGGAGACTGGACTGCCATCTGTCAGAAATGGTGTAATAGGGTCTCCTGCTCGGGCAGGGGGTTGGACTAGATGAAAAATGGGACTTACGACTAATTTTTCACACAGTTTGCCATGCCCCTGTCGGAATCTGATTCGGAGGGGGAGGCCGAGCAGCTGACAGGGGATGGGAGTGTAGCTCCATTGGCTGTGGAAGAAAGTGGAGAAGGGCAAAGTCCGGCTGGGCAGAGCAGGGAAGTGGTAGAGCAAGGGAAAGAGAGTTCAGAGGAAGACCCAGACCCACCCCCCTCTTCATCCTAGGCCATGCAGGGAGGAGCGGAGAAGGGAGCAACGTGAGCTGCATGGCTTACAGGGGAGGAAAGGGTCATGATTCCCTTCATTAACTGCAGCTGGGAACACAGTGTTTAAAAAGGGAAGAAGCTGTGCACAGCAAACTGTTGGGAATAAATTGTGAATTTATCTGGTATCGTCAAGGCTTATCTGTGTTCCTGGCATCTTCCCAGCTGTGTATGTTTGGCTGTGCTTTCAAGTCTGAAATTCCTTCTCCTGCCCTGCCAAACTAATTACTTCAGTTTGGCTTGATTCGACTTAAAGTTACAGTTTGTGTTGACCATATTTTGGACTGAATTTCCTCCACTTAAAGGTTGGGAGAGTTTTTCTCCAGCCGAAGGTAACCTGGATATTGGGGGCAAAGTTGGAGATAATAAAGAGACTCTTCTTGCTTATTAGATGGTTGCCTTTGTGGCACGCCCCTTTGGGTCATCACATTTACGCCCTTCCCAGCATCCCCCCATACGATCAAAATTGGCAACTGGTTCACATTTAGGACCGTGGCTGCATCCCAAGGCCACGTGATTCCCCTTTTGCGTCCCTCTGACAAACCGAGCCAATGGGAGGGAAAAGCCAGATTCACTTAACAACCAAATGACGTAACTGTTGTATAAAAGCAAAAAGTTGTGGTTGCAAACCTTTGACTGTGCCAGAAAGAGTTGGAAGGTGGGCCCTTTTTCTTCTCCCTCCCATCACACTATAACCCTTCTTTTTCCTTTCCTCTCTTTTTACTTTGCCATGGTTTTTTTCCCCCTTTGATACTTCGATAAACGAAGAAAACAAAGAAAACTAAATGAAGAAAACTAATAAAAAAAAGCTAAAATGAGCAATCGAGAGACTAACTTATGCATGGCAGTGGTTCCCCTAATCGCTGTGGCAAGAATGGTCATAAAGTGAGGCACGCACACCTCCCTTAACAAATGTCCCCCTTAACAACAAACAATTTTGGTCGTAAGTCGAGGCCAAGTAGAGAAAAGAGAATCACTAAAAAATGATAGGAAAAGGAATTACTGAAGACTGCTATCATGTCTCCCTAGTCCTTCTTTTCATCAAGCTAGACATGCCCAGTTCCTGCAACCGTTCTTTATACGTTTTAGCCTCCAGCCCCCTAATCCTCTTTGTGGCTCTTCTCCACACTCTTTCTAGAGTCTCCACATCGTTTTTACATCATGGGAAGGATGAGAAGAAAAATAGCAGTACAGTCTTAGTAACTGTCCTTGCGTCTAGTAGTTGTTCTGGTGTGCAGTGCCCTGTAGCATTGTTTTGAGGGTAGAAGTTGAAACAGTTTCTGTCCAAGATGTGAGGGGTCTGTAGGTATTTTCACAGCTCTCTTTTTGACTCAGAGCAGTAGACAGGCCTCGCTGAGGATGTAGCTGTGAAATTTGGCTTCCCAGTTTGGAAACATATTTGGGAGACCAATCTCATCAGTTGCTGCAACTGTTCTTCATATGTTTTATCCTCCAGTCCCGTCATCATCCTGGTTGCTCTTTTCTGCACTCTTTCTAGAGTCTCAACATCTTTTTTCTACTGTAGTGACCAAAACTAGATGCAGTACTCTCAGTGTGGTCTTACTAAGGCTTTATAGAGTGGTATTAGTACCTCCCCTGATCTTGATTATATCCCTCTGTTAATGCAATTTAGGATTGCATTGGCTTTTTTTTTTAGAATATAATTCTTTATTGGCCAAGGGTGGTTGGACACACAAGGAATTTGTCTTAAATACTCTCAGTATACATAAAAGAAAAGATACATTCATCAAGAGTCAAGAACTTTGGCTGCTGCTGCACAAGGCTGGCTCATATTTAAAAGGTTGTCCAGTAGGATTCCAAGATCACTCTCACAGTTACTACTACTGAGCAAGGTATCACTTACAACTGTTCGTTTAGTTCAAGATTACAATAGCACTGAGAAAAAAAGGGTTTTATGACCAGTCCTCACACTTATGACTATCTTGGCATTGTGGGATCCAAATGCAGGCATTTGGCAACTGGCAAGCAATGCCAATGGTTACAGCTTCCTGGGGGTCATGGATTCAACGTCATTGGGGGGGAGCCAAATTCACTTAACGACCAAGCGGTCCACCAAAGTGCAGCTACTTGCTTAACAACCATGGCAAAAAAATAAAGGGGTCATTCAAGCAGGTTTGGCTCTCTTAATGACTACCCTGTTTAGCAACAGAAATTCTGGTCCCAATTGTGTCCGTAAGTCAAGGACTACCCCTATTTGTAGAATAGAACTGACACGCATCCTAGGGAACATCCAATTAATAATTGAGCCCAACCACCCAAAAAGTGAAATAAAAACACCCAGATATTTCCCCCATCCCTTTCTAGATTCCTGGCAAGGAAATGTAGCTAAGTCTCTCTTGGTAGCTAAGTCTCTCTGCTGACCAGGGTAGCTAAGCCCAGTCAATGCGGTAAATAAAAACCAATTACAGCCCTGGGTGAGCCTAGCTCAATCTTTGGTATCTCCGTGGCAGGCTGAAATTAGAACAGGTGCAGAGCTTTCTTGAACCCAGAGCCTGGAGAAATATCTAGCAAAGAGGTCTCCAAACTTGGCCACTTTAAGACTTGTGAATTTCAACTCCCAGAATTCTCCAGCCAGCTATGGATTCAGGGAGTTGAAGTCCACAAGTCTTAAAGGGGCTGAGTTTGGGGACCCCTGAATTCTAGCAGGTTCTTAACAGAATTGGGATTTCTGTAGGATTCAGGGCAAGCGTCTTCCAACTTGGCAAGTTTAAGACTGGTGGACTTCAACTCCCAAAATTCCTCAGCTAACATGACAGGAGGAGGAATTCTGGGAGTTGAAGTCCACCAGTCTTAAAGTGGCCGAGTTTGGGGACCCCTGATTGAGGGGCTGGAAAAGGATTCGTAGCGTTGGTCTCTAGGATTCAGCAAGATGAAGCCACCATACCTGTAAGGTGTTCTTCTATAGCTAACAGGTTCTTCTAGAGCTGTCTGACAGCATCACCTTCCGATCTTGGTCTACCATAAACTAACTTAGTTCTCCTCCTGGAAGGATTGCTGGCAGAAAAAAATGGGAAGCCACCTGAGAAGACTTACCTGTGAGGAAGGCCAGGAAAAAGAGAATGGCAATAGACTTCATGGTGGTGCTATCAGCCCAGGTTCTTGTGAAAAATGAGGGAAATAGGACTGTCTGCCAGGGAATTAAGGACCAATTTATGGGTTGTAGGACACAGTGACCATCTGGTGCTATCATTTATTAACCTGGGCTCCGGGAGTCATGGGACAAGGAAGGGGATTTTAAAACTTTTTTCCCCTACCTTTTGCTTGCCATATCATACTTTCACAACCCGAGATGTATAAACAAACATACCGTCATTGATTCTCGGAAAAAACAGCCACACGAAGCCGTCTATATCAAAAGAGTTTTGTTTCAATTTTTTAACAACCCCTCGAAATCCGTACATCTTATCGTACCGATGGAAGAGAATCTTTGTAGCTCAGGGTTGGCTTGAGGGCCCCCTGGGTGTTCTCTGAGCTGGGTGGTTTCCTTGGAGACCTTTCATTACCCAACTAGGTAGCATCATCAGTGCTAGAAGGGAGAGGGGTTTGCGGATTGGAGGAGGAGCAGGAGGAGGTCTCTGGGATCTTTGGTTCTTTCTGAGCTGGGTTGTGTTCCTGCAGACCTTTCATAAGCCAACTAGGGAACATCATCAGTGTCAGAGGGAGAGAGGCTTACAGGGAGGAGGAGGTAGAGGAGGAGGAAGAGGAGGAAGATGATTGTGAGGTCCTTTGTGCTCTCTGAACTTGGTTGTGTTCCAGCAGACCTTTCATCACCCAACTATGTAACATCATCAGTGCTTGAAGGGAGCAGGATTTGCTCTCATTTTATATACTAGTATCAAAGCAAAACCCATTCTCTTCTAGCACTGATGAAATCCCTATATCTTGAAATTCAGGCACTTGACAACAGACTCCTCTTTATGACCGTTGCAGTGCCCCAAGGGTCACGCGATTCCCTTTTGCAACTTTCCAACAAGCCAAGTCAAGGGGGAGGGAGCCAGATTCGCTTAATGACCGTCTGACTCTTAAGTGAGGAACACAACCCAGCTGTGGCAATTCACTTTAATGACAGGGACAGGAAAGATAGTAAAATGGGGAGGGGGGGCACAAAGCTCTCTTAAGAAATATCTTGCTTAACAGCAGCAGCAAACATTTTTGGGCTCAGTTGTGGCTGTAAGTTGAGGACCCCCTGTACCCCCTTTGGGCAAGTTCAAGTTTTTCTGAGGAGCCAAAAAACCTTCACCTGCTATTCTGATTCTCTAGGCCAGGGGTCCTCAAACTTTTAAGACTTGTGGACTTCAACTCCCAGAATTCTCCAGCCAGCAGAGCTTACTTTCTTGCAATCCTTTCCTCTGCAATCTCTCCTCTTTGGCAGATAGGAGAAAAAGAAACAGACATGGCTGGCTGGAGAATTCTGGGAGTTGAAGTCTACAAGTTGCCAAGTTTGAGGACCCCTGCTTTCAGCTCCTGTAAAGCATTTATAGTTCCTTCTGCTCTGCCGGATGAAAAGAAGAAATATGAAGAAAACAGGAAGCGGGGGGGGGGGGGGGAAGAGAAAGAAACAACAGTTTCAAGATAGAAACTCTCCAGAGATTTTTTTACTCTGTGCCATCTTGGCAAACAGATCTTATCAGCCTTGCAGAGATTTGTAAATAGGATAGCAAAAAGAATTTTGTCCAAAGGTACAGGTAGCAGGCCTCAAGTTCCTGCCACAAGGAAGCCCAAAATTTATGTCACTAAGTAAGACAGGAGTTCAGTGTATTTTGCCTCATTTTATCCCCTCTTGCCCCGGTTGTTAAGTGAATCACTGCAGTTGCTAAGTGAGTCATAGGGTTGTTAAGTGAATCGGGCTTTCCCGGTTGACTTTGCTTGTCCACTGCAAAAGGGGAAGGGGTTTCACGTGACCCCCTGGGACATGGCCACCGTCATAAATATGAGTCAGTTGCGTCCAAATTTCAATCATGTGACCATGTGTGTGTATGTGTGTTGCAATGGTCATTAAGTGTGGAAAATGGCCCTTTTTTCAGTGATGTTGTAACTTCAGACCTCGCTAAATGGACTTTAGTCAAGAACTGCCCTCAAAGGATGCGTTGATGCCGCCTATCAATACAACCCACCACTCATACCTTAGGACCAGGTCCTTGTTCAATCCAATTAGGTACAGATAGTCCTCAATTTAACAACAGTTCATTTAGTGATCTTTGGACTGATCTAGAAATGTGCACCCACTTCTGGTGGCAAGCTGTTCCACTGATTAATTGTTCTGTTAGGAAGTTTCTCCTTAAAATTACAGGTTGGTTCTCTCTAGAGAAGCTTCACTAGAGGGTTACTCCAACCCACTGGTTAGTACTAATAGGATTAGTCCATTTTCTGGATGCCAGACCCTTAAATTAACCAGATTAACTTGCCTTCATTCAACACGTGTTTGCAGTGTTGTAGCTTCAAGGGCTGAAGCCAACCAAGCATTGCAGGCTTTGTTGAACTTAGGCACACGATGTGTACCTAAGACATTGTACAATCATTGGCACACAATCACTCGGGGCCACTGGGATTTTGACCTGTCTCTTGGATCACAATAACCTTTATCTACTTAGCTTATCACCTGGATGGCTTCCATCTGAAGTTTAACACTCTACCTTTGATTGAGTTTCAAACATTTTGAAAGTGAGTTGGGAGGGCAATATTTTTATATTATTTCACCAGTCCAACAAAGGATAATGAAATAAAGAGATCCAGTTATCCGCTCCGGAATATAAATTGATGGCCTGCTTGAAAAGATGCCCTTCAAACTCAGCTCCAATTGACTGTTTCTTCCCAATCTTTGATACCATCTAAGCCACGAATTAAACCAGGGTTTGTTTTCGGTGGGATCCGAAGACAAGCCAACTAACCCCACATCGTTCTTTCTCACTTGCTACTATTTTGTCAAATTTGAAGAGGGAATTTTTTGGGGATGTGTGTGTCAAGCATAGGACTTGGGGTATTCATCTATCTTCACGGGGTTCCAGAAAGCTTAGCCCGAAGGAGCTTTTTTTTTCAAAAGGCAACTAGATTTTTGGTTTTTCTCTCTCTTGAAGATGTTTTGCTTCTCATCCGAGAAGCTTCTTCAGTTCTGAGGGAAGAAATTAGGTCAGTCAGAAGTTCCCTCAGAAGCTTCAAAATAATGGAAGGTGCAGAAATGAGTAGATTAATATTAGCAATTAGAGAACAAGAAGAAAAGGAGTATTATAAGATTTGGGAGTTATTCTATGGATAGCTAGAAAATAGAGTAAGAAATTAAAGGATATCATATTAATATATATTAAAATTGATTATTTTTGAATTAAGCTTTAATATAATAATTTAGCAAGATTTGGGATTTGCTGTAAAGGACAGTTTGAAATTGAAATAAAAACTTAATGACAATGTAATCATGATTTAAGAGGATGTATAATGTGGACTATAATACATGTGAATGTAAACTCAATAAGAAATGTATGTCAATATTATTATATGCACAAGATATATGTACCCAACCGACACACTATATAACTGAAAGATGGTTTGTTTTTGTTATAAAAATAAAAATTAAAAAAAAAAAAAAGAACTGAAGAAGCTTCTTGGATGAGAAGCAAAACGTCTTCAAGGTGAAAAAAAAGGGATTATATTGGAATACAAAGTATTTAAAATGAAAGTATTTTATTATGATTAAAAGTAGGAGAATGAAAATTTACTAAAATTATATAGGTAGATCTTGGCTAACTGAAAATAAAGAAAAAATATGAAATGGTTAATAAATGTATAATGTAGATTGGGGGATATACCATGTGGATCCTAATTATATTAGTTTCATTTTATTTTTACTCTTTTTAGATTGTTTATTATATACTGGTCTAGAGAAAGCTAAGGATGATAATGATGTATAGTGTAAAATAAAATAGGTGGTAAGCTGAAAATGGAAATAATAGGGGATAAAAAATTGAAAATATATGTGAGGATGAAACGATACTGATATTGAACTAATGAATTGAAATATGAAATGGAAACTTATCTAAAGATTAGTGGAATGGGTAATGATTTGATGTGATGTTTATCAAGAAAGTTGAAAATGTAATTATGACTGCATAAATGTTGTAATCTGGAACCACTTTGCTCACGTGAAGAGATGTGTAAAAAAAAAAGAAAACTTTTATTAAAAGTTGAAAAAAAAAACCACAAGAAAAGTCCAGTTGCCTTTTGCAAAATTACTCTATGGTAATTTTTCCTTACTCTATATTCTTCATGTGCATGACTGCATTCCCACTCACGCTAGTAATATTACTGCTAAATTTACAGATGATACAACAGTGGTGGGACTTATCTCCGGGGGTGTATGTGGGGATGAGTCTGCCTACCGAGATGAGGTGGACCGGTTGCTTTTGTGGTGTGGAGACAACTTGGTCCTCAACACCAATAAGACCAAGGAGCTGATAGTGGACTATAGAAGGAACAGATCAGACCTCCAGCCCTTGCTTATCAGTGGAGACCGAGGGGAGCAAGGGACCAGTTTTAAGTTTCTGGGTGTTACCCTAAAAGAGGACCTGACCTGGGGGGCTCACATTGCAGCCCTGGTCAAAAGGGCCCAGCAGAGATTAGACTACCTGAGACTTCTCAGGAAACAACAATTGAATGAAAAACTGCTGGTGACCTTCTACCACCATAGAGCATCTTAACTTACTGCACCTCTGTCTGGTTTGCCACTTGCACAGGGGCAGATAGGACGGCACTCCGGAGGGTGAATGTCATTGCCCCTCAGAGGATCCTGGGTTGCCCTCTCCCCTCTTGGGAAGAGCTTTAGAGCTCCTGCCGCCTTAAGAAAGTTCAAAACTTTCTTCTCATCCTGGGAAAGACGAGGGAAGGACCAGGCCAGACGGGAAGTGTTGTAGATGGGCTTTATTGAAACCAGCTATTCTGAACTTTGCAGAGGAGGGCAGCCGCTCCTCTTTTGAGGTTGC
Source organism: Hydrophis major (assembly GCA_033807585.1). Classification (NCBI taxonomy): domain Eukaryota; kingdom Metazoa; phylum Chordata; class Lepidosauria; order Squamata; family Elapidae; genus Hydrophis; species Hydrophis major. Next base: position 4,314,830 of record CM066336.1, read on the forward strand.
TGTGTTTTCCATTTGTAAAAGATCCTCTTTTTTTCTTTTTTTTTTGCCCCCCCCCTCCCCATAACTTATAAACATGATTTACACGCAGTCTCTGGTGGTGGGAGGGAAGGGCGGTGCAGGCATCTCAGGCCCCCCGCAAACTCCGTAGGGCCTGGGCGTGGCAGCAGGCGAGGCAGCGCTCTCTCTCTCTCTCTCTCTCTCTTGCTCCGATGGTCCCTGAAAGCTCTTTTTCACGCGCGCAGGACAGAGGCTCCAAGGGAAGAGGGGCATCTGTGTTGGGGGCTGGGGGGAGGTCGGAGAAACATTGTTTTCGTACATCCAGCAAACACGGGCAGAGACAACGGCAGCTCCTGCAGAACTTGAGGGCCCAGGCGGCAGGGAGGGAGGGGAAAGGAAGGATTTGGGGTGGGGTGCGGGGCGGAAACAGGCCTGATAAAACCACGATTGCCCTTTACCTTTTGGCAAACTCAACAGGAAGGAGGGAGGAAGGAGGATTTTGAAGAGGGAGGGGAGGGAGGGAAAGAAGGAGGGAGGAAATCTTGGCTTAGGAAGGAAGGAAGGAAGGAAGGAAGGAAGGAAGGAAGGAAGGAAGGAAGGAAGGAAGGAAGGAAGGAAGGAAGGAAGGAAGGAAGGAAGGAAGGAAGGCACCAAAACAGGCCTGATAAAAACCACGATTGCCATTTACCTTTTGGCAAACTGAACAGGAAGGAGGGAGTAAGGAGGATTTTGAAGAGGGAAGGAAGGAAGGAAGGAAGGAAGGAAGGAAGGAAGGAAGGAAGGAAGGAAGGAAGGAAGGAAGGAAGGAAGGAAGGAAGGAAGGAAGGGAGGGAAGTTGGGAGGGAGGAAAGGAAGGAGGGAGGAAATCTTGGCTTAGGAAGGAAGGAAGGAAGGAAGGAAGGAAGGAAGGAAGGAAGGAAGGAAGGAAGGAAGGAAGGCAGGCAGGCAGGCAGGCAGGCAGGCAGGCAGGCAGGCAGGCAGGCAGGCAGCAAAACAGGCCTGATAAAAACCACGATTGCTGTTTACCTTTTGGTAAACCCAAAAGAAAGGAGGGAAGGAGGGAGGATTTTGAAGAGGCAAGGAAGGAAGGGAGGGAGGAAGAAGGGAGGAAAGGAAGGAAGGAAGGGTGCCCCCAAAACAGCCCTGATAAAACCACAATTGCCATTTTACCTTTTGGCAAACCCAACAGGAAGAGAGGGAAGGAGGGTGCAACCGGGCCCCCCCAAAACAGGCCCGACAAAACCTCGATTGCCGCTAATCTTTTGGCAAACCCATGAGGGAAGTGAGAAGCCCCCCCCCAAAAAAAACCCCAAATCCCCCATAAACAAAAACAAGGGAAAGTTCGTTAGAGTGGGAACGGAAGTTTAAAAAACAAAACAAAAATGCAGGTCCTAAGGATTTTTCTCTTTGGAAAACCGTCAAAAGTTTGGCTCTCTCTCCTTCCTGGATGGATGCAGGGGGAAATAAAACGGGAGGAAATGGGACATATGGGGGGGGGCAGGTTGATGGGGGGGAGGGGGCTAAGCTCCCCACAGCCCCCTGGCATCCTTGGGAAAGGACGCCTTTCCCCATTCCCGATGCTAGAGCACCCCCTGGTGGCAAAGCGTTGCCCGGAGGATCTTGTGAACCGTATCTTGGGCCAAAGCCTCCCCCCTCCCATCCTCCAGTTCCTCCGAGAACCGCCAACCCCTCCTTATGGGTGGGAGGCGGAAGGCATCCTTCCTGCTCTCCACCCCCAGACCTCCTTCCCCTTCCTGCTCCCCCCTCCCCACACCAACAGCTCCCTCTGGCCAGACAAGGATGCAGGGCGGGAGGACAACGGGGCCACGCACTGCACTGAAGAAGAGGAGGAGGAGGAGGAGGAGGAAGAGGAGGAAGGAGGGAGAAGGAGAAGGGCAGTTTAACCAATGGTCAGGCCAAAGCCGCACTGGAATTTGTTCTTGCGGTGATTCAGGAAGGCGCCCATAGCTAGCGTGAGGGGCAACGGAATCAGCTTCTTTTCCAAGACCGCCCCCACGATCCAGTTGCTGTCGATGGAGCCTGGAGGAGAGAGAGGAATCGGATCAATGGCTAGGCAGAGAAAGAGAGAGAGAGAGAGAGAGGCAGATGGACAGACAGACAGACAAACAGATAGGAGGATAAACAGATGGATGGATGGACGGACGGACGGACAGGGATGGCTGACTGGATGCATAAATGGATAAGTCAGATAGGAGACAGACAGAGATGGATAAACAGAAAGAGATAAATGGATGAGTGGAGAGATGGACAGATAGAAAGACAGAGGTAGAGGGATGGATGAACAGACAGGCAGACAGAGAAATGGGCACTGGGTGTGGGAGTTTCTTTTTAGGGTCTCCCCTCTCTCAAACAGCCCAGCCTGACCGTTGTTAAAAGTGAGCCGGTTGCCCGGATTTTGATCATGTGAACCGCGGCCATCCTAAGCGCAAGGACCAGGTGGTAAAAGTCCCTTCCGCCAGGGCCATGGTTAACTTGGAACAGCCACAAAACAAACGGTCGTAAGCTGAGGACTGCCTGCAGTCATTGTTGTGTTTCGTTTCACTGGACAAAAACACGCAAAACACCCCGCCCAAATAAACCCATCCCACCGAGTTCCATACCTCTGAAAAGGAGGTTGGCTTTGGGGAGATCCAGCTGGTATCCAAAGGTTGCGCTGGTGTCTTGCATGCGGCTGCTGGCTTCGAATTCCACACCCACCTGCAACTGGAAAGCCGGACCATGGAGAAGACATGAGAGCCAGGTCCATCCGTGGCGCTTGGGCCCCACTGCAGCCCTGCCCCATCCGACCCCAAAATACACCCTCTGCATCCCTTTCCAGGCCTCAGGCCTGGTGAGTTTCAATTACAGGTTATTAAAGCCCTGGAAGGAAGGGAAACCACGATACAATAGGGTGGGAGTGTCAAACTCAAGGCTTGTGGGGTGCTTAGATCTGGCCCGCCCTGGAAACAGTGAAGGACCAGCTCACAATGTCTCTGCCAATGAAAATGGAATGTCCCCTAAAAAGATACTCCTTTGATCTTTTCAGCTGCCAGCTGAAAGGGAGTGAGAGAAAAGCAGTGCATTCCTTAAATGCCTCAGATAATCGCCTTGGCAGCCGAAGCTGTTGGCACGCAAGATTATTACCGGAGAGCATGATTGATGACTCTTGGCTATGGAGGTATCCCATTGGAGAATATATATCCAGGTAGAGGGTGGGAGGAAGACCAGGGTCAAGGGGGAAATGAATGATGTATTTTAGTGTCGTCTGCACCCAGGTAACGCCAACATGGCCACTCCTAATAAATCCATTTTATTTTCTCTGAGAGATGCGGCTAGAGACTTATGATTTGTCGGAGTCCTGACACGGAGCTTGGGAGTGCCACCCGTGGCCCCCTCGAACTCTGTTTTCGCTGGCAGAGAAGTTGCAGGAGGCCATTGCAGCTGATATGGAGCTTGGGAGCCCGTATTTGCTGGCCGAGTGCTCAAACCACCATGGGTGCCCCGACACGAGTGACATCAAGCTGGCCATGCCCCCCTGGCCCCCCCTAATATCAAACACAACCTTAATGTGGCCCTCAAGGAAATCCAGTTTGACACCCCTGCTATAGGGCACTGCATACCAAAACAACTACACACAAAGACAATCTCCCCCCCCCCCGTGCCATCACTCTGCTAAACAACTAATTCCCACCACACTGTCTGATGCCCTGGGATGTCAAACCATCTAATAGGGCTGTATTACTATTACACTTCTCATCTTCCTTAGTACCTCTTTCCTTAGCTTCTTATGACTTGGTTGTATTATGGTTTATGTTGATTGTTTTTATTTAGTATCCTATTATGATTTATGTTGATTGCAAGTTTGGCATCCTACGACTATCCCCGAGTGTTGCATTTTATGGTCTATGAGGGGGTTTTTTATGATTAGGGTCATAATTTAATCACTTGTTGCTTGTAAGTAGACTGTGGAGCTTCTGCACCGGGGACGGGATTCCTTTTGAGTCCAATCACCCTTGGCCAATAATATAATATAATAAATATAATAATATAATATAATATAATAAATATAATATAATATAATTAATATAATATAATATAATATAATATAATATAATATAATATAATATAATATAATATAATATAATATAATATAATATAATATAATAAATATAATATAATATAATATAATATAATATAATATAATATAATATAATATAATATAATCTAATCTAATCTAATATAATCTAATCTAATCTAATCTAATCTAATCATATTCTCTATTCTTTTCTCTATTTATTTAAAGCAGGGGTCTTCAAATTTGACAGCTTTAAGGCTGGTGGACTTCAACTCCCAGAATTCCTCCTCCAGTCATGTTAGTTCAGGAATTCTGGGAGTTGAAGTCCACAAGTCTTAAAAGTTGCCAAGTTTGAAGACCCTTGGATTAGACAGATAGACAGACAGACAGACATGGAAATAGAAGATAGATACTATAGATCAGAGGTCTTCAAACTTGACAGGTTTAAAACTTGTGGACTTCAACTCCCAGAATTCCTGAGCTAACATGACTGGAGGAGGAATTCTGGGAGTTAAAAGTCCACAAGTCTTAAAACTTGCCAAGCCTGAAGACCCTTGATTTAAAGCAATGGGGGCAGGAAGAGAGAAAGGGAGAAAATCCTAGAAGGGAGTCCATTTTTAGATCAGCCAATCTAATCCAGCCAGTCATTGGCCATCATAGAAAGCTGGATGCTCCCAAAAACCTACAGGCAGGGTTAGGATAGGGGAAAGGGGGAAGGACTCGTGAAATAGTAGCTCAGAAGTATCTTTGAGCATTTTAAAGGGCAACGTAGAAAACGTTTTTAACATTGTATAAACCAGGGGACACACAACCAGATTTCAAATCTTGGCCATGTGGTTCAAATCCCATCCGCAGTGTAAGCTGTTACAAGAAATAGCAACAGCACTTAGACTGACATACTGCTGCACGGGGCTTTTACAGCCCTCTCTAAGTGGCTTAGAGAGTCAGCATAACTGCCCCCAACAATCTGGGTCCTCATTTGACTGACTTTGGAAGGCTGAGTTAACCCTGAGCCGGTGAAAATCGAACTATTGGCAGTCAGCAGAGTTAGCCTGAAGTACTGCATTCTAACTACTGCGCCACCACGACTCTTAAGATGAATCTGTACTAGGAAATGGATTGATGAGGACACCGGAGTGCCAAACATTACATTTAATTGACCACTTTTTCCTCTTTTTTTGTACGCTATCCCCCCACCCTCCACT